>BSBK01005837.1:32500-317500 GCA_027943335.1 Chamaecyparis obtusa | reverse complement strand
ACAAGGTTTTATATGAAAACATTGATCCAAAAGTAAAGTAGAGGAAATTGTTAAAGATGCTAGAATGGTTCCATTCTATTTTGATACTTAGATCAATATTCCAAAATTCATTTGTGAGACAAATATATTGAGCCATAGCAAGAAAAAAAATACTTACAAATAAAAAATATGATGAAGTAATAGTGTAATCCATTATAAAGTAACCATATGTTGGCAAATTTTTCTAGGTAGGTTATCATGATGTCATTTATGGAAACATATGATCACTATTAAGTCACTAGGACCTAAGGATGAAGTTTTGGAGTGATGACTTAGAAAATAATCTAAGTCTCACAAAATTTATCTATCAGCACATGATTATTTTGGTCAGCGCAGCTCATAGAGAGATTTCAAGAACATACATTTTTAGGTATGGATAGTACAGAGTGTATAAATACTACAGCTAAAAGAATGTGATTGTACGACCTATACGAACAAAGTTATTATTATTTTATAGAAATAGTTTTGAGCTGATAGAACAGAGTAATAACAAGTAAATAGATATTTTGTATTAAGGGATTATTTTATTTAACAAAATAATGACTTAACTAATTAGGGACTACATCCTAGATGTTAACCCTAAGTCAACAAAAAGTAATTTTATGTTTTGGGAAGCAAGACCTACTGAAAGGTTATTTTTGTAATAGCTTGTACAAAGGAAAGAAACTTATAACACAAAGTTGTAGTAAGTATTGTATTGTTATGTATTGATTTATCATGCAAATTCTGATGTATGATCAGAGCAGTGCAAGTTTGTTATAAGTTTTTGTGAAGATCATGAAAGGAAAATCAAAATATTGAAGATATTCAACAACAATGAAAGGTTTTGTTTATTATGCTTTTGTATTGAAGATTACCATTGTATATTGCATGTTTGGATAGTGAGCTCATCATACATACATACTTTTGTATTTTTTAATACTAACTCCTAAGAGGGTTGAGGATTCTAACAAGGCCTAAGTCCTATCACAAGGACTGAGACACTATACAAATGTAATAGACACCTCACAGGATTAATATCTTTGACAAGATACTTTTGATTAGTGGATCATTTAGTGGGTACCATCCACACTGGGGTTTTCCCTTGGCCAGGGTTTCCTCATTAACAAATATGGTGTTATGAGTCCCATTGTTTTATGATTGTGTTTACTATTCAGTTTAATCAGTTTAGTTTCTTATGCAAGTTACAAGTTAATTAATAATATCCAAACTTAGGAAAAAATTTAAAGTTTGTGAAATACTAATTCACGCCCCCTCTAAGTATTTCCTATTTCTAACAATTGGTATCAAATCACAGTTACTCAAAGAAGACCATATAGCTTGAGTAAGATCTCTATGGATATGGATCTGTTGCAGAAGAACCTAGAAGAAGCTCTTGAGAAGATTGATATGATTACTGAAGAAAGAGGTACTCTGAAGAACAAGTATGAAAGTGCAAAAGACTACATTAAGAATTTGAAAGATAAGATAGAAGATCTTAAATAAAAAAAGGTACCTAAAAATCAAATCAAGGATAGTGATGAAGTTTCAAGACTAAAAAGGGAGAATGGGATCCTGAAGCATGAACTAAATATTATAGATCTAAAGTTAAGCTTGAAAGATGATAACAACAAAATTTAATCAGATTTGAAGTCTGAGAATATAGATCTAAGGTCTAACCTTACCAAAGTGGCATCGAAGCTTGAGACTACAAAGTTGCAGTATGTTGAACTTGAGAAGTATAATAATATTGTGAGAGGAGAGCTAGGTGTGTGTAGGATCATGGTATGCCAAAAAGTGGTCATGTGAAAAAGAAGTCCTGATTGATAGTATCTTTGAAAAATAACTATACCTTTCAAACAGTATAACATTTTTGAAATCTGAAATATAAATCACATTCTATGCTTCACCTAATATAATAATAATAAACAATTCTTTCAATTTGATGAAGTTTAGAATAATTTAAGGTGGTCAGGAATGAGAGTTTTTATATTGAGGAAAATTTGTAGTAGAAAAATCATAATTAATTATATACTTGGAAAAACAATAAAAAAAATATACATCACATCTGTACATGACTCTACTACTTTTATCTAGAATATTATAAAAAGATATTATCATTTGATTTTGTTTAATGTGGTTAGACATACACCTACTTGTTATCTTTCTAGTCTTGATTAATAGACTTATTGAAAAATAGCTATAAATTTCAAATTGTATAACATTTTTGAAATTTAAAACATGTGTCACATTCTAATATTTTCCTACTACAAGAAAAAATAAATTCAATTTGATAAAATTTAGACTAAGTTAACATGGTCAAACATGAGAGTTTTTGTATTCTAGAAAAGTTGTAGAAGAAAAATCATAATTAATTATTTACTTGGAAAAAATTACAAAAAAATATGCGTCACATCTGGACATGAGTCTACTACTTATATCTAGAATATTGTAACAAAAAAATATCATTTGATTGTGTTTAAGGTGGTCAGACATACACCTACTTCTTATTTTTTTCCTCAAATTTTTGTACTACAACATTGAAATTTAAAAATTTTAACATATAGAATAATTGTTTTTCAAAAAAGGCCTAGAATCTTAGAAACTAAATTCAATTTTCTACAGATTCTCTTACATATTTTTGATATAATATTTATAATTTATTCAAATTTTTATGTGAACTTGCCTAAACCTGATTTTTTGAATTTTCATTACCACTTAAGGGCCTAGTTTGACATACAATGATCTTGCACACACCCAACTAACTTAGTCTAAGAAACACCTTGAGAAATTGTATTCCAACAGTGAATTGATTGATGAACAAATTTTTTTTTAGAGACCTTATGATAAGACTGGTCTTAGATATCTTGAAGAAAATTTTTCAAAGAAGACTAAAGAATTTAAAGAACCGGATCTTGTAATCCAAGAGCCTAAGAACAGGGAAGAATAAAAAATAAAGAAAATCAAGTCTAATCAATATGAAGATGTACCTACGAAACATAAGAAATTTGAATCACTTAAAGAAGTGTGAAATAAATTCAAAGGTAGGTGTTATGCATGCAATTAATTTGGACACATGAAAAGTGATTGTGCAAGTAAGCAATTTAAACCTATCTCTAGTTATTGTTATTTTTTTCATGGTTTTGGTCATAGAGGTATTGATTGTAAGAAACCTAGATCTAGTAATAGTGATAATATTAGAATGTTTAGATTTGCTAACCCTGCAGATAAGAGACCTATTGGAGAAACCGATATTATAAGGAATGGGGATAGGTGTTATAAGTGCGACAACTTTGGACATATTGATTGAAATTATAGATCACAGATCAGTCAGTTAGGACCATGACATGGAAACAATGTTATAATTTGTCAGATTTGTAACAAAATGAGACACAAAACAAGATATTATAGGATGAACAATTTAAGGAATCTTGATCCTAGTAGAAATATGAACCACACCAGGAGGAATGAGGATAACAACAATAGTCAGAAAGGGAATAGAAACAACAAGCAAGATATTGTATTTGTAAAAGATAAAGATCCAACAAGTTCATCCATTCTCTTGGGAAGTCAATCAAGTGAAGCATCTGAGAGAAAGTTGGAGTCAGTCATAAACCCATTTCAATTTGATTGAGCATCATATTTCATAAATGAAAATGATAGAATAAGGATTAGCTTAGTATAGGAGAAAGAAAATTTTGAATCAAGTCTTGTGCAGTTAGTTTGTGATAGTAAATGATATAAAGAAGCTATGGTTAAGAGCACATGAGATTCTGATCTTAGATGAAAGTCCGCGAAGTGAAAGAAGTTCACTAATGAACAAAGATAACGATTTGGCAATTGTGTACTTGGGAAATTAATGTGAAGATTAATTTGTGGTTATTTATGGATTAGAATCAAATTCATAATTACCATTTGATTGTGCAAGAGATAAGGAGCATTCAAAGAAAATTAAAGAGCAGAATTAAAGTGTTTGGAGAAGAATTGTATGCATTTCTTTGCAAGCCCTAATTTCACGATTCTAAGGTATTTATCATTTGCGTAACTATATTTTGGAAGGTTTTATTTGAAGAAATGGAAACATCTATGGTTAGTGATATGAATGAGAGACCTAGGTATAAGTTTAAGAAATACCCATACATCTCTATGGAGAATGATCCAACAGAAGCATTTTCACAAGTTCCACATAGGGTTTTACATGTCGAAGGTGTTCATGCATATATCCATTACAAGTTTGAGTCAATAGGTGATAGTGATATCAACAAAGATTTGAACCTTTTATAGAACAAAAACTTGTCATTCAAGGAAGGGTTTGAACGTTTAGCTAATTTAAACATTACCAAGAACATTTTATTTACTCAATTTGATAATCATGAATGGACGAAATTTTTTTTGAGTCACATTCATGAAGATATGTTTTGGGTAGGAGATGTACCTATTGTTATTGAAAGTGAAATGATTCATAAACTTACTGGTCTGAGCATGAGGGTAGCAACCATGTTAATGCTAAAAATGTTAATAAATTAGTTGAGACAAACCTAAAGATAAAATCGGATGGAAGGATCATTAAAGTTGACATGGAAGAGAATGTAGAAACCAGATTGGTAAGCAATATTATAGGCTATAAGATGAATTATAGTTCCAGATTGAATTATATCCTAGTAGGATTCATATATGAAACATATATGATGATTGTTGATAAAGAGAAAGTAAACATGTGTGATATTTTGGGACAATAGTTATTGGACAACATAGATAGATAGAAGAAGACAAAGAATGCAACATTCAAATTTGAGTCTTTGTTGACATACTTATTCTTCCAAGTGATAGAGAAGTTCCCTAGTATGCCAAATTATGAATGGAAATAAAAAAAATGCACAATGGATGTGGTAACACAATATTACAAGAAGCATTCAAACTAAAGAACCACAGAAGATACAACTAAAATAATCAAAAAAATTCAGGCAAAGATGAAACAAAGGTTTAGAATTCCACCTGCCTTAGTAGAGAATTATAAAGATGATAATTTTTTCATGGTAGAGACTGATATGACATGCATGGAAGCAATAGAAACATGAGTGAAATTAATTGACCCTATGGGTTATGAAATATCTGAGGAAATAATTGAAGGATATGAAAAGATAATTATAGAATCAGATAAAGATAAGTAGTGTCCTAGATGGGCAACCTATTAAGAGAAGATTAAAGAAGTCTACCAAGAATTATATGCCAAGGATATTAAAATAAATGTTGATGAAAAGATTGACAACATTTTGAAGGAAACAAGAATGAGGTGAGATGAATATAGGGAAGCCTTGAAGATTGAAAATATAGTAAGAGCAAGTGGGAAACTAGATGTATTAGTCAAACCACTATCTATCAGAATTGAAGGTGTAACAATTATAGTGCCATCTTTGAAATCACCTGTAACACCATATGCAATTGTATCACAAGAACAACCACAAGTCACACCCATACAAAAAGAAATCAAATAAGATGTAAGTATTTTTGATGTGGAGTCAGACACCGCACCATCCACCAAAAGATCAACAAGGTTAGTAGAAGTAAAGAAAGAACCTACAGAAACTCCCAAGCACAAAAGAAAGAAATAGATTGCAGTAGGACTTGGCAAGAGGCAGCAAGTGTTAAAACCTATTGAGAAGAAAAAGACAAGCACCCTTGAAGCACTTGAGATAGATGAGAAAAAGATAGAATCAGATTGTGTGAGTAAAGGCAGAAAACCATGGAAGCCTAAGATTGAAAATGTCAACAATGCAATCATTAATAATGATAACTTTGTATAGTTGAACAAGTTTTATGGTTTGTTTGATAATTTTGATATATTTCAATTAGAGAATGTAGAAATAAGACATGATTTTGAAGAATAAGAAATTTAAGGATATTAGAGGACAAATTCCTACTGATTTTTATTAGAAATTTGTAAAAAGAAAGATGAGATTTCATGACGAGAACATCAAAATTAGAGAGAATATGATCAGAAAACTATGTTCAGTAAACAATGTTGAGAACCTTAAAAGTTTCATGAAGACACTTGAACCTCACCTAAAAACTAGTATAGGAGCACTACTACTTATGTGAGGCAATTATGAAGAAGTAAACAAGAAAACTAAGGAAGCCATAGTACTGATGATAACAACCATTTAGACCTTTAAAAAAACAACATCTACAACAACACCACAAGTAACCATAGGAAATGACATTATGTAGATTGATAGCACATGTGTTACAATTGATACTACAAAAGATCCATTTATGGACTATGGAGAAAACATTGTTGACAATTTGAAAGAAGAAGAGTTGAAGAAGAAGGAAGAACAGGAAAGACTAGAAGCTAAAGAGGCTAAGAAGAATAAGAGAGAAGAAGAAGAAAATATTAAGGACAAAAAAGAAAAGAAATAGAAAGAGGAGGAATAAAAGAGAAAAAGAGACGAAGAAAAAGAAAAGGAGAATAAACTTAAAGCAGCTGCAGAGGAAACACATAACACATGAAATCTAATTGTACATGAATCATCACTTGTACCACATTTGAAGCACATTGAAACTAAGGTTGACAAAGTTTTTTTTCAGTATAGAGAAGATATATTTCTCCAAAATCTAGTTAAACCAAATATGAAAATAGAATCATTATTCCAGAATCTATCAGGAGATGATGATGATCAAGTTGAATTGATATCATCATTAAGAAAAATCTTTGAGAAGAATAAGCAAGTAAAAATTTCTACAAAAATTTATAGAAATAGGAAATACTGAGAGGGGGGGGAGGGTGAATCAGTATTTCACAAACTTTTTCTTTTTCCCACTTATGGATATAACAGATTAATTTAGTGCATACAAAGATTATCAAGCTGATTAACAAACATAGCAGTAAATAGAAGAACTCATAACACATCATATGTTCTCGAGGAAACCCTGGCCAAGGGAAAACCCTGGTGGGGATGGTACCCACAAAGATCACTAATCAAAAGTATCTTGTTAGGGATATTGGACCCTATTAGGAGTCAATTTACAATGTATAATAGATCTGTCCTGGTTAAAGGACTTTAGGCCTTGTTAGAAGCCTTAACCCTGTTAGGAGTTAGATTATAAAACCTGATCACCAGCTGAGCTCACTACCCAAACAAGTAATAGAAAAATGTTTTTGACTGTAATATGGTACTGCTTACAACTTCACATCAATAGCCTTTTCTGCTATCACAATATACAACTATCGCAAGTTATCTTTTCTTTCTTTTTACATATCACTTCTTTTTTTCATTACATTTCAAGTATGCTTAATATATGAGTTATTAAAGCTAATAACTTTACATGGTCAGCATCCAAAATCATTATCCAAGAGTAAAAATCTAGGATGTCATCCCTTAATAATGTTAAGTCATTATTTTGACAAGCAAAAATAATCCCTTAACTCTTTCGCTAAAACTGTCTCCAAAACTGCTCTATCTGCAAAACTGTCTTCTGTAAACTTTGAATAAATTTGTCCGTACTACTCCAAACTTTATGTGCACTGAGATGGGGTATCCTCATACTCTATAGAAGCTTCAATTAACTGCACAAACAAAAATATTTCTCCAGTGGATGTCGCCAACTAAATCTTCATCGGGTACTCTTTCAGGATCATTGTATCCAAACTTAGACAATTTCTTCCTTCAACTTTGCATACTTGCATTCCAGATTCTACGCTCTTAATAAAGATCATATGTTTCCATAATGACAACATCTATGCATCCACATTAGCCAAATTGCCAACAATCTCCCCCTTTGTCATTGGTGGCAACATATGGGAAAATTGGCTAAGTGTGCAAACAAAACTTCAAAAAAAAACTTATACAAAATTTTGTGGCCAAAAGTTATACAATATGTATACAATATCATACTCCATAGAATAGCTCCCCCTATGAGTATCCTTCCTCAGCATATATACAATTTTCTACTACTATCTCTCCCCCTTTGACAACAATGACCAAGATAGGGTGTCCAAAAATTTCACAAACTTTATACCTTATTATCAGTTATTGCAAAGCCGATAGGCTTGCAACACAATCACTAAAATCTAACTTCCAAGATTCAAAATCTTTCTCCCATATCATCCTGATGGATTCAGCAACATTGAGTAGAGTACTCAATCCGTATGCTGATGTCTGACAAGCTTGGAGGGAATTGAAGCTAAACTTCTGAAATGATGTCTTTGCTGAAAGACACTACTCAATTTGATCTTCAACAATTGATATCTTGATTGAGACATGCTCTCTCAAGATGTTAACCCTGATCATCTTTCTATTCTTCTCCTTTTCTATCATTCTGATTTCATCTTTCAATTTCCTTATGTTCTTCTCAACAGAACTTATCTTGACATTAGGGCTTGTCAAGGTGTTTGTCTCAGCTGTAATAGCATCTAACTTCTCTCTGATCTTCTTATCCTCTTCAACTATTATGATTTTTGATTTGGTACACTGTATATACAAATTCTTTCCTATCTCAAAATGTCTCCTCAAATTCTTTATACATACATCTAGACTACCAATGTCACTTCAAATATTTACACTCAAAATTTGTTGCATTTCTACTTCAAAGTCTTCCTAAACTTTTATCTTCGCAATATCCTTCAAGTTAGAAAATTCAGAGTCAAAAGAATTTATTACTGATTGAGCTTTCTCAAGTGGATCTGATTCAGATACCTTAGTGCTGATCACACTCTCAAGTTTCTCTGTCAAAAATCTAACTTTGCCTTCAAGGTCTTTCACCTTCTTATTCTTTCCAATAATTTTGTTCAGAGATGTGATGAACTCAAGTTCATCATCATCTTCAACTTCTTTGCTAAGGTCTTCAAACATTGAGCCAATATGCCTCTTCTTACTGTTAGGTGCACTAATGTTTTCAAATGGTTTAGAGGCTGCACTAGAGGTAGTGGCCTCTATCAAAATTTGTTTGCCTTTGACTGTCTGCTCTGCTAAAACTAATTCTGATACAGTTGGTGCTTCCTCTACCTCTGTATTCTTCTCTAATTCTATGACCTTTTCTTGCTCTTCCAAAGCCAAATTGTCAACAATATTTCCTAGATCATGAAATACTGCAACATCTGATTCTAAAGTCACTTTGGTGCCTTCAATATCCATTTATTCTTCACCAATATTGATATGTGAAGAAGATGGAACTTCTTCAATACCAACTTTCTCTACATGCGGTTCCTGTGATTGCTTTTGCTGAGGGTCTAATTCAACATGCTTTTTCTACAACTATATCTGTAAGAACTTGCATTATTGCTTGCTTTGTCTCTTTCTGTACTTCCTCCCTTTTGCCTCCCATTATAAGGATTGTTCTTCTCTTTGTTCTCAATAAAGTTCCAAGAGACTTCAAGAATCTCTTCAAATGATCTTCATCCTTAACTTCACAGAACTGTCTGATTACATGTTCCCTCATCTTGATGTCTTCTTCTTGTGCTCTTTGTTTTCTATTCACAAGTCTATTATACAAATCTTCTGGGATCTTACCATGAATGGTGCTAAGTTTCTTATTTGCCACAATCATATGTGTAACCATTGCATTTTCAAAGTTCAATCTGTCAAATGATCCATATAGATCATAGAATTTATTCAACTTGGTGAAGTCTCCATGCTTCAATATATCTTCATTCACTCTTTCAATTCTTGGTTTCCAAGTTTTCTTCTTGACTGAAACTACATCATCATCTTTAATTACTACTACATTTCTGGGTATAGGTGGTACAACCACTTTCTATCTCTTGTCGGGTCCTGTTGCACTCACTTTTACTCTTTTTCTAGGAATAGGAGAAAAAGATTTATCTCCTTCATCTTTTTTAGGTACTTCAACTTTTACCTTTACTGCAATCAGATCAACAGGATCTGCACTTAATGTCTCAAGTGAAATTACAAGATTTTCACATTGCCTCAGGGCTTCTGCAGTCTTCTTAGCTATGTTAAACTCATGACTTGACATACCTGATTGTTTCAATATCTTCTTCATAGTAGATTCAACTCTCTTACTAGATTGCTTCTTTTCTCTCAAACTTATTGCAAAGTTGAAATTCTCTTCATAGGTTCCAAACCTATTTGCATGACCATCCAACTCACACTTTAACAATATGTTCACATATCCTACTATTTCTGCTTCAGTTAATTCATAGCCAAGAGGGTCTATGAATTCCATTCTAGGCTCAACTACTTCAATGTAGGTGAAATTAGTGTCAACCATAAAAAAAATGTCATCTTTATGCTTCTCAACTAAGGATTGAGGAATCCTTGACTTGTTCTTAACAATATTCTGAAAAGTCTTCAATACAAGCTTCAAACTATCATTAACTTTATCAAAAAGGTGCTTCATGTAAACTGAGTTTATTCTTTCCATTGTGTTCACATTGTCACTCCAATCAAATGTATAAGGAAATCTTCTCAAAATATGGAAAAACATATAGGTTATCAGAGATGAAAACCTAAACTGTGTGTACTTAGCCTTCTTAATCTTTTCTAAGTTCTCAAATAACTGAATTTTCAAGATTTCACATAGGTCTACTGGTTTCTTCTCAACACACATAAGATAAGCTACATGAATCATTCTTGCAGCCATGTCATCTTCCCTTGAACTACCACAAAATTTAGTTGTTAGGATCTTGCAAAGGTACCTAACATCATCTTGCTTAATCTTTCTTATCACAATTCCTCTACCATTATAACTAGATCCAATGTTATCTAAAACAATCTTCCTGATGTTCTTTTCATTTAGTGGAATCTCTCCAACTTTAGATAATCCAGTAACTTCATGAATTAGGTCAACAGTTATATCAATAACTCTATCCTCCATCGAAAATTTCCCATTGTGGATTCTACTTAAAATGATCTTGGTACATTCCTCATCATTGAATTCATACTTCATGGAATATTTGATGATTTCATTATTCTCTAAGTGCCCATAAGCTGGTTTAACTAACATGTCTTGACTGTACAACATCCTGTAATCATCACTAAAGTCTGCATCTCCCAAAGTTTCAAACTTACAACTTAGATATCCCTTAACATTCTCAATGTGCAATACTCCATCTGGTACAGATGATAATGCTAAACTGTCATCAATTTTAGTTGGTTCTACTAGTTCTTTCTTAATCTTTGGTCTATTCTTATCCTTAACATTATGAACCATAGAAATATCCATCTTATCAAATGATTAAAGATCAAGAAATACCTCAACTTTGTAAATCTAGGGTTTTCGGTATGATCGTCACTGCAAACTGCTTCCAAACTTCTTCAAATCATCCTGAACTCACTTTTCTTCCTTCAAATCTCTTTTCAATCACTTTGTAATTGTAATAACTTTGATTTCAACCTTATAACACTTCACATTAACTCGATCTGACACCGCATTCATTCATTTTGCCGCTAAAACCTCAAAAAAATGATTCTACAAACCTGCAATCATAAAACTTTCCGCAACCTCGCAAAACACAATATTTTCTTTTGCACACTTAACCATAGCATTAGTACAACATAATAAACCTACATCTAACTGTGCAAAACTTAACTCATTCAAATTCCTAATGTACACTAATCCTAAGTCCTAAACTACAGAAACTTACATAATTCAAGTACATAAAGAAGGGTCAGGTAAAGATTCATCCTTACCATCGGTTACATTACCTTCCTAACTACTTTTAATGCTGACTATACCTCCTTGATATGTAACTTTGTCAAATTCTACTTCATCTTTATTGCTATAGCAACCTTTCTCTTTTTTTCCTGCATTTTCATTCCTTCTTGCATTGTTCCTAGGGTTGGGGTTATGATGATAACCTCCATTGTTCATTCTGCAAAATCTTGCTAAGTGTCCAAACTTGTTGCATATCTGACAAATGATTCCATTGTTTCCAAATCTCTATCCTTGCTGGTTAATTTGTGACCTGCAATTTCTAGCAATGTGTCCTACTTTGTTGCATCTAAAACATACTACCAATTTTCTTCGATTCATTTCTTCAATAGATTTCTTATCTGCATTGTTAGTATTCCCAATCATTTTATCATAATTATTCAAAATTACTTTAGGTCTTCTACATTCGTTAGCTCTATGTCCAAAACTATGACAATTATAACAATGTCCATTAAAAGATTTAAATTGCTTACCTGTGCAATCTCTCTTCATGTGCCCAATAGCATTACAAGAAAAACATCTACCTTTGAATTCTCTTTGCATACCTTTAGATGGTTCTTCCTATTTTGATTCTTCTTGCTTTGATTCATCTTTCTCTCTTGGTGGTTCTTCTTTAGGTGGATCTTCCAATGTGTTCTCATCTAGCTTTATTTCTTCCACACTTTCAGATGTCTTCAGATCTAGCTTCTTACTTTCATGGTTTGTTCTAAACATACTATATCCAAATCCAGTCCTATCAAAGAATGGTTCTTCAAAAGAAATTTGTTTTTCAGTCTTATCACCTTTTGAATATAGCCTTTCAAGTTGTTGTTTAGATTGAGTTAATTCACCTTTCACAATTTTATTATACTTCTCAAGTTCCACATACTGCATTTTTACTTTTTTAGATTCAGATGTTTCCTTTTCAAGTCTTGACCTCAAATCTTCATTCTCAATTTTCAATTTTTCATTATTAGATCTCAAATTTCCATCTTTCATACTAAGCTTCAAATTTACTATCTTCAACTCATGCTTAAGGATCTCATTTTCTTTTTCTAATTCATCACAATCTTCAACAAGCATATCAGATTTCTTTTCAGATTTTAGATCTTCAATCTTACCTTTCAATTTGTCAATAGCATTCTTTGCATCTTCATATTTTCTTCTTAAGGATTTTCTTTCATCAGTAAACATATCAATCTGCTCAAGAGCTTCTTCAAGATTCTTCTGAAGTTGATCCATATCCATAGAGATCTTACTCAAGCTGCTAAGCTTTCCTTGAATGTTCCTTCTCTGAGTAACTGTGCTTTGATACCAATTGTTAGAAATAGGAAATACTGAGAGGGGGGGGGGGGTGAATCAGTATTTCACAAAATTTTTCTTTTTCCCACTTATGGATATAACAAATTACTTTAGTGCATACAAAGATTATCAAGCTGATTAACAAACATAGCAGTAAATAGAAAGAACTCATAACACATCATATGTTCTCGAGGAAACCCTAGCCAAGGGAAAACCCCAGTGGGGATGGTACCCACAAAGATCACTAATCAAAAGTATCTTGTTAGGGATATTGGACCCTATTAGGAGTCAATTTATAATGTATAGTAGATCTATCCTAGTGAAAGGACTTTAGGCCTGGTTAGAAGCCTTAACCCTGTTAGGAGTTAGATTACAAAACTTGATCACCAGCTGAGCTCACTGCCCAAATAGGTAATACAAAAATGTTTCTGACTGTAATATGGTACTACTTACAACTTTTCATCAATAGCCTTTTCTTCTATCACAATATACAACTATGGCAAGTTATCTTTTCTTTCTTTTTACATATCACTTCTTTTTTTCATTACATTTCAAGTATGCTTAATATATGAGTTATTAAAGATAATAAATTTACATGGTTGGCATCCAAAATCATTATCCAAGATAAAACATCTAGGATGTCATCCCTTAATAATGTTAAGTCATTATTTTGACAAGCAAAAATAATCCCTTAACTCTTTCGCTAAAACTGTCTCCAAAACTGCTCTATCTTCAAAATTGTCTTCTGTAAACTTTGAATAACTTTGTCTGTACTACTCCAAACTTTATGCGCACTGAGATGGGGTATCCTCATACTCTATAGAATCTTTAGTTAACTATGCAAACAAAATAATTGCTCTAGTGGACGTTGCCAACTAAATCTTCATCGGGTGCTCTGTCAGGATCACTGTATCCAAACTTAGACAATTTCTTCCTTCAACTTTGCATACTTGCATTCCAGATTCTACAATCTTAATAGAGATCATATGTTTCCATAATGACAACATCTATGCATCCACATTAGCCAAATTGCCAACAAAAATTATTAATGTTAGTCACAGAAAAACTACAGAGCATAACAACAGAGAAAGTACCCAAGACTCATCCACAAGAGAGAGAAAGTGCAGTGATTAAGGTATTTGAAAATGAGTTTATACATTCATCTAAGGTAGTATCCATCCAAGCATAGACCAAACATAATCCAAAATTGTTTGACACTATTTGTGATAACATTAGAAATGATTGAATTGTGCTTGACTCTATCATAAAATAACTAAGGAGATGGGCAATCGAGGGAAATACATTATAGGGACAATGCACATTAGAAAATATTTTTTTCAAAGACATAAATGAGGATTTGAACAAGAAGCATGCAGAAATACAAAACTTGGTCAAGGAAATTCAACAACCTCACATGAAGATTGAGGATTTGGGAAGCAGAATTGCAGAGACTTATAATGATATAAGTCTGATTGAGCTAGAAAGAGAAAAATTTATCAAAATATTTTCATTGTTGAGAGAGAATTTAACTATAAAGATAGCCATTTTACAAAAGAAATTGGAAGAATGCCTTAAGGAAAAGACATTTTATGAAATGTTTGCATATTTAGATTTTAATGTAGTTGAGGTTACATCTTATGGACTATGCATCCCTAGAAGCAATTCGTATCTAAAGAAATTCAAATCACACGGGGCAATGAATTCAAGAACCTGAAAGAGAGTTTTTCTGATTGCATCTCAAGAATATCATAGCCAGCATAGAAGAGGTAATTTTTTTTTACTTGTATATATAGTTTTTGACATCACCTTTGTCATTGATGTCAAAGGGGGAGAAATAGAGGAAAGTTGTCAAGTCTACTATGTAAAGTGTAATAGGGAGTAAATAATGAAGAAAATTGTACTATACAAGATAAAGTATAGTCAAAGGGAGAGTATTCCTATGTAAATAAGGTATATATAAATGAAAGATCCATACATTGTTTAAAATCTTCTCATGGTCGTATGACATAATGTTTCAAAATGTTACAAGCTTTTGAGGTTTTGAATTTTGATGTTTGGGACTTAGCCAATTTTTGCATATGTTATCATCAATGTCAAAGGGGGATATTTTTGGTCTTAGAATTATGGAAAGGTGTGTACTGAGAGGGGGGGGGGGGGGGGTGAATAGGTACCCTTAAAAACTTTCAAACTAAATCCTTTTAAACATGTACTTTAATAACTGGCTGTATCAATTCCATTCACTACACACTTAATAACATATCTGAAATGTAAATGCATGTAAACAAATCAATAAACTATACATGAAACTTCAATACACATGACACATGCATTTTGATATCGCAGAAACCCTTATTAGAAGGTAAAAATTACGGCTAGGATGGAACTCACAAAGCTTCACTATTGTAGAAATAAAGTTTTATGTTAAGGCTTACAAAGATTTGATCACTTTTGGTGATCTTACCCTATTAGGAGTAACAATAAGATTAGTTACATCTATCTAGTTAGAGGCTATTAGCAATACTGTACAAGTGTGCACTTAGTTAGGATATTTTATAAAAAAATTGTAAAGTCTACTCTATTAGGAGATTTTGAGTCTACTACAATTGTTAAAGAGTAATAGTGATATATGATCTATATAAAATATAAATTAAATTGCTGATATCAGATCCCTTAAGTACAATAATGATATCACCTTGTTCTGATAAATATGTCCTTCTGTACTAATCAATAGCCTTATATCTGTTCTGATAAATTGATTGTTCTATCAAAATCCTTTCAATATTAACCATGTCTGATCTTCAGATGTCCTTGAGTACGGCTAATTCTTGATGATACATGTCAAAATGACATCTTAACAATACTTATATAAAACTTATTTGACCTAATTAGTTTTTTATATTATCTTAGAAAATCTAAGATCTACAGTTCATAATTACATAGGAATCATCATTCATTAAATGATTACATCCACAATAAATATTCACCTCAATCTTGGTAAACCATTTTCTTGCTCCGCAAAAAGATGTTCACCTTGTACTATGGGCCATTTGAAAATTTTATGTGAACTCTGGATTACTCGGTAAATATTGTCTCGCAGTCTCGGTATTAGTGGTGCTTGGTAATCTTGTGTACTCGATAACATCTATGCTTGGTGACTACTGCGTAATTATTACCGATGGAACTATCTTACTCTATTTAACAACTCTATAAATGAATAATAATAATAACACTCAATCCATTTAGGAGTTACATTCTCCACCTTTGGTATTAGTATCAAAAACTTATATGTATGTTGACTATAAAAGTTTGAACTTTAAAATTTACACAACCAAAAATATGTAAACTCAGTGACTCCCCCTTTGAAAATGCCATCGGTATATAATATATACATATGTTTCCCCTTTTTGTGAAAATAATGTCAAAGAATATACTTAGAATTTGTCAAAAATGTTAGGATTGGTTTTCTTGAGATTATCCATGAGTTTCTCCCATTCCACCTTAATATTTTCTAGAGCTAGATGCTCTAAGATCACTTGTGCATGGATAGCAAAAATATTAATTGTGACTGAGATCTCAGGAGTGGCAACCAATTTCTTTATCTTTGTCACATATTTTTGCATCACTTCCAAATGTGGTATTAACTCAGCCTGTAGCTCAATTTCCTATTCTCTTATTTGATTCTCTTCCTTTCTCAACTCTAGTTTTAATCGCTGAATGTTCTTAACCTTTGAATAATGCACTTGAAATGCATGTTTCTCAGTTGTTAGACTAGCTGCACTATATTTTAGATCTTCATCTAATTTTATTATATTTTCACTAACCTCGTTAGTGAAGTGATCTAAAGTGCATAAGTGTTCCAAAATTGTAGTAAATTTTTCTATAATGTTTTCCAAATCTGTTACAACTTCTGAAAGCTTTATCTTGTTCATTGCTACTACTTGGATGATCTTTTTAGTTAACTTATACTCAATCTTTTGTTCATCTCTTTCTATAATCATCTACTCGACATTAGTTGTTGGGCCATTGATAGTCTCAGCAAGCAATGAAAGTTGGTCAATGATAGGGGTTGATTCATAACCATTGACATCTGGACAAACTTGCATAAGGATTTTCTTGACATCCTCTAGAATCTTTGTGTTCTTGTGTTCTTGCCTCAAATTTTCTTATGCTTCTTTTGGGATTCATAGTTCTCCATACTTCATGAGAGCTTCAGGGTCAAATGTCCTCAGGTCATATGCTAGTATTTATTTTATTTCATTGATTGTGACCAAACCATTACTTCATCACTTCCTTTTGTTCTTCTTTTCTTGCACACTAGATGATGGTGATTGTGCAATAAAAGGTTGATCCTTGTGCTCAGGATTTTCCTTTGGTGGCTCGGTGGATTTTACTTCTTCCTTATTCTTTTGAGTAACTAATTCTTCAATCAGTGGTGCAAGGGCTTGTGACCTATTGTTTGTGGTAGAAGTGTCTACCGTTGTCTCTATTTTTGTATCTTTTATATTTTCTATTGCATCAGTGGTCTCGGTAGGTGCTTCACCTTGTGTATCTCCTCCACTATGCTTGGATCTCTTTACCTATTTCCTCACCCTTATCCTCATTTGTATATGTTCCTTTCTCGGTTGGAATGTTCTCATTTTGTGTCTTAGTAGCTATCTCAATAGCTTCTACTAGTATAGGAAGATTACCTAGTACCATTTCTCAGGCTACCTCAGTTGCTTCTTGTTGACCAAGGTTCTTAGTAGAACCGATAATTATTTCATCTTCTTTAGCCTCATCATTGGGGTCACCTCATGTAATATATTCTATCAATATTTGATCATCTCCTAGAGTAGTCAACATCTCTAGGATTCCTTCCATTACATTGTCAGCAATGGTTTTGAATTCTTCTTCATTAGTTTCTTCCTCGGGCTGCTCAATATCTAAGATGTGAATATTATCATCCTCAACATTTATAGGTTTTTATGCTTGTATGCTCAGTTGAGGTTCCTTAGTGCCAACTCTTGATGCAGTTGCCTCAGTCTTCTCTACTGGGCTTAGGAGTTAATTCCATATATTTATGTTTTCATCATCTACCTCTTGAAGTTTTCCTTGAAGAATCTTGAATGCTCTAGCCTTCATTAAAAAGTAATTTATATACTATTTTATGGCTTCATCAATTTACATAACATAGTAGTCTGATCTTACCAAAATGAGTGCCCTTTCTCTCATCATTTTCTAATGCAGGGGCATTCTAGGGTACTTGGTGAATCTACATGGTGGTTTGTTGTTTTGGTTCTATGTTACTTGGTTGCAAATTTAACTGAAGGTCTTAGTTATTGAAGGGATCTTGGTCACTGAAGAAACTCAGTGAAACTTCTTGCACTTGGTAGAACTTGTGCTCGATGATTACTGTGGTGCTTGGTCGATGTGATTTCTCAGTGATTCTTGTGTTGCTCGATGATGCTTGGCATGGTCAGTTGTTTTACTGGTGCTTAGTTTTTTCTCCCGCGCTCGGTAGTTTTGGTTTACTCACTTGAGTTTCTGATGTTTTAGTTGGGTGACTTGGTACATTTATTGTTGGTATCTTTTTTTGTATTCTCCTATGTAGATCTAGAGGCCGACATGGACAATTAAATGTTTGTAAGGCTATTTGAGAGCTGACTGTTGTTGCATTTAATATTTGTTTGTAATAGAAGCTAACTTGGCTTAGGAGTTAATTATTTCTTCCAGCTGACTTATGGTTGAGGACATATATTTAAGGAGTATTTGGGTAGATGTTTATGGGTAAGTAAGTGGGAAAGATAGAAGGATAGCATTTGGATCCTGTGAGATCTTGAAGATCGGATTGTTATCTTATAGTTTGTAATAGCAAAGCTAGTGGTTTGCATGCTTGGAGACAAGGATATTTCTTGGAGGCTTGCAAGCTCAAGTTTAGATCTGCCTTAGGGTTTCTATCAGTTGCTGATTTGTTTCAAAGCTGGACTAGCTGGAAGATTGCAAAAATAGTTTGATTGTATTTGGCCCTAACTCAGAAGGCCTTACAGATGGGCATGTTAATGAAAATTCAGTTGAAAACATTTTCTTGTTGTGTTATTCCACATTGTGGTGTTTGGCTGCTTGTTTGGAATATCCTTAATTGGATCCTCCTTACCTATCTTGCATCAGGTGGTATCAGAGCTTGAAGATATTGAGTGTGTAAACTAATCTCTAAGTTGAGACTATTTGCACCAGGACCTTGGTTGGTGATTTATTTCTTTGGGTTTTCAAAAATCTTGAAGGATGCCTCTGAGAAGATTGGACCCTAGAGAAATTACAAATCTCTATGATTCTATGGAATCAAAGATTACAAAGAAGGTTAAAGTTGATTTTAGATATGAGATGGAATTGATGAAGAATGACATTATCGTTGAGGTCATGAGAGCTATTTCTAGTATGTGAAGGAATCTCAGTATTGATGATGGTTATGAGGAATTTTTTGAAGACTTTGAAGCTATTGGATGTAGTGGTGATGATTAGAGAGATAGATATGGTGAAGATAGAATTGGTCAGTTGCATAGATCTGGAGCTTGGTTAAGTAATAGTTACTAAATGGAAGTTTCTACTTTCTCTGGTACTTTGAGACCAAAGGACTTGATTGATTGGATTTGTGAATGAGAAGACTTCTTTGAGCTAGAGGAATTGAAGATCCTCTTAGAGTAAGATTGGCACAGACTAAGTTGAAAGGAAATGCTACTCTTTGGTGGAAAGAATTACAAAGAGATAGAGAAGATGAAGCTAAAATGAAGATCAATCGGTGGAGGTCGATGGTGACTAAATTGAAAGCTAAGTTCATACTTGCCGAATATGATATTGACTTGTTTAAGAAGTTGTAGAATCTAAAGCAAAAATATTTGACTATGGAATAATATATCGAGGAGTTCTATAAATTGACTATTCGGTCTGGACATAGAGAACTTGGTAAAGAAAAGGTAGCTCACTATGTGAATGGTTTGAGATTTAATAATCAGGATGAGCTTGGTATGCTGAAGATTTATTTGGTTGAGGATTCTTATCAGTATGCTCTTAAGGAATAAGATAAGTTGAAGAGGAGACAACATAGTAATCCCCAAGGTAAGGAAAAGATTGATCACTTCATGAAGGATAAACCAACTGTTGAAGATGAACCAAAAATTATGGAATTGAAAAAGAAGACATGTAGAGTTATCTTTAAGGGTACTTGGTATAATTCTGGTGAAGGATACCGATCTTTGAAGTGTACACACAAGAAATTTGGTGACTGAAGGACTGCTATGGTAAATGAGAACATTTAGAATGAACTTGAATCTGAGAAATTGATGGTTCAGACAACATTGCTTGGTGCAAAGGAGGAACCTTGTCAGAGGAGTAATTTGTTCAGAACTCATTGCAAGTCAGGAGGTAAACTTTGTGATGTAATTATTGATAGTGGTAGTACTGATAACCTTGTTGCTGAGGACATGGTTCATAAACATGGTTTGAAGAGAATGAAGCATCCTTATCCTTATAGGATTGTCTGGTTACAAGATGTTCATGCTCTAGAAGTGAGGGAGAAGTGCTTTGTTGATTTTCAGATTAGCGAGTATAAGGATCTAGTGTTGTGTGATATTGTGGAGATGAATAGTTGTCATATATTGCTCAGTAGACCTTTGCAGTATGATTACAGAGCTATGTATGATTGTGTTAAGAATGTGTTTACTATTAAGAATAATAATAGGAAGCTTTTCCTGATGCCTTTTCTAGATACAACACTCGGTATTAGAAACCTGAGCTTTGGTAGCCGAGATGAGTTGAGAAATTCTGAAAGGATGGATAAGTATGGAGAAAAAGCATGTGTGTTATGAAGGAAAGACTTGAAGAGATAGAGGAAACAAAAGTGGAAGAGTGGGCAAGGTGAAGAGTTGAAGGGCTTATATGTGAAGAACTAGTTCAGGGTTTATGAGCTGAACCCTGGAAGATGTTCTTCTAGCCTATGAGAACATCTTTTTGAACCTAGGGTGTTTGATGCAGAGACATTCTAGGGTACTCAAAAAATATGCATGGTGGTGTGTTGTTTTGGTTCTATGTTACTTGGTTGCAGCTTTAACCAATGGTCTCAATTATTGAAGGGAGCTCAGTCACTGAAGGAACTCGATGAAACCTCTTGCACTTGGTGGAAATTTTACTTGATGATGCTTGTGTTTCTCAGTTGACATGCTTGCTTGATGATGCTTGACATGGTCAGTTGTTTCACTGGTGTTCAGTTGTTTCTCTAGTGCTCGGTAGTTTTGGTTTATCGATTGGAGTTTCTAATGTTTTGGTTGGGTGACTTAGTGCATTTATTGTTGGTAGCTTTTTTTGTATTCTCCTATGTAGATCTAGAGGCTGACATGGAGAATTAAATGTTTGTAAGGCTATTTGAGAACCAACTGTTGTTGCATTTAACATTTGTTTTTAATAGAAGCCAACTTGGCTTAGGAGTTAATTATTTTTTCCAGCCGATTGTGGTTGAGGAAATGTATTTAAGGAGGGGTGAACCCACAATAGTGGGTTACACTTTTTTGCCTGAACAAACATTGAACTCTACATTTTGAGAAAAAATTTTAGATTCAAATGCATATTGCCAATCAACCATTCTAAATCAGAGGATGAAGTAAATTAGAGTCTTTTAAGATTTTCTATCTAGATTCTAAATATATATATTTTAAATTTTTTTTACATTTATTTGAATATTTTTTTCTTTCTCCCATGAAAACTGGTATGGTGCTGAAAATGTCATTTTCAAATAGTAAGATTGTTTTCATAGAGCATAAATTTTTTTGTAAAATATATATGAATGTGATTATTTTGAATTTAGTTTTGTAACATCCATACAGAGGGCATGCAATTGGTTTTTTGACATTATCATGATTATTGCATATTTTATTAATGTTTGAAGTTGACTAAACCATAATTTTGACATACCTTAACTACATAGCTTATACCTTGTTGTGTATTTATCGAATTTCAAATAGTTTTTTTTGATAGAAAGTAGACTTGAACACGGAGGGCACTGTTATTTTTTAAAAAAAAAATTCCATTTTTTACTATTTTTTGAATATATAATCATTAGAAAGCTATTTCTGAGTACTTGTTGTATGTAAAAGGACATCTTCTTATTCTTCCATTTGATCACTGCGCTTGAGGCCCGAAGTTGTGAAATTCTTAGAATTTCTTCATAGCTTGCAACAATGGCCTAAACCAAGTACTTTCGATCGAAACTTTTGGGTTTCGAATGAAAATATTTTCTATCGAAACTACTTTCATGTTTAATGCAAGTTTTAGCCATAACTATACTACTTTAGATAGAAAGTAAGTTAGTTTTGATCGAAAGTCAACTTTGACTTTCGATAGAAACCTAGGTCAGCCTATTTGGTGTCATTTGGGGTTAATAAGGATTACATATAAATAAATGTATATTTTTTCATTTCATTAATCTGAAAGCTATAAAATAATTTACATTTAGGAGAAGGGAGACATTTTGGCATGAAATAATTTTCTAAGTTGTGATGGGAAATAAAAATAGAAGGCTAAACAAGAGTACACGACATTATTTAGAAGAGGCTGAACAAAGACTATGTGAAGAATCACAAAAAAGATATTATCGTAGGAAATAAGGTATGTCTGAGTTGTTTCTCTCTAGATATTTTAAGTTGATGGTCAAGATTTGTCTTAATGTTCATCATGTAAATGTGATATTGTAATACCTAATTTTAGAGCTAATTAGGCCTAATAAGACTAGTTATTAGCAATTAGGGCCTATTAAGACTAATTAGAGGTCTAACTAGACCTAACTAGACCTATTAGGACCAAGTAGACCTAACTAGGACCTATTAGGACCAATTGACCTATTAAGACTTGTTAGTCTGATTAATTAGATGTATTAGGACCTATTAGGTCCAAATAGACCTAACTAAACCCATCTAGACCTATTAGGACCAATTAAATAGGTAACTAGACCAATTAGGACCTATTAGGAATAATTAGGACCTATTACACTTAACTAGACCTAACTTTAGACATGTTTGGTCCTATTAGACCAATTAGGACCAATTTGACCTAACTATCTACCTAACTAGGACATATTAAGACCTATTAGACCAATTAGGACCAATTACCTGACCTATTAGGACCTATTAGACTAATTAGGACCAATTACCTGACCTATTAGGACCTATTAGGACCAATTACATAGGTATTAGTCTTTGACCAATTAGAGGTTAACTATCTACTAATTAGACCTAACTAGATAGGTATTAGGACCTATTAGGACCTATTATACCTAACTAGACCTAACTATGACCTATTAGTACCTATTAGACCTAACTAGATCTAACTAGGACCTATTAGGACCAATTAGACCTAATTAGGACCTAATTAGACCCAATTAGACCCAATTAGGACCTAATTAGACCTAATTAGACCTAATTAGATTGAATCAGACCTATTAGGACCAATTAGGACTAATTAGAACCAATTAAGAACAATTAGAACTAGTTAGGACCTAATTATACTCAATTATAAGCAATTCGGAGCTAATTAGATTCAATTAGAACCAATTAGGACCTAATATGACCTATTATAACCAATTAGGACCTAATTAGACTTAATTAGACCGATTGGACTCAATTAGAACCAATTAGGACCTAATATGACCTATTAGGACCCAATTAGACCAATTAGGACCTAATTAGACTTAATTAAACCAAATAGGACTAATTAGACCAAATAGGACTAATTAGTTCACCTAATTAGACCCAATTAGAACCAATTAGGACCTAATATGACCTATTAGGACCCAATTAGACTCAATTAGAACCAATTAGCACCTAAGTAAACCTAATTAGGACCAATTAGGACCAATTAGACCTAATTAGGACCTAGAATTAGACCTAATTAGACCCAATTAGGATCTAATTAGACCTAATTAGAACTAATTAGACCCAATTAGACCTATTAGGACCAATTAGGACTAATTAGAACCAATTACAACTAATTAGGACCTAATTAGACTCAATTAGAACCAATTAGGACCTAATTAGACTCAATTAGAACCAATTAGGACCTAATATAACCTATTAGGACCTAATCTAACCAATTAGGGCCAATTAGACCTAATTAGACCCAATTAGGACCTAATTAGGACCTAATTAGACTTAATTAGACTGATTAGACTCAATTAGAACCAATTTGGACCTAGTATTCAACTAATTAGGACCTAATTCGATTGAATTAGAACCTATTAGAACTAATTAGGACCTAATTAAACTTAATTCGACTGATTAGACTCAATTAGAACAAATGACAACCTAATATGACCTATTAGGACCCAATTAGACTTAATTAGACCAATTAGGACTAATTAGGACCAATTAGGACCTATTATGACCAATTATGACCAATTATGACCAATTATGACCAACTAGGACCAATATGACCTATTAGGACCTATTATGACCAACTATGACCAATTAGGCCTAATTAGGACCTAATATGACCTATTAGAACCCAATTAGAATCAATTAGAACCAATTAGAACCAATTAGCACCTAATTAGACTCAATTAGAACCAATTAGGACCTAATATGACATATTAGAACCCAATTATACTCAATTACAAAAAATTACCACATAATTAGACTCAATTAGGACCAATTAGACCCAATTAGGACCTAATTAGATCCAATTAGGACCTAATAAGACCTAGTTAGACCTATTAGAATCAATTAGGACTAATTAGACCCATTTAGGACTAATTAGAGCTAATTAGGACCTAATTAGAATCAATTAGAACCAATTAGGACCTAATTTGACTCAATTAGAACCAATTAGGACCTAATATGACCTATTAGGACCTAATATGACCAATTAGACCCAATTAGGACCTAATTAGATTGAATTAGATCGATTAGACTCAATTAAAACTAATTAGGACCTAATATTCAACTAATTAGGAGCTATTATTCAACTAATTAGGACTTAATTAGACTCAATTAGAACCAATTAGAGCTAATTAGGACCTAATTAGACTTAATTAGACTAATTAGACTAAATTAGAACCAATTAGGACCTAATATGACTTATTAGGACCCAATTAGAGTTAATTAGACCAATTAGGACTAATCAGGACCAATTAGGACCTATTATGACCTCTTATGACCTATTATGACTTAATTCTAGACCAATTGTTAGAATAAGTGAGAGGGGGGTGAATCAGTTATCCATAGTCCCAATCACAAAATGTATATCCAAAAATAATTTACTAAAACTTCTACAGCTCGGTAACATAAATAGTATTCTATTTGTGCTTTTACCGATTACCAGTTAATAAAATATAGTGATTATTGATCAAATCCAATATGCAACATGTAAAGTATGACAGCAAACAATCATCACAGTCCACACATAACATAAGAGATTTAATATGGAAACCCTGTAAAGGGAAAAACCACCTGCGACCAGCAACCCAAAAATTGTTCACTCTTCTGAAGTGAGGTCAATGAAGACCCAACCCTATTAAAGGTTACAAACACATTGTGAGGTGTGACCTTGTTAGAGGATATTTAGACAAACCATTATCATCCGTCCATAATTCACTATGGGGTTGATAGGATAACAAATGTACACTCTATGAATGACATTACAAGACTTTCTATTCCACTCTGTTAAGAGATTTATCTATTTACAATTGTTAAAATGTAATAGCAGGTGATCTGATTACAACACAACTTCAACTACAGATTATCAGATCTATGTTAAGCTCATTCAAATCCTCTGATCAATATATCAATTCTATTTCAATCAATATTCAGTAACTTACTATCACTCAATTATAGCTTTCTGACGCTCGGTAATCTCGACAGTTCAGTTCTCCTTAACCAGTTTGATCAGGCATACATGAAGCTTGTTCACGTGATATCTCTTGAGTCTCCTTCTTCTAGCATGAGTTTCATAATGAAACCTTAGTCTCTTAAATAGACAAGTAAATTGTTTTAATTCCATCCATCAGATTTTTCTGCTTAATCTCCTTTGTTGATTTTTTCATTTAAACCTTCCTCGATAGATGTGTTAGTAACACATTTTATTTCAATCCCTTAGATCTTCTTTGAGTTATGTTAGCCGTCGATCTTTATAAAAAACATTATATCCAACTTCATAATCATAACACTTTACAGCTCATCAACTTCCATTAGCTAAACTAGTCATTTAATTATTTTCTTCTGCTCGGTTAACAAAGAAATGTGTCGGTGAACACAAGCTTAGTTTATACTATGCTTAGTATACACTACACTATGTCGGTGTATACTGAAATACTTCTTTAACTGACAACACTGCTTTGTGCATTTTTCTCTATCCTTCATCATAGATGAATGCAACATATCAAGTCAATAACATAAGGTCATAGACTCATTCATAAGTTAGCCATTGTATTCCTTATCATCATCTATCATATCCATCTTCCTCATGTAGATATATATGTTCTTCATCTCTTTTCTTCTTCTTTCTATAGATGTTTGGGTATAGTAACTTAAAATATAAGTATTGTCAAAACTAGTTGACATCAATGACAACATATTACTGATTTAATTAACTTACATATCTAATCAACAACTCAGTGATCTAAAATCACAGATCTTCAAGTCATACAATTTATTCCAATCAGTTGTAGTTCATCAATCTCTCCCTTTGGCATTGATGGCAACACTAGCAATATGAAATATGTCATACACATACCAAAGATGTATTCTACAACTCTTTCAACAAATTCTCTAACTCAGTACAAGCCCTCCCTAGCTTAATATGTTTAATCACTACGTTACGTAAAAGCATTTGCAAGTGCAGACTAATTTCTACAGATATGATCTTTTCAGCTCATAGGTTTTCTTCTATTCCTAGTAACTGATCTTCAATGCTCTCCCTTTTCTGTATCTCTATCCCTTTTTCTTTGGTTTCATATTGAGATCTCTCTTCCTTTGATAGCAATGCCAAAGAGCAATAAAAACATATAGCTCTGTAGTAGCCATGTAATTCTCTATTGTCTAGTGCATTCTTTGTATCTTGGTATAGTGATGTGCAAATATGTTCCAGTACTTCAACCTTTCACAACCTTAGACAAAAATCCAAAGTGTGAACTCTACTCCATCAACATGTATGATCTTCTTATAAGATTAGGCTGATGCAACCTCTAGATCAACCTAGTGAATGGGTAGACAGGGGATGGACCCCAAGTCTAGTCCTCATGTATTCATATGTATCCTTTGGTAGAGGCTTTCTAAATATGTTAGAAAGTTATTCTTTTGATGTAATAAATTCTAGCTTCACTTGCTTCTCCTGTACTTTTTCCCTTAAGTAGTGATACTTGATAGATGTGTGCTTTTTTTTAGAGTGCATCACTGGATTCTTTGAAATATTAATTGCACTAGTGTTGTCACAATATATAATCACTAACTTATTGATTACCTCATTGATACCTTCCAACACTTGCTTGATATATCCAATATTTGAACAGTTAGGAGCAACAACAACATACTCTGGTTCAGTTGTAGACTAGAAAATGCAAGACTATTTCTTACTTGTCCATCTAACAAGTCTTTCACCAAAGAAGAATGCTCCTTCGGTGGTACTCTTTCTATCATCCACATTTCCAGCCCAATCAGCATCGACGTATACCTTAAGTTCAAACTTTCCATTCTTAGGATACCATAGTCCATAATCTTCAGTTTTCTTTAGGTATCTTAAGATTCTCTTTGTAGCAACCATGTGTGACTATCTAGGGTTTGCATAAAATCAAGCAACTATTCCAACAACATGTGCTATATGAGGTCTACTATGAACTACATACATTAAATTACCAATCATGGATTGGTATAGTGTCTGGTTTACCTTAGTAGTTCTATCTTCTTTAGTCAGTTTACATCTAATAGCCATTAGTGTTCCAACGGGTTTAGCATCTTCAATGCCAAATGTCTTCAGTACTTCCTTTATATATTTAGATTGTGTGATGAATATACCATCATTCTACTGAATCACTTGTATGCCTAGAAAGAATTTAATCTCTCCAAACATAGACATTTTGACACAAGGCAAGGAGCAAGAGGGGCCAAACAATGGTGGACCCTAATGATCCAAGCTTGCCTAACACATGTGGAAGCAAACAAACACAATAGTGAGAGAGAGAGAGAGAGTGTAAAAAATTTCATATATTATCATCAAATAGAACCATATATGTCAGGTTGTAAGGCCTTCCCGGTTAGGGCCAAATATTATAATGAATCATAGAAGTCCCCAAATGTGCGAGGATCTATCAAAATCTCTACTTCTATCTTCTACCAACTCCTATCCAAAAACTACTACCTAAACTCTAAACCAACAACTACATTTATACAAGAAGCTACTGAACTGAGTTGGCCTTTAGATCCACAATCAATGGAAGGAACGGTCAGATCTAGGATCAAATGCTTCCTAATGATGGATTCCAACATTAAATCTATGATCCAATATAAATGCACAAGTCGGCCACAACAGAAACTAAAACTAAACCTGTCGGTGAGCAAGATAACCAAGAAACAGACAAGCAATGTTGAGCGCCAGTGAAACAATCGACCACCTAGGAAATAACTAACCACACTCGATAACCAAAGGAAACTGAACAACTATCGACTAACTTGGTCAAAGAAAAAATTGAGCAACACTGACAAACTCAATATTGTTTTTGGTGACACAGGATTGCCAAGGACCTGAGATGCTTCTGCATCACATTTCAAAGTCACTTCTCATTTCATCAGCAAATGACTTACAAATGTGATCTTGTCCTCCAAATATTATGTCATCCACAAATATCTTAGCAATCAAGATAGTATCATCAAAATTTCATTTCATGTAGAGATTACTGTTCTCACTCGTTCTAAGAAATCCAATACTTAGTAAATAGTCATGCAGCCTCTCATACTAGGCTCTCGGTGCTTGCTTTAAACCATATAAAGCTTGTTAGAAATAGGAAATACTAAGAGGGGGGGTGAATCCATATTTCACAAACTTTTTCTTTTTCCCACTGATGGATATAACAGATTACTTTAGTGCATACAAAGATTATCAAGCTAATTAACAAACATAGTAGTAAATAGAAAGAACTCATAACACATCATATGTTCTCGAGGAAACCCTAGCCAAGGGAAAACCCCGGTGGGGATGGTACCCACAAAGATCACTAATCAAAAGTATCCTATTAGGGATATTGGACCCTGTTAGGAGTCAATTTACAATATATAGTAGATCTGTCTTGGTTAAAGGACTTTAGGCCTTGTTAGAAGCCTTAACCCTGTTAGGAGTTAGATTACAAAACTTGATCACCAGCTGAGCTCACTACCCAAATAGGTAATACAAAATGTTTTTGACTGTAATATGGCACCGCTTACAACTTCGTATCAATAGCCTTTGCTGCTATCACAATATACAACTATTGCAAGTTATCCTTTCTTTCTTTTTACATATCACATATATAATTTTTCATTACATTTCAAGTATGCCTAATATATGAGTTATTAGAGGTAATAACTTTACATGGTCAGCTTCCAAAATATTTATCCAAGAGTAAACATCTAGGATGTCATCCCTTCATAATGTTAAGTCATTATTTTGACAAGCAAAAAATAATCCCTTAACTCTTTCGCTAATACTGTCTCCAAAACTGTTCTGTCTGCAAAAACTATCTTTGGTAAACTTTGAATAACTTTGTTTGTACTACTCCAAACTTTATGTGCACTAAGATGTGGTATCCTCATACTCTATAGAATCTTTAGTTAACTACACAAACAAAAATATTGCTCCAGTGGACGTTTCCAACTAAATCTTCATTGAGTGCTCTGTCAAGATCACTGTATCCATACTTAGACAATTTCTTCCTTCAACTTGCCATACTTGCATTCCAGATTCTACGCTCTCAATAGAGATCATATGTTTCCATAATGACAACATCTATGCATCCACATTAGCCAAATTTCCAACAATCTCCCCCTTTGTCATTGGTGGCAACATATGGGAAAATTGGCTAAGTGTGCAAACAAAACTTCAAAGTATTTACACAAAATTGTTGCCAAAAGTTATACAACACATATACAATATTGTACTCCATAGAATAGCTCCCCCTATGAGTATCCTTCCTCAACATATTTTCAATTTTCTACTATCTCTCCCCCTTTGACAATAATGACAAAGATAGGGTGTACAAAAATTTTTAAAAAAACTTTATACCTTGTTATTAGCTATTGCAAAGCCGATAGGCTTGCAACACAGTCACCAAACTCTGACTTCCATGATTCAAAATATTTCTCCCATATCTTCCTAATGGATTCAACAACATTGAGTAGAGTACTCAATCCATATGATGCTGTCTGACAAGCTTGCAGGGAATTGAAGCTAAACTTTTGAAAAGATATCTTTGCTGAAAGACACTGCTCAATTTGGTCTTCAACAATTGAGGTCTTGATTGAGATGTGCTCTCTCAAGATGTTAATCCTAAGCATCTTTCTATTCTTCTCCTCTGCTAACATTATAATTTCATCATTTAACTTCCTTATGTTCTTCTCTACAGAACTTATCTTTACATTTGGGCTTGACAAGGTGTTTGTTTCAGCTGTAATTGCATCTATCTTCTCTCTGATCTTCTTATCTTCTTCAGCTATTAGGATTTCTGGTTTTGTGCATTGTATATACAAACTCTTTCTAGTCTCAAAATGTTTCCTCAAATTCTTTATGCATATATCCAAATTTCCAATATCATTTCAAATATTTACACTTAAATTTTGTTGCATTTCTGCTTCAAAGTCTTCCTGAACTTTTATTCTAGCAATATCCTTTAAGTTAGAAAATTTAGAGTCAAAAGAGTTTATTACTATTTTAGCTTTCTCAAGTGGATCCGATTCAGATACCTTAGTGCTGATCACACTCTCAAGTTTCTCAATCAAAACTCTAACTTTGCCTTCAAGGTCCTTCACCTTCTTATTCTTTCCAATAATTTTATTAAGAGATGTGACGAACTCAAGCTGATCATCATCTTCAACTTCTTTTCCAAGGTCTTCAAAAATTGAACCAATTTGTCTCTTCTTACTATCAGGTGCACTAGGGGTAGTGACCTCTATCAAACTTTGTTTACCTTTAACTATCTATTCTACTAGAACTGATTCTGATACTGCTGGTGCTTCCACTGCCTCTGTATCCTTTTCTGATTATGTAATCTTCTCTTGCTCTTCTAAAGCCAAATTGTCAACAATGTTTCCTAGATCATGAAATACTACATCATCTGACTCTAGTTTCACTTTGGTTCCTTCAATGTCCATTGATTCTTTGCCAATATTGATATGTGAAGAAGATGGAACTTCTTGAATACCAACTTCCTCTACATGCAGTTCCTCTGATTGCTTCTGCTGAGGGTCTGATTCAGCATGCTTTCCTACAACTATATCTGCAAGAACTTGCATTACTACTTTCTCTATCTCTTTCTGTACTTCCTCCTTTTTGCCTCCCATTATAAGGATTGTTCTTCTCTTAGTTCTCAATAAAGTTCCAAGAGACTTCAAGAATCTCTTCAAATGATCTTCATCCTCACCTTCATAGAATTGTCTAATTACATGCTCTCTCATCTTTATGTCCTCTACTTGTGCTCTCTGTTTTCTATTCACAAGTCTATTATACAAATATTCTTGGATCTTACCATGAATAGTGCTAAGTTTCTTATCTGTCACAATCATATGTGTAATCATTTCATTTTCAAAATTCAATCTGTCAAATGATCCATATAGATCATATAATTTATTCAACTTAGTGAAGTCTCCATGCTTCAATATATCTTCATTAACTCTTTCAATTCTTGGTTTCCAAGTTTTCTTCTTGATTAAAACTACATCATCATCTTTAATTACTGCTACATTTCTAGGTACAGGTGGTACAATCACTTTCTGTCTCTTGCCGAGTCCTGTTGCACTCACTTTTACTCTTTTGCTAGGAATAGGAGAAAAAGATTTATCTCCTTCATCTTTTTCAGGTACTTCAACTTTTACCTTTACTGCCATAGGATCAGCAGGATCTGCACTAGATGCCTCAGGTGAAATTACAAGATTTTTACTTTGCTTCAAGGCTTCTGCAGTCTTCTTAGCTATGTCAAACTCATGACTTGACATACCTAATTCTTTCAGTACTTTCTTCATAGTAGATTCAACTCTCTTACTAGATTGCTTCTTTTCTCTCAAACTTATTGCAGAGTTGAAATTCTCTTCATATGTTCCAAACCTATTTGCATGACCATCCAACTCACACTTTAACAATCTATTCACATATCCTACTGTTTCTGCTTTAGATATTTCATAGCCAAGAGGGTCTATGAATTCCATTCTAGGCTCAACTACTTCAATGTAGGTGAAATCAGTGTCTACCATAAAACAAATGTCATCTTTATGGTTTTCAACTAAGGATTGAGGAATCCTTGATTTGTTCTTAACAATATTCTGAAATGTCTTCAATACAAGCTTCGCACTGTCATTAACTTTATCAAAAAGGTGCTTCATGTAGATTGAGTTTATTCTTTCCATTGTGTTCACATTGTCACTCCAATCAATTGTGTAAGGAAATCTTCTCAAAATATGGAAAAACATATAGGTTATTAGAGATGAAGACCTAAACTATGTGTACTTAGCCTTCTTAATCTAATCTAAGTTCTCAAATAACTGAATTTTCAAAATTTCACATAGGTCTACTTGTTTCTTCTCAATACACATAAGATAAGCTACATGAACCATTCCTACAGCCATGTCATCTTCCCTTGAACTACCACAGAATTTAGTTGTTAGGATCTTGCAAAGGTACCTAACATCATCTTGCTTAATCTTACTTATTGCAATTCCTCTACCATTATAACTAGATCTAGTGTTGTCTAAAACACTCTTTCTCATGTTCTTTTCATTCAGTGGAATCTCTCCAACTTTTGATAATCTAGTAACATCATGAATTAGGTCGGCAGTTATATCAATAACTCTATCCTCCATCCAAAATTTCCCATTGTGGATTCTACTTAAAATGATCTTGGTACATTCCTCATCATTAAATTCATACTTCATGGAATCTTTGATAATTTCATTGTTCTCTAGGTGCCCATAAGCTGGTTTAACTGACATGTCTTGATTGTACAATTTCCTGTAATCATCACTAAAATTGGCATCTCCCAAAGTTTCAAACTTGCAACCTAAATATCCTTTAACATTCTCAATGTGCAATACTCCGTCTGGTACGGATGATAGTGCTAGACTATTATCAATTTTAGTTGGTTCTACTGGTTCTTTCTTAATCTTAGGTCTATTCTTATCCTTAACATTATGAACCATAGAAATATCCATCTTATCAACTGATTAAAGATCAAAAAATACCTCAACTTTGCAAATCTAGGGTTTTGGTATGATCGTTGCTGGAAACTGCTTCCAAACTTCTTCAAATCATCCTCAACTCACTTTTTCTTCTTTGAAATCTCTCTTCAATCACTTTGCAATTGTGATAACTTCAATTTCAACCTTATAACACTTCACATTAACTCGATCTGACATCGCATTCATTCATTTTGCCGCTAAAACCTCAAAAAGCCGATTCTACAAATGTGCAACCATAAAACTTTTTGAGACCTCGCAAAACACAATATTTTCTTTTGTGCACTTAACCATAGTATTAGTACAACATAATAAACCTATATCTAACTACACAAAACTTAACTCATTCAAATTCCTAATCTACACTAATCCTAAGTCCTAAACTACAGAAACTTACATAATTTAAGTACTTAAAGAAGGGTCAGGTAAAGATTCATCCTTACCATTAGTTACATTACCTTCCTGACTACTTTCAGTGCTGACTATACCTCCTTGATCTATGCCTTTATCAAATTTTACTTCATCTTTATTGCTCTAACAACCTTTCTCTTTGTTTCCTGCATTTTCATTCCTTCTTGCATTGTTCCTAGGGTTAGGGTTATGATGATAACCTCCATTGTTCATTCTAAAAAATCTTGTTGAGTGTCCAAACTTGTTGCATATCTGACAAATGATTCCATTGTTTCCAAATCTCTATCCTTGCTGGTTAATCTGTGACCTGCAATTTCTAGCAATGTGTCCTACTTTGTTGCATCTAAAACATACTACCACTTTTCATTGATTCATTTCTTCAATAGATTTCTTATCTGCATTGTTAGTATTCCCAATCATTCTATCATAATTATTCAAAATTACTTTAGGTCTTCTACATTCGTTAGCTCTGTGTCCAAAACTATGACAATTATAACAATGTCCATTCAAAGGTTTAAATTGCTTATTTGTGCAATCTCTCTTCATGTGCCCAATAGTATTACAAGAAAAACATCTACCTTTGAATTCTCTTTGCATACCTTTAGATGATTCTTCCTGTTTTGATTCTTCTTGCTTTGATTCTTCTTTCTCTCTAGGTGATTCTTCTTTAGGTGGATCTTCCAATGTGTTCTCATCTAGCTTTATTTCCTCCACACTTTTAGATGTCTTCAGATCTGGCTTCTTACTTTCATGGATTGTTCTAAACATACTAAATCCAAATCTAGTCCTATCAAAGAATGGTTCTTCAAAAGAAATTTGTTTTCCAATCTTATCACTATTTCAATATAGCCTTTCAAGTTGTTGTTTAGATTGAGTTAATTCACCTTTCACAATTTTATTATACTTCTCAAGTTCCACATACTACACTTTTACTTTTTTAGATTCAAATGTTTCCTTTTCAAGTCTTGACCTCAGATCTTCATTCTCAATTTTCAATTTTTCATTATCAGATCTCAAATTTTCATCTTTCATACTAAGCTTCAGATTTACTATCTTCAACTCATGCTTAAGGATCTCATTTTCTTTTTCTAATTCATCACAATCTTCAACAAGCATATCAGATTTCAGATCTTCAATCTTACCTTTTAATTTGTCAATAGCATTCTTTGCATCTTCATATTTTCTTCTTAAGGAGTTTCTTTCATCAGTAAGCATATCAATCTGTTCGAGAGCTTCTTCAAGATTCTTCTAAAGTTGATCCATATCCATAGAGATCTTACTCAAGCTGCTAAGCTTTCCTTGAATGTTCCTTCTCCGAGTAAATGTGCTCTAATACCAATTGTTAGAAATAGGAAATACTGAGAGGGGGGGATGAATCAATATTTCACAAACTTTTTCTTTTGCCCACTTATGGATATAACAGATTACTTTAGTGCATACAAAGATTATCAAGCTGATTAACAAACATAGCAGTAAATAGAAAGAACTCATAACACATGATATGTTTCTGAGGAAACCCTGGCCAAGGGAAAACCCCAGTGGGGATGGTACCCACAAAGATCACTAATCAAAAGTATCTTGTTAGGGATATTGGACCCTGTTAGGAGTCAATTTACAATATATAGTAGATCTGTCCTTGTTAAAGGACTTTAGGCCTTGTTAGAAGCCTTAACCCTGTTAGGAGTTAGATTACAAAACTTGATCACCAACTGAACTCACTGCCCAAACAGGTAATACAAAATGTTTCTGACTCTAATATGGTATTGCTTACAACTTCACATCAATAGCCTTTGCTGCTATCACAATATACAACTATCGCAAGTTATCTTTTCTTTCTTTTTACATATCACATATATATTTTTTCATTACATTTCAAGTATGCCTAATATATGAGTTATTAGAGCTAATAACTTTACTGGGTCAGCTTTCAAAATCTTTAGCCAAGAGTAAAAATCTAGGATGTCATCCCTTAATAATGTTAAGTCATTATTTTGACAAGCAAAAAATAATCCCTTAACTCTTTTGCTAATACTGTCTCCAAAACTATTTTGTCTACAAAAACTGTCTTTGGTAAACTTTGAATAACTTTGTCTGTACTACTCCAAACTTTATGTGCACTAAGATGGGGTATCCTCATACTCTGTAGAAGCTTTAGTTAACTACGTAAACAAAAATATTGCTCCAGTGGACGTCACCAACTAAATCTTCATCGGGTGCTCTGTCAGGATCACTGTATCCATACTTAGACAATTTCTTCCTTCAAATTGCCATACTTGCATTCTAGATTCTACGCTCTCAATAGAGATCATATGTTGCCGTAATGACAACATCTATGTATCCACATTAGCCAAATTTCCAAGAAAGCTTTATGTAATCTACATACCATATCTTTGTTGTTTGGATCAATGAACCCTTTAGGTTGTTCTATGTAGACTTCTTCTTCAAGTATCCCATTTAGAAAAGATGATTTAACATCCATTTGGTAAACTTTGAACTTCTTGTGTGTAGCATATGCAAGTAACATTTTGACTCCTTCTAATCTAGCAATTGGTGCAAAAGTCTCACCATAATCTATTCCTTCCTCCTGTGCATATCCCTTGCATACTAACCTAGCTTTGTTCCTTGTTACCTCTCCATTCTCATTAATCTTGTTTCTGAATATCCACTGAGTACCAATAACATTCTTGTCCTTAGGTTTGGGTACTAAACACAAGGTTTTGTTCTTCTCTATCTTTTCTATTTCCTCTTTCATTGCATTAACCTATTCATCATTTTCTAATGCACCCTTTTTTTAGGGATAGTCCAAAGAGATAACTGAGCTGGGGGGGTGGGGGGGGGGGGGTGAATCAGTTATCTAAAATATTCAATTCTTTATCTAATTAAGTAAACTTAAACATAAAGCATAAACACAATGAAAGAAAAAAAGAACACAACACCAATATTTTGGTTACGGGGAAACCTAAATAGGTAAAAACCCCAGTGGGACTTGATACCCACTAATATTCTATACTAGTGAATTATGATCCTTGTTAGAAGATCCTTAACCTTGTTAGGAGTTGATTTACAATATATTTAGTATAGTAGACCCAGTCAAGGGTCAGACCCTATTAGGAGTCTTTTACAATTGTCCCTGTTAGGAGAGAGGACACACTATCCAAGAGCACACTGCTCAAAGGGGTGAAGGCTACAACCTTCTATATAATAGATACACACTATATCTGGATCTTGGTGAATTGCACTTTGACGTACTGTCTGGATCAATTCCAATGAATAGCACAAGTACTTTACTTGGTCACATAGAACTTCTGATGGCCCAACACTTCACACATTCTAATTTTCTCTACTTAATCAACCATGAACCACACTTCAGCAATCACAAATGACTACCTATAAATATCTTTCCTCTAGATGATATAATCAAGTCAGCCTGTTAGACCACCTTGAAATCATAATAGAGAAATCATAAAAAACTCTGTTGGCAATTTGGATGAAGTGAGTACATATATGTTGTCATTATGGAAGCATATGATCCTCATGAAGATCACACAAGTCAGAGAGCAAGTATAGCAGAGCGCATCACAAATTTGTCTAAGTGTGAGACAGTGTTTTCATAGTGTACCAAGACACAGTTTTTGTTTGCAACATTGACTGGAGTGAGTTCAGTGTTTGCACACTTGAATATAGAATCTATGATGGCTAATGATGACCTAGCTTAGAGTGCAAGTCAGTATGGCATGTACGGAATTAGTTATGATAGTTTTACTGAAGACAGTGTGAAGCCAACAAGATAGAATATGAAGGCAGAATTGGTAAAGAGTTAAGGGATTATTTTGTTTATCAAAATAATGACTTAACAATATAAAGAGATGACATCCTAGATGTTAAATCTTAGATAATGATATATGGAAGCTAACCATGTAAAGTTATTAGCCTTAATAACTTTTATATATATGCAATTGTAATTGAAAAGAAAGAAAAAAAAAGTGAAATAAGAAGCGAAGAAAAGGTGATGTAATAAATGTAATTGTGAAGCAAATGTAATAGTGATAATGCAAAGATAAGAGCAACAAATGAATATTGATACAATAAAAAAAAGGTTATGTACCTTGACCTATTTTGTATACATTGTATATTACTTGTTTGGGCAGTGGGCTCATCTAGTAATCAGATTTTGTACTGACAACTCCTAACAGGGTTGAGGCTTCTAGCAAGGCCTATAGTCCCTTAATCAGGATTGATACACTATATGCTTGTAATAGACTCCTAACAGGGTCAATATCCTTAACAAGATACTTTTGATTAGTGAATCTTTGTGGGTACCATCCCCATCGGGGTTTTCCCTTGGCCAGGGTTTCCTCGAGAACATATCATGTGTTATGAGTTCTTTGATGTTATTGCTATGCATGTTATTTAGTTTCTTATGTTATGCATGTGTGAAGATAATCTATTATATCCATATTTGGGCAAAAGATAAAGTTTGTAGAATACTGACTCACCCCCCCCTCTCAGTATTCCCTATTTCTAGCAAACTCCAATAAACATTCTATCAGCTCTACTATGCAAGCAACACATTCTGGGACTTGTCTAATAAGATAATTGTAGAGGCATGCTACACACTATCAGCTCTACCAAAACAACTAGATCTTTCTCCTCAAGATGAATTAATTTATGCACTCTTAACCAAACATCAATAACTCTCCTCTAAGCTTAAATTCAAGGGCGTATACCCACAAGATAGGTGCAACTACATAACCAATAAAATCTATGTTGGCTCTTCTGAACAAACACATGAAACTATTGCTGGCAAATAATGACTCCATAACTTCACTTCTACTCATTAATAAACTATGCATCCATAACTAAAACATCACTAATATTTCTTCAACATATATGAAAGTGCGCAAGGCTCCATGATAACTATATGGACTACCATACACATAAAATTTCCTGTAACTCTGTCAGGAACACTACTAACACAAGCTGCTATAGAACTATATGTACTAATAGTTAACCTCTGCATCCATGATATCATGCTGATATCATGTCCATGCATCATATAAAGAAATATTACTACATAAGACATCCACTCATGCTACTTTCCATATGTTTTCATCAATGACAAACATACAGTCAGTACTGGCCTGCTGGCAAATCTCCAACAAATTTTACATTCTTCAATTCATATTCACAAACTAGACATGTACCTTGTCTTGCTTTACTTATTGTTTCCATGCTAGCTTGTCTATCTCCAATGATTTGTGTCTCAGGATGATGTCTTTTGATGAATCTTTCCAATTATATGATCTCTTCTTTCTTGTTCATCCTATGCAGGTTCATTTGCTTGCTCGGTAGGTGCTTCTTGCTCATCGGTTTCTCTTTCCTATCTGTCAGTATTGTTTTCTTGCTAATCGGTTGTCATTGTCTATGGTGTTGGTAGGTACTTTGGTTGTTCAATGTAGGTTAATCTACCATAGTCTTCTATCTCCTTTGTGCTTTCCTTTGCATAGTGGGTTTGTGGCCAAACCATAACTCATAGGGTGTCTTATTAGTGTTCTTCAGTTCTACTTGGTTTAGAACATAAAAATATATGCTAACTACTTCTCTCCAATATGTCTGAGCAACATTCTTTTGTAACATTAGTGTCCTCACATAGTCAACGATTGACCTTTTCCTCCTTTCATCTATTCCATTTTGTTGAGGTGTCCTCGGTGTAGAAACCTGTCTTTTAATACCACACTCATTACAAAAGTTAGTAAATTCATCAGAAATAAATTCACCACCTCTGTCAAATCTCAAACACTTCAATTATTTACCAGTCTCTTTCTTAAATTTTTCTTTACACCACTTGAACATCTTAAATGCCTCTAATTTTTCCTTCAAGAACATGACTATCATTAATATAGTGTAATCATCAATAAAAAGAATAAAATATCTATCTCCATAGTAACTTTGAGTTCTCATAGGACCACATAGGTCAGTATGCACTAACTCAAGTAATTTCTTTGTTGAATAATCTTTTCTTTTGAAACTAGATTTTGTCATTTTACCTTTCTAACATTCATGACACATAACATGATCAGGCTTACATAAGTTAGGTAGCCCTCTAACCTTTTTCTTTTTATTGATCTTAATCATGTTATCAAAATCCACATGACATAACCTTTTATGCCACAACCATACATCTTCATCTTTCATCATTAAACAAGAAGACTGATCATTCTCAAGATAAAACAAATTACCTCTCGATTGTGTTCTAGTTCCAATAAGTCTTCCTCTATCATCAAATATCTTCACTTTCTTGCTCTCAAAAGAAACTCGGTGTTCTGAATTGTTTAGCTATGCCACACTTAGAAAATTATAGTTTAGTCCTTTTACCCAATAAGAATTGTCACATCTAATTTTATCATTTACCATCAAGGATCCTTTTCCTCTAACCATAAAAGGTGCATCATTACCCATTCTCACAAATCCTCCATTGTGTTCTTCAAGATGATGAAATTTCTCTTCATCACCAGCCATGTGATGTGTATAGCCACTATCTATGGTCCATGAATCATTTTTATTAAACTTAGAGATAAGTTTTGTCTCTACATACCTTTCAACTTCCTTCAAGCCATCCTTCATTGCAACAAATAGTACCTCCACATCTTCATTAGTTTCGGTATCGGTGACATCTTCTTCTGCAATGTAGCACACCTTCTTGCCTTTATCATTATTGTATCAATTGTCTTTGTTGTAGTGTCGATAACTTCTGTTGCCTCTTCTCCCATAGCTTCCTTCACTAGATCGGTCTTTGTTTCTGTCATCATCTTTCCTATGTGGACATATAGCAACAATATGACCAACCTCTTTATAGTTAAAGAATGCTAAAGGTAATTTACCTCTATATCTTCCTTTACATTTAGGTAACCTTCTATCCATAAGAGCTTCAAGTTCATCAAACTCATCATCAATATTTCTATCACTATCATCATTCTTATTTCTGCTACTAGACTTAGTAATCTTTAGAGAAGACATAAAAGAAGATTCAATAGATGATAAAAAACCATTATAAAAGTTGTTTAGTTCAAAGGTTGTAAGCTTACCAGTCAGATTATCAAGAGTAAGGTTGTTACCAGATGCAGACCTAGTTTCATGAATTGCAGATATTCTGGTTGCATAAACTGGAAATAAGGTTATGAGAACTTTTTTTACCACTGTCTCTATGTTAATAACACCATCAGATGCTCTAATTACATGGACTACCTCTTTTAGTCTATTTGTGTAATGCACAATATTTTATCCTTCCTTCTTCTTCATATCATCAAATATTCCCCTTAAGCTTTTAGCTCTGGCTCTTTTGACATTCACATCACCACTATAATCTTGAGCAAGTTAATCCCACATATGTTTAGCAGTAGTGCAATTTTTAATATCTTCAAATTTAGCATCTGTACAGGAAGCAACAATCTCCATCATAGTAACATTATGTTCATCCATGTCTCTTTGTTGATCAAGGGTCAAGGGACCAGTGGGTGGTGCAATGTAGCCATTTTTCATTATTGTGATGGTAGAATTCCCAATTCCAAATACATGCAACCTCATTTGGCTTTGCCATAGTGTGAAGTTATCCTTGTTCATCTTTGGCACTTCCCTCTTATATATTTTGTGATCTTTGTGGTGAAGTCCTTAAAACTCTGTTCCAAGAAACCAACGCTTTGATACCAATTACTAGAATAATTGAGAGGGGGTGAATCAGTTGTCCACAATCCCTATCAAAAAATGTATATCCAAAAACAATTTACTAAAACCTCTGCAGCTCAGTAACATAAATATTATTATGTTTGTGCTTTTACCGATTACCAGTTAATAACATATAGTGATTACCAATCCAATCCAATATGTAACATGTAAAGTATGACAATAACCAATCATCACAGTCAACACATAACACAAGGGATTTAATATGGAAACCCTGTAAAGGGAAAAACCACCTGAGACTGGCAACCCAAAAATTGTTCACTCTTCTGAAGTGAGGTTGGTGAAGATGCAACCCTATTAAAGGTTACAAACACACTATGAGGACTGACCTTGTTAGAGGATTTTTAGACCAACTGTTATCGTCCATCCATCATTCACTATGGGGTTGATAGGATAACAAATGTACACTCTATGAATGACATTACAAGACTTTCTAGTCCACTCTGTTAACAGATTTATCTATTTAAAATGGTTAAAATGCAACAGTAGGTGATCTGATTACAACACAACTTCAATTGTAGATTATTAGATCTATGTTAATCTCATTCAAATCATCTGATCAATATATCAATTCTATTTCAATCAATATTCAGTAACTTACTGTTGCTCGGTTATAGCTTTCTGACGCTCGGTAATCTATGCATTTCAGTTCTCCTTAACTATTTTGATCAGGCATGCATAAAGCTTGCTCACATGATATCTCTATATTCTCCTTCTTCCAGCATGAGTTTCATAATGAAACCTTAGTCTCTTAAATAGACAAGTAAACTATTTTAATTTTGTCCATCAGATTTTGCCACTTAATCTCCTTTGTTGATTTTGCCGCTTAAACCTTCCTCGGCTAATGTGTCAGTAACACATTTTATTTCAATCCCTTAGATCTTCTTTGAATTATGTTAGTCATTGATCTTTATAACAAACATTATCTCCAACTTCGTAATCATAACACTTTACAACTCATCAACTTCCATCAACTAAACTAGTCATTTAGTTCTTTTCTTCTACTTGGTTAACAAAGAAATGTGTCGGTGAACACAAGTTGGGTTTATACTATGCTCGGTATACACTACACTACATTGGTGTATACTGAAATACTTCTTTAACCAACAACACTGCTTTGTGCATTTTTCTCTATCCTTCATCATAGATGAATGCAACATAATTAAGTCAATAACATAAGGTCATAGACTCATTCATAAGTTACCCATTGTATTCCTTATCCTCATCTTTCATATCCATCTTCCTCATGTAGATATATCTATTCTTCATCTCTTTTCTTCTTCTTTTTACAAATGTTTGGGTATAGTAACTTACAAGATAAGTATTGTCAAAACTAGTTGACATCAATGACAACATATTACTAATTTAATCATGTTACATATCTAATCAACAACTTAGTGATCTAAAATCATAGATCTTCAAGTCATACAATTTATTCAACTCAGTTGTATTTCATCAATCTCTCCCTTTGGCATTTATGGCAACACTAGAAATATTAAATATGCCATACACATACCAAACATGTATTCTACAACTCTATCAACAAATGCTCTAACTTGGTACAAGCTTTCCCTAGCTTAATATGTTTAATCACTACATTACATAAAAGCATTTACAAGTGCAGATTAATTTTTGCAGATATGATCTTTTCAGCTCATAGGTTTTCTTCTATTCTTAGTAACTGATATTCAATGCTCTCCCTTTTCTGTATCTCTGTCCCTTTGTCTTTGGCTTCATATTGAGATCTCTCTCCCTTTTACAATAATTCCAAAGAGCAATAAAAACATATAGCTCTATAGTAGCCATGTAACTCTCTGTTGTCTGGTGCATTCTCTGTATCTCAGTATAGTGATGGGAAAATATGTTCAAGTACTTCAACCTTTCACAACCTTAGACAAAAATCCAATGTGTGAACTCTGCTCCATCAACATGTATGATCTTCTGATAAGATTAGGCTGATGCAACCTCTAAATCACCTTAGTGAATGGTAGATAGGGGATGGACCCCAAGTCTAGTCCTCAAGTATTCATATGTATCCTTTGGTAGAGGCTTTGTAAATATATCAGCAAGTTTTTCTTTTGATGTAATAAATTATAGCTTCACTTGCTTCTCATGTACTTGTTCCCTTAAGTAGTGGTACTTGATAGATATGTGCTTTGTTTTAGAGTGCATCACTGGATTCTTTGAAATATTAATTGCACTAGTGTTGTCACAATATATAATCATTGGCTCAGTGATTACCTCACTTATACCTTCCAACACTTGCTTAATATATGAAATATTTGAACAATTAGGAGAAAAAAAAACATACTCTGCTTCAGCTATAGACTGGTAAATGGAAGACTATTTCTTACTTGTCCATGTAACAAGTCTTTCACCAAAGAAGAATGCTCCTCCAGTGGTACTCTTTCTATCATCCACATTTCCAACCCAATCAGCATTAGTGTATATCTTAAGTTCAAACTTTACTTTCTTGGGATACCATAGTCCATAATCTTCAGTTTTCTTTAGGTATCTTAAGATTCTCTTTGTAGCAACCATATGTGACTCTCTAGGGTTTGCAGAAAATCTAGCAACTATTCCAACAACATGTGCTATATCAGGTCTACTATGAACTACATACATTAACTTACCAATCATGGATTGGTACAGTGTCCGGTTTACCTCAGTAGTTCCATTTTTTTAGTCAGTTTACATCTAGTAGACATCAGTGTTCCCACAGGTTTAGCATCTTCCATGCCAAATGTCTTCAATACTTCCTTTATATATTAAGATTGTGTGATGAATATACCATCATTCCGCTGAATCACTTGTAAGCCTTGAAAGAATTTAATCTCTGCAAACATGGACATTTTGACGCAAGGCAGGGAGTAAGAGGGGCCAAACAATGGTGCACCCTAATGATCCAAGCCTACCCAACACATGTGGAAGCTAACAAACACAACAATGAGAGAGAGAGTGTGTACAAAATTTCATATACTATCATCAAATAGAACCATATATGTTGGGCTATAAGGCCTTCCTGATTAGGGCCAGATATTACAATGAATCACAAAAGTCCTCAAACATGCAAGGATCTGTCAAAATCTCTACTTCTATCTTCTACCAACTCCTATCCAAAAACTACTGCCTAAAATCTAAACCAACAACTACTTTTATACAAGAAGCTACCAAACTGAGTCGGCCTTCAGATCCACAATCAAGAGAAGGAACGGTCAGATCTAGGACCACACGCTTCCCAATAATGGATTCCAACATTAAGTATATGATCCAATATAAATGCACAAGTCAACCCCAATAGAAACTAAAACTAAACGCATTTGTGAGCAAGATAACCGAGTAGCATATAGGCAATGCAGAGCACTAGTGAAATAACCGACCACCTAGGAAATAACTGACCACACTCGGTAACTAAAGGAAACTAGCCAACTACAAACCAACTTGGTCAAAGAAAAAACTTAGAAACACTAACAAACTCCAAATTTATTTTGGTGACATAGGATTGCCAAGGACCCAAGATGCTCCTGCATCACATTTCAAATTCACTTCTCATTTCATCAGCAAATGACTTACAAATGTGATCTTGTCCTCCAAATATTATGTCATCCATAAATATCTCAACAATCAAGATAGTGTCATCAGAATTTCCTTTCATGTATAGATTACTGTTCTCACTAGTTCTAACAAATCCAATACTCAACAAATAGTTATGCAACCTCTCATACTAGGCTCTTGGTTCTTTCTTTAAACCATATAAATATTTATGTAATCTACATACCATATCTTTGTTGTCTAGATGAATGAACCCTTTAGGTTGTTCTATGTAGACTTCTCCTTCAAGTATCCCATTTAGAAAAGAAGATTTAACATCCATTTGGTAAACTTTGAACTTCTTGTGTGTAGCATATGCAAGTAATATTCTAACTCCTAATCTAGCAAAAAGTGCAAAAGTCTCACCATAATCTATTCCTTCCTCCTGTGCATATCCCTTGCATACTAACCTAGCTTTGTTCCCTATTACCTCTCCATTCTCATTAATCTTGTTTCTGAATATCCACTTAGTACTGATAACATTCTTGTCCTTAGGTCTGGGTACTAAACTCTAGGTTTTGCTCTTCTCTATCTGTTCTATTTCCTCTTTCATTGCATTAACATATTCATCATTTTCTAATGCAACTTTTGTTAGGAATAGTCCCAAGAGATAACTGAGAGGGGGGGGCGTGGGGGGTGAATCAGTTATCTACAAGATTTAATTCTTTATCCAATTAAGTATACTTAAAGATAAAGTATAAACACAATGAAAGAAAACAAGAACACAACACCAATATTTTGGTTACGGGGTAACCCAAATAGTTAAAACCCCTGTGGGACTTGATACCCACTAATATTCTGTACTAGTGAATTATGATCCTTGGTAGAAGATCCTTAACCCTGTTAGGAGTTTCTTTACAATATATTTAGTACAATAGACCTAGTCAAGGGTTAGACCCTGTTAGGAGTCTTTTACAATTGTCCCTATTAGGAGAGAGGACACACTATCTGAGAGCACACTGCTCAAAGGGGTGAAGGCTACAACCTTCTATTTAATAGATACACACTATATCTAGCTCTTGGTGAATTTCACTTTGACCTACTATCTAGATCAATTCCAATGAATAGCACAAGTACTTTACTTGGTCACATAGACCTTTTGATGGCTCAACACTTTGCATACTCTGCTCTGCTCTTCTTAATCAACCATGAACCACACTTCAACAATCACAAATGACTGCTTATAAATATATTTCCTCTAGATGATATAATCAAGTCAGCCTATTAGAACCACCTTGAAATCATAATAGAGAAATCATAACTAACTCCAATAAACATTCTGTTGGCTCTACTATGCATGCAACATGTTCTGGGACCTGTCGAATAAGATAATTTTAGATGCACGCTACACACTATCGGCTCTACCAAAACAATTGGATCTTTCTCCTCAAGATGAATTAACTCATGTGATCTTAACTAAACATGAATAACTCTCCTATAATATTAAATCCAAGGGATCATACCCACAAGATAGGTGCAACTACATAACCAATAAAATCTCTGTCGACTCTTCTAAACAAACACATGAAATTGCTGCTAGTGAATAGTGACTGCATAACTACACTTCTACTCATCAAAAAACTATGCATCCATAACTAAAAAATCACTAACATGTCTTCAACAAATATCCAAGCATCCAAGGCTCGATGACAACTATATGGACTACCATACACAGAACACTTCCTATAACTCTGTCAGGAACACTATTGACACAAGATGCTATATAACTATCTGTACTTACAGATAACCTCTGTGTCCATGATATCATGTCCATGCATCATATAAAGAAATCTTACTACATAAGACTTCCATGCATGCTACTTTCCATATGTTGTCATCAATGACAAACATACAGTCAGTACTAGCCTGCTGGCAAATCTCCAACAACTTTTACATTCTTCGGTTCATATTCACAAACTAGACATGTACCTTGTCTTTCTTTACTTCTTGTTTGCATGCCATCTTGTCTATCTCCAATGATTTGTGTCTCAGGATGATGTCTTCTAATGAATCTATCTAGTATCTGATCTCTTCTTTCTTGTTCATCCTATGTAGGTTCATTTTCTTGATCAGTAGTTTCTTCCTGCTTGTCAGTTTCTCTTTCCTATCCATCGGTATTGTTTTCCTACTGACCGATTGTCACTACATGCTGTGTCAGTAGGTACTCTAGTTCTTAAATGTAGGTGAATCTACTATAGTCTTGTAGTTTCTTTGTGCTTTCCTTTGCATTAGTGGGTTTTTGGGAAAACCATAACTCATAGGCTGTCTTATTAGTGTCCTTCAATTGTACTCAGTTTAGAACATAAATAACTATGCTAACTACTTCTCTCCAGTATGTCTGAGCAACATTCTTTTGTAACATCAATGTCCTCACATAGTAAATGATTGACCTATTCATCCTTTCATCTATTCCATTTTGTTGATGTGTCCTTGGTGCAGAGACCTATCTTTTAATACCACACTCATTAAAAAAGTTAGTAAATTCATCAGAAATAAATTCACCACTTCTGTTAGATCTCAAACACTTCAATTCTTTACCAGTCTCTTTCTCAACTTTTTCTTTATACCACTTGAACATCTTAAATGCCTCTTATTTTACCTTCAAGAACATGACTGTCATTAATATAGTGTAATCATCAACAAAAAGAATAAAATATCTATCTCCATAGTAACTTTGAGTTCTCATAGCACCACATTGGTCAGTATGCACTAACTCAAGTAATTTCTTTGTTGAATAATCTTTGCTTTTGAAACTAGATTTTCTCCTTTTACCTTTTGACATTCATGACACATAACATGATTAGGCTTAGATAAGTTACGAAAACCTCTAAGCTTTTTCTTTTTACTGATCTTAATCATGTTATCAAAATTCACATGACATAACCTTTTATGCCACAACCATGCATCTTCATCTTTCATCATTAAACAAGAAGACTGATCATTATCAAGATAAAACAAATTACCTCTTGATTATGTTCCAGTTCTAATAAGTCTTCCTCCACCATCAAATATCTTCACTTTCTTGCTCTCAAAAGAAACTCAGTGGCTTGAATTGTTCAACTGTACCACACTTAGAAAATTATAGTTTAGTCCTTTTACCCAATAAGCATTGTCACATCTAATTTTATCATTTATCATCAGGGATCCTTTTCCTCTAACCATATAAGGTGCATCATTACCCATTCTCATAGATCCTCCATTTGTTCTTCAAGATGATCAAATTTTTCTTCATCACTAGTCATGTGATGTGTACAACCACTATCTATGATCCATGCATCATTTTTATTAACCTTAGAGATAAGTTTCATCTCTACATACCTTTCATATTCCTCTTATCCATCCTTCATTGAAAAAAATACTACCTCCACATCTTCATTAGTGTCGGTATTGGTGACATCTTCTTTTGCAATGTAGCACACCTTCTTTCCTTTATCATTATTGTCTCAGTTGTCTCTGTTGTAGTGTCGGTAACTTCTATTGCCTCTTCTCCCATAGCTTCCTTCACTAGATCAATCTTTTTTTTTGTCATCATCTTTCCTGTGTAGACATCTAGCAACAATATGACCAACCTCTTTACAGTTAAAGCATGCTAAAGGTAATTTACCTCTATATCTTCCTTTACCTTTAGGTAACCTTCTGGCCATAAGAGCTTCAAGTTCATCAAGCTCATCATAAGTATTGCTATCACTATCATCATTCTTATTTCTACTACTAGACTTACTAACCTTCATAGAAGACATGAAAGAAGATTCAACAGATGGTACAACACCATTATAAAAGTTGTTCAGTTCAAAGGTTGTAAGCTTACCAGTCAGATTATCAAGAGTAAGGTTGTTACCAGATGTAGACCTAGTTTCATGAATTACAGATATTTTGATTGCATAAACTGAAAATAAGGTTCTCAGAACTTTTCTTACCACTGTCTCTTTGTCAATAACACCATCAAATGCTCTAATAGCATGGACTGCCTCTTTTAGTCTATTTGTGTACTACACAATATTTTATCCTTCCTTCATCTTCATATCATCAAATCTTCCCCTTAAGCTTTCAGCTCTAGCTCTTTTGACATTCACATCACCACTATAAACTTGAGCAATTTTATCCCACATATGTTTAGTAGTAGTGCAGTTTTTAATATCTTAAAATTTAGCATCTATAGTATTTTGTCTCTGCTTTTACCGATTACCAGTTAATAACATATAGTGATTACCAATCCAATCCAATATGCAAAATGTAAAGTATGACAACAAACAATCATCACAGTCAACACATAACACAAGAGATTTAACATGGAAACTCTGTAAAGGGAAAAACCACATGCGACGGGTAACCCAAAAATTGTTCACTCTTCTAAAGTGAGGTCGGTGAAGACCCAACCCTATTAAAGGTTACAAACACACTATGAGGTGTGACCTTGTTAGAGGATTTTTAGAACAACCATTATTGTCCATCCAACATTCACTATGGGGTTGATAGGATAGCAAATGTACACTCTATAAATGACATTACAAGACTTTCTAGTCCACTCTATTAAGAGATTTATCTATTTACAATGGTTAAAATGTAACAACAGGTGATCTGATTACAACACAACTTCAATTGCAGATTATTAGATCTATGTTAAGCTCATTCAAATCCTGTAATCAATATATCTGTTTAGTTTCAATCAATATTCAGTAACTTACTATCACTTGGTTATAGCTTTTTGACGCTCGATAATCTCTCCAGTTTGGTTCTCCTTAACCAGTCTAATTAGGCATGCATGAAGCTTGTTCATGCTATATCTCTGCAGTCTCCTTCTTCTAGCATGAGTTTCATAATGAAACCTTAGTCTCTTAAATAGACAAGTAAACTATTTTAATTCCATCCATCAAATTTTGCCGCTTAATCTCCTATTTTTATTTTGCTGCTTAAACCTTCCTCGGCTGATGTGTGAGTAACACATTTTATTTCAATCCCTTAGATCTTGTTCGAATTATGTTAGCCATTGATCTTTATAAAAAACATTATCTCCAACTCTATAATCATAACACTTTACAGCTCATCAAGTTCCATTGGCTAAAATATTCATTTAGTTCTTTTCTTTTTCTTAGTTAACAAAGAAATGTGTCGGTGAACACAAGCTCGGTTTATACTGTGCTCGGTATACACTACATTGCTTTGTGCATATTTCTCTATCCTTCATCATAGATGAATGAAACATAATCAAGTCAATAACATAAGGTTGTAGACTCATTCATCAGTTACCCAATGTATTCCTTATCCTCATCTATCATATCCGTCTTCCTCATGTAGATATATCTATTCTTCATCTCTTTTCTTCTTATTTCTATAGTTTTTGGGTATAGTAACTTACAAGATAAGTATTGTCAAAAATAGTTGACATCAATGACAACATATTACTGATTTAATCATCTTACATATCTAATTAGCAACTCAATGATCTAAACTCACAGATCTTCAAGTCATACAATTTATTCAAATTAGTTGGAGTTCATCACCAATTAGGACCAATTAGGAGCTATTATGACCAATTATGACCAATTAGGACTAATTAGGACCAATATGACCTATTAGGACCTATTATGACCAAGTATGACCAATTAGGACTAATTAGGACCTAATATGACCTATTACGACCCAATTAGAATCAATTAGAAAAAATTAGCACCTAATTAGAATCAATTAGAACCAATTAGCTCCTAATTAGACTCAAGTAGAACCAATTAGGACCTAATATGACCTATTAGAACCCAATTAGACTCAATTAGAACAAATTAGAACCTAATTCAACTCAATTAGGACCAATTAGGACCAATTAGACCTAATTAGGATCTAATTAGACTTGATTAGACCCAATTAGACTTATTAGGACCAATTAGGACTAATTAGAACCAATTAGGACCAATTAGACCCAACTAGACTTATTAGGACCAATTAGGACTAATTAGAACCAATTAGGACCAATTAGACCCAACTAGACCTAATTAGACCCAAGTAGAACTAATTAGGACCTAATTAGACTCAATTAGAACCAATTAGAACCAATTAGGAGCTAATATGACCTATTAGAACTAATTAGGACCTAATTAGACTTATTTACACTGATTAGATGCAATTAGAACCAATTAGGAGCTAATATGATCTATTAGGACCTAATTAGATTTAATTACACCAATTAGGACCTAATTAGACTTAATTAGACCTAATCGGACATAATTAGACTTAATTAGACCAATTATGACTTAATTAGACTAATTAGGACCAAATTAGACATAATATGAACCTGTTAGGACCTAATATGACCTATTAGGATGTAATTAGACATAATATGAACCTATTAGGAGCTAATATGACCTATTAGGACCTAATTAGAGTCAATTAGACCAATTAGGATCTAATTAGACTTAATTCTTGGCCAATTAGGACCAATTAGGACCTATTATGACCCATTATGACCAATTAGGACTAATTAGGACCAATATGACCTATTAGAACCCAATTAGACTCAATTCAAACAAATTAGCACGTAATTAGACTCAATTAGGACCAATTAGACCTAATTAGGACCTAATTAGACCCAATTATGACCTAATTAGACCCAATTAGACCTATTCATACCAATTAGGATGAATTAGAATGAATTAGGACCAATTAGACCCAATTAGACCCAATTAGACCCAATTAGACCTAATTATAACTAATTAGGACTTAATTAGACCCAATTAGAACCAATTAGGACCTAATATGACCTATTAGGACCAATTAGGACTAATTAGAACCAATTATGACACATTAGACCCAATTAGACCTAATTAGAACTAATTAGGACCTAATTAGACCCAATTAGACCTAATTAGGACCCAATTAGACCCAATTAGACCTAATTAGACCTAATTAGACCTATTAGAACTAATTAGGACTAATTAGAACCAATAAGGACCTATTAGAACTAATTAGGACCTAATTAGACTCAATTAGACTCAATTAGGACCTAATATGACCTATTAGGACCCAATTAGAATCAATTAGAATCAATTAGAACCATTTAGCACCTAATTATACTCAATTAGGACCTATTTGACCTAATTAGGACCTAATTAAACCCAATTATACCAAATTAGGACCTAATAATACCTAATTAGACCTGTTAAGACCTAATTAGACCTATTAGGACCTAATAGGAGCTAATTAGAGTCAATTAGACCCTACTAGACCTGTTAGGACCTATTTTGACTTAATACATGAACCTCGTTAGACCTAGCTTCCTTCAAAAGTTTTTGTTTAATATTTTTTACTTCATATGTATGAAATCCTCAAAAAGCACAACTTTCTAAAGTTGGAGAAGTGTTGGTGCAGGGCACCTAGGTAAGGCTACTTAGTAACCTAGGGTCCCTAATGTTTGATTTTTGGCTTTTAGTGGCATTAGCCAAGCCACTAGTGAAATAAGGAGACTAGTTGGTCTCTAATGTGTTTTGGTTATTTTTTTAGTTCTTACCTATTTTTCATAAGCCTTAGTTGAGTCTTGTTGAGCCAAATGTGGCAAAATTAGCCAAAGTGCCAAATGGTGGAAAATGTTTTAAAATGCATCGTTGATGTTTTCAGAGGTTAAATATGGTCTTAATGACCCAAGTATGGTTAGGAGAGAGTCACACAATGGTGTGACCAAGTGGTTATCTAAACCACAAAAAGTTGCTGTGACAAGTTTGAAAGTTGTCATGACAACTTTAAAAGTTGTCATGACAACATTTTCCCAAAACCTAGGAAATGACTCAAGGATGCCCAAATCCTGACCCAAAGGTCCTAACACATGGGATTCAGTATATATTGGTGAAAAACAATAATTTAGGGCATTGGGAGTCATGTTGTACAAAGACCAAGACCTAGAAGGAGAGTTTACTATGTAAATTTGTGTAGAACTTGAAGATTTTGCATGTAACTAAGCTTATAGATGGACTAGTGGAGTGACTGAGGTCATTGATTATGTTAGATTAGTATTTCCTTGCATTCATAGTGGTAGGAGTTAATAATTTTGATAGGCTTTAGTGTTGTTTAATTATTCTTTGGTGTTCTGGCCTATCTTGGGTTGGTCCAGATAGAGTTTGCTAAATGGAATGCTAGCTCACTCTCCCACAATACAAACTGTACGACCCTTTGGGATCTATGAATAGACTCCATGTGTAACTATATGGTGCAAGAAGAGGCCCTAGAAATCATTGGAGGAATTTTTAAGGTGATGACCTAGGCGGGCCAGGAGTGCATGGTTAGGCATCATAGTGTGTTACATAGATGATGAAAGTGATTGAACGCACTCATTACTTCAATCCAAGCATGCAAAGAGGAGGCCAAGTGTATTAAGAAGAATCACCAGTAATGAGGAGCCTTGGTGAATGGTTTGGCCATGTGAAATACCAAATCCTCACTATTTTAGTTAGAGAATAGGGAAACCCTTATTTTTAGGCCTATTTTTAGCAAACCCCTATTCAGACAGGTTGGAGGAAGGAAACTAGAAGAATTTGAAAGCCTTTCCAAAATGCTACTCAAATCTACAAATGGCTGGGTGCCTTGTTAAGAATGTTTGTGAGCTATAAGTCAAAAGGTGTCTAATTAGGCCTAATAGCCTTGTAGCCCTATTTGGGACAGTTAGCAAAGGAATCTTGAAAGTGATAGGGTTTTCCTTGAAAGAAGTGGAATTAGGAATGGTTTTAGATCATATTCTAAATGAATTAACCCTCCTCTCCATTTGAGGTTCAGTGTAGACAAGAATCCATATTTTGAGGATGATGGTGCTAGAAGGCATCCATGGAGTGATATGAAGGAAGCTTGATTCAACATTGGTGTTAGAAATTTGAATGGGAAAGGATTACAATTTTGACTCCTTGTGGGGTTACTAGGTCAAGTACCCTATAAGCTAGAGACATAGCCTTGTGTGATCCTAGAAGAGATTATGATAGGAAGAGAAAGACTTGTGTTACACCAGATTGGTATTAGAGCTGGTTAAAGATTTGGAGGTTAGTGTATGTATCTATATACTGGTGAATCAGTAGGGGAGATCACTATGGTGACAAATGTAGAGCTAGCCAAAGAGGTGGAAGAGAAAAAGGAGAGGAATAGACTCCTTGAAGATGCCATGGATGAGATGAGGATCAAACTCCAAGAAGTAGTTGATCAAAGATCTCTAGAATAGAACAAAGATTCTAAAAATAGTGAGAGGGGTAAAAAGCTTGTGGATAAAGATGATATCATCCCTGGACTAGACCCTCTAATGAATGAGGAACCATTCTTGAAAGAAATCAAAGCATTTAATGAAAATGCATTTGTAATAATGCCAATATTTAGTGGGAAAAAGGACATAGAAATAGTAATGGAATGGATTGAGGGGACATAAAACCATTTTGAGTGTGAGGGTGTGACAAAAGCCCAAAAGATCAAGGTTTCCAAATCAAGACTAAGAGGATCAGCCTTGACATGGTAGAAGTACCTAAAAGATGAAAGAGTCAAAATGGGCAAGCTACCTATATAAAATTTGAAAGCCATGGTGACTAAGGTGAAGGAAAAATATCTTCCTAAAGACTATGAAATTCAACTTCATAAGAAGAGATAGGGATTAAAACAAAAGGACTTAGATGTGGCCTCTTATACAAAGGAGTTTCAAAAGCTATGCCTTAGGTCCAAGATCCAAGAAGAGGAATCCATCAAGGTAGCTAGATATTTGAGTGGACTCAAATGGAACATCCAGGAGGAGATAAGCTTGTGGACTCCAACCACTATTCAAAAGTTCCACCAGTTAGCTCTCAAGGTTGAAGAGAGGAATAAGAAGAAGGGAGACTCCAATAATAGGGGTAGAGGTAGAGGTAGAGACCAAGTGGGTCACTGAGGTGGTTATCAAGGTAGGGGTAATGAGAAGAGAAACTAAGGAGAATCCAATATGACTGAGCATAGAGGTGAAACCTATCCAAGAGGGGGTCATACTAGAGGTAGAGGTACACAAGGAGGCCCTAATAGAGGAAGAGGTACAGGTAGGAGAAACTCATACTTTACAAGTATAAAATGTTACAATTGTGGCCAGTTGGGTCACTCGGCTTATAGATGCCCTGATAAGCCCACCTCATCAAATAATAGAAAAAGGATTTCATATGCCCATGAAGACACAACAAGTTTCAAGACACCTAAGGTTAACCATATTGAATAAGAAATGGGAGAGAATTTCATGTTCAAGAGGATTTTGATTAGACAGTCAATTAAGGATGAACACAAGCATAGGAGAGCCTTATTTAGGATGAGATGTAAAATAATTGGCAAAGTGTGTAAGGTGATTGTGGATTCAAGCTCCATAGATAATATTATATCAAAAGAAGCTATCAAAAAACTAAAGTTGGAGAAGATCCCTCATGTCAATCCATACAAGGTGACATGGTTGAATAAAGGGCAGAGTGTATTGGTGAATGAGAAAACTTGGGTTGAGTTCTCAATTGAAGGGTATAAGGACAAGTTAATCTGTGATGTATTTCCTATGGATTTTGTTGGAGCTCAAAAATTCTAAGCATCTTTTGAGTTGAGATTTGTAAAATTTCTATGTCGGAATTGTGCATTTGAAAATCTTTTTAAGATGCCTAGTTTGAGTGAATTGAAAGTATCTGTTGGGTATCTTCTTAATTTTCAAAATTTCTTGTCCAACTTTCGGTTCTTGCTTTCCTGTTCTAATCTTGTGGTTGTAGCTGTCAGAATGTTCTCAAATTTTTGTCACAGATTTGTTAGGTTTTCTTGTCTTAGGTCTTGTTTTTGAGAAGGCACAAATTCTTCAAAAGTGTAAAAACCCTAAGTTTGGCCTTTCTTTTTTTTAAAGCCCTAAGCCGTCCTCTTAGCTTTCTATTTGAAGGTTACTTTTTGAAAGCCCACTTAAGTTCATGTTGAGAGCACGTGCTTTAAATATCCTTTTCTTTGAGTCAAGCAGCCTTCTGATTTAATTATTTTATCCTATGTCCTTGATGCTTAGAAATTTGGCAAAATGGCGGTGTTTTATAGTCTTGTCGCATGGTCGCATAAGCTTGTTAAAGCCTTATGCGACTATGCGACTAAGTTATAATCTTGCGATTAATGAAGCGGCAAAGAGGTGGGACCATGGGTGAAGGTGCTCAGCAAATAATACTTAAACGGCTGGCGGTCTTCTAAGCGGCTGGCGGTCTTCTAAGCGGATGGCGGTTTCTTAAAAGCTGGCGGTGTTTTAAAACATAGTCGCATGATCGCATAAGCCTCCAACAAGCTTATGCGACCATGCGACTGAGCTTCGGGCTTAACTTTGAATGCTAGCGGATAAAGTGTGGAGGCTAGTCGCATGGTCATGTTAAACCTCCAATAGCTTATGCGACCACGCGACTAGCATGTATTTGAAAAGGGGGTAACCGCTGAGGGATCACCGCCGGAAGGGATGTAACATTGAAGGCTAGTCGCATGGTCGTGTTAGCCTCCAATAAGCTCATGCGACCATGCGACTAAATTATACGATCGTCTGTCAAGAAAAATCTACGGCCAGATTTCAAATTGAAGGTGAAGTGGGTGGCGAGTCCAGGCTAGCAATAGTTTCATCTCCTGCAGAATTAATGACTAAATCATGCGAGGTAAAATGCCGAAATAATTGTGAAGTGATTGCAAATATTTCAGAATCTAGTTTCACTCAGAGAACTGTAAGGACATAAGAGATTTGCAGAGAGCTCGGCGAATTGAGTTGCAGAAATTGATTCTCGTGTCTTGGGTTGATAAAACAAGGTTGGTTACTTCTGGGTTTTCTTGTTTGATTAAAAAGTGTTGTTTATCACCATTTTTCTTTTGCACCAAAGTACGTTGAAAGTTTCAAATCCCAAAATGCCACCAAGGAAAGAGCTCTCTGGTGAAACTGATTATTTGAAAAGGGGTCTTCATGAAGATTTGTTACAGATGTTTCCCAGTTCAAAAGTAAATTTGACCAGTGTAAAACAACTAACACCAAAAGAGCCTAGGGTGAAAGTGGCGGACGGGTTGTATGACACAGGAAATTACATTAAGGATTCTACAGTCGGTTTTCTTAATGCAAGTGGTGTTTCCGACTTTACTGGGCTCACTTTATTTACAGTTGGATTTAGTCAGAGAAATACTCCTGTTCCCGCTTGTAACATATGGGAAAATGACTTGGGTAAGCTTGTAGTGCCAGGAGTTTTTATGGATGCAGATTTAATGACTGAAATTGCTAAGAACTATGACCCTATCACGAAAGAGATTAGAGGTGTTAGAGGGCAAAAACTGTTAACAATTTCAGCTGATGAAATTAGAACTGTTTTCAAATTGAAAGACCCTTCACCTATCTTGGAGCCGATTGATTTCAAAGAATTAGGCAAGGTTTATGAGGCACAGAAGCATGTCTTCAGAATTGGCCCGGTAAAGGATTTTTGTACCCGAATTGGAAGAATGATTGTCACAGGATTAGGTGCACAGGAGCCGTTTAAAACGGAGTATTTTGATGTTTTGGCAAGAGGTGCTTACTGGTCTTTGTGTCAAGTTTTTGGGGAAGATGCAAGTGAAAAAATGCCCCAACACTTGATGTATATGGTAATCCAGGTGTTGCACCCACATTTGTCAGTTACTTTTTATTATGCCCCTGTCATTGCTGATTTAATCCATGATGGATTAATAGGGATTCAAAAGGGTAAAGTTAGTAGATCCTTTTGCTGGTACTCTTTTATGATTTACATGTTTCTATTTAAAGGTTCTGATTATTTTGAAAGGGAAATGGAATTATCTAAGCAGAGAAATGGAGAAGATATGCCTGTACAGTTGTGGAATTTAAACATGACATGGGACAGAAAGGATAGCAGCTACATACAATTTAACAAGTATTTTGTAGCCAGATTGAAATTATTCTTTGTGCATGATAGTCCTAGAGTCCCTGCTGCCCTAGCTGAAATTGTCAGGCCACTCCAATTTGCAAAGGACCTCAACATTGTGCATAATTGGGGTGATTTTATTTTCTATCCTTATTCAACTGTTTTCAGATTATATGGCTATAAAGGATCTCCTTTTATTTTGCCTTTCCAAGTTCCTCTCAAGATTGGTATTGCAGAATTTTTCAGGCAATTGGGGGATATTGAGGAAAATAGTATTGCTAAGGGTAGAGGGACTCTGTTCCCAAATATCACAATTGCCCATCAATTTATAATCACAAAAGGTGGATGGCTCAATATGCACAAGATCTTGGAGCCTTATCATTTGACTACTACAAGTACCAGGACAATAGACCCGGAGGGTTTTTTCAATGATATGTTTAGGAGAAAGGTCAGATGTTCAGCAGTGAACCACGTTTTCAATTTCCCTGAAGACATCATCAGGAATACCCTAGGATTACAAGATCAAGAGGTTAGGAAGGAAAAGTGGTTAGTATATAAGAAAACTTTTGATTTTGTAAAACAATTCGATCCTACATATGACCCTATAGGCAGTATAAGTCCTATGGGGAAGAGAATAGACACTCTAATGGGTTGTTTCCAAGATATTATTAAAACTCTGGAAGAAAAGAAGAGAAGAGCCATGGAGGAAAACCCTGAGAAGGCTAACGCATTGTTGGGAAAAAATATATTTACAAAGAGTCTGCCTCCTGGCAAGTACATGGTGCAAGAAAAGACTGGTTATGGTGTAGTTGTCCCTGAATCTGAAATAAAAGAGCAGAGGAAAGGAAAGGAAAGGCAGATATCCCTTCTTCATCAAAGCAGGGTAAGAAAATTATAGACTTAACACAGGATCAGCCAGATGAGGACATCTTGGATTTCTCACCTCCCACAAAGAAACAGAGGATAGAGGAGAGGCCACAGGATCCAGAGGATCAATACTCTCCTTCACAATCTCCTTTAAGTATTAAAGATGATCGAGAAGTCATAGAGCAAATGCAACAAATGGGATCTCAGGGTCAAATATTCATGACTTATGATGAAATAAATGAAGGAATTCCTGAGCAACCAAAAGAGCCTGAATTAGGCTTAACAGCAGAGCAACTTGCAGGAACAGAGTTGGATCCCGTCATCAAGTTAGCATGTGAAGAATTTTTGGCTGATGATGCTTTTGTGAAATCCAGGGCCTTTTTGCAATTTTTATGGAAAATGAATATCAGTAAATTTGAAGAAACCTGTGAGAAGAGACATAAGGAGAACCCTGATGTTGATATTAAGGTTATTGAAGATGAAACCAGGAAAGAAATGACAGATAATTTTGAAAAGATTACTCCAGAACAGGGAAGAATAATGGTAAAAAATGCAGGAGTATTAGTCCTCCCTGAATGGGATATAGCTGATGCAATTGTCCTTGATGCAATCAGGAAACAAGTTACACCTGCATACCAAACCAGGGAAGAGGCAGAGCAGGCTATCAAAGGAGTTGCATTCAGTAATGACCATCAAGCTTTGGTTATATGGTCACTGAAAAGGGATGAGGAAAATAAAGGAAAGCAATTGATTAAAGATAATATTTCCGGTGGTCTTATAGTCAAGAGAGTAATGGATACTTCAGCAGTAGAAGCATCAAAAATGGTTGTAGCAACAGCTCATCTTGCGGAGAAGGTGGTTGAAAGAGAAGCTAAGGAGAAAGAAGAGTTAACAAGAAAATTTGAAGAAATAATGAGGGCATATGAAGAGCTGAGACAAAAAATATTTGAAAAGGACAAAATAATTGGTGACTTAAGGAAAAGGTTGGGTGAAGGAAGTCCAGTCCATATACAACAACAATTGCAAATTTCTTCCTCTGCTGCTGGTCCTTCCTCATCAAGTCCCATCATTGAATTTCCTATGTCTCCTCTTCCTCCTTCCTTAAGTGGCGATGATGCAGAGATGAAAGGACATAAAAAGTTTGAGAAAAGAGTACAAGATACTATTCATCATCTTGTTAGAAATGTCAGACCCAAAGAAGTTTACAAGTGTGCAGAGCAATTGTCTGACATTTTTCTTTCTTTTGATAAAGAGGAGAATACAGTAGGCCAAATTTTGGATACATGGGTACCTAGGGAGAATGTTTTGAAAACTTTAATTGGATCAATTAAAGACCATGATTCCAAGTACCCCGAATTAGCTAGTACTTACAAAATTGTTAAGGCCCTCCTGGATTTTGAAGTAGAAAGAGAGGAGGTAAAAAGGAAGATAGCTCTTCTAAGGGTGAGATACTTTCAAAGTGATTTCCAGATATTTCCTGGTCTAGTTAGATCAGATGGAACATTGAAAGAGAAGGGAAAATGGTTTGAGCAAATTGAACATAAAATGTTGACCAAAATAGAAGATGCTATACACACTGAGGATACTCTTCCTTTTGTACAAACAATGGAAATGCTACAGGATGCTAGGGTACATTTTACCAAGGTAATGACTGAAGTACATCCAGTAGTGACTAAATGGAAGAAAATCCTACCAAAAAGGGATGAAATTCTAGCTTTTGATTGGCCTACTGAGGATATTTTTTCAGTTTGGGAAACAACACTTTTGTCAGAAGAAAATAGAGAAGAAGACACATCATCTGAGGATGCAACGGATGCCACCACTCCAGCTCTTTAAAGAAACAAGCATTTATGTAACATGTGGCAGAGGGCAAACAGTTTGGAAGTAATAACAAGAAAATATCCATTCTAGCATTTTGTCCTTTCAGAAAAAGAAGATGAGTAAGATGCAATTGGCCCCTGATCCAGAATATGAGGGAGAGCGTGTCCACACAAAGGATGATGTAGGTTAGCCTGTAATGGCGGTCATCATTCATGTAAGAAATTTAGTAACTGCTCTGAAGTATCTACAGACAAAGGGGCCACCTGTGAAAGTTGTTGAAGACAATTGGAAATGTGCCTTACAATTTTTGTCTTCTTTCTTTCTGTTTGTACTATTTTTGTTTTTAGTACAAAGATCTTTTGAGATCCATCCGAAGCTTGTTGCATCCTTTCAAGGATTCCAGGATGGCTGATCAGTATATATAGGATTTCTTGCTCATTCTTATGGGTTGGAAAATATTTGTAAAGGAGAGGTCTGAAATATAGAACCTGATTTTCTGTGAAATCAAGGAAAATTGTACGAATGCATTCTGTCAATTAATACAACTACACTGGAGTTCTGTTACTACAATCTGATTGTCTTTGCATGTGGAATGTTTTAGTTTCTTTATGCATTTAAATTGTAAGACAGTTTAAATACATCTTTCACAAGGTGAATGTAGGGGTTGAGCTTGAGTATCTTTCAAGGAAAGAGTAAGATCTTAGGGGAGGTCTCTGGGAATTGAATATCTATATGTAGATTTGATGACAGGTTTAGAAATGGAAACAATGATATGTTAGGCATGTTATCGGAGTTTCATTGTAGTTGTTTTAATAGATATATGTGAGGGAAGAATTTGACTCTGATGCCCAGCGGATAAGGGACTGGTTTTAGATCCACTTGCACTCGTTTACCATCCAAATATATAATTGATTGACATTTTACTTTATACGCATAATTTCCAGACTTGAATCATATTATGACAAGTTCATAAGTATGTATTTCAGTGCTTTGTAGAAGCAATAAACGAGGTTAACCCTTCCCTGAGTTTAACTCAAAAAGGAAGAAGGATGAATATCCTTAAGCCATTGTATCGTGTTGCTGTTTTTATAGTCTATATCATGATGCTGTGTATCAGGATGATTTGGGCTATACTCAGAGTTCTAGCCACTTACTGATTTGGATTTTGAAGGCAGTAACAGAGCGGTGAAAGAGCTAGTTCTCAATTCAGAGCTCAGCTGATTGTTGAATTGATAGAGGTACACCCGCCTGAGTATGTATTACTCGAAGTGAAGAAGGTTTTAACCTTAATACCTTAGTAGTTTGTAACTTGCTAGGTTACAACCATTGGGATTATTTGAGTATTTGATTAATCTGCAGGTTCAAACACTAACAAAATTGGCGACTCTACTGGGGATTTATTTCGATAGCCTGCAATAGGTTAGTGCAAATCTTGTCTATTGTATGTTTGTAGACCAGTAAAAGTTTTTTTTTTATTCCCGCTTGAGTAGTGGGTGGCGACTCTAAAGAAATCTGTGTTACCAGTTGCTGTCATTTGCAAAATTTTGTAAACATTGTTGTCATTTACAATGAGTCAACCAAGGAACACTAGGTCGTATTATAGGGATCATCCAGAAGATAATATAGGGGATGAACTCCACACACCAAGCAGAAAGCAATGGTCTAGGAGAGGCCAAAATAATGCTAGTTCCCAGGCTCATTCTCGAGAAAGATTTCGTGTCCCACTTCCTCATGAAACTTCCTCGTCTTCTAGCGATCCCGAGCATGTCAAAAGGATCGCACCAGAGGTATATATGCAAAAAGAAGTAGTCACAGAAGTAGGTTTTTTCCCCGCTAGAGAAACCCTTGAACAACCTGATGAAACCTCTACGGCTGAAACAACTTCTTATGATTCTAAGAAGTTAAGAGAGGAAGTGATTGCTTTGAGAGAAAAGGAACGTGAGCAATTAGCAGAAATTGCTAATAGAACGAAGATAAGGGAACAGCAGCTTCGTGAATTGCTTCTGGAAAGGGAAGAACTCCTCAAAAGAACCAGGAGAAATGAGACCCATGTGAGTGATCTAAACCAGGATGTACAAGGTTTGGATAAAGAATTGTTTGGTGATATGCAAGCTTTGAGAAAGCAAGCTCAGGATACCAGGCCCAAACAAAGTGAATTTGAGGGAACAGGTCATGTCTTAAGACAACTGAATCCCTCTGAAATCAAAATGAATAAGGAGATTAAAATTGCTCCCAAGGAAATCCCTGATAAGGGAAAACAAAAGGTGGTGGGTGTTGCTATAAATGAACCGAAGAAGGTCGTGCCCATTCCTAATGTGCCTACTCAAGCTAGTGTAGATTTAGACAGAGCTAGGAAAGCAAAGGAGGATTTGGCTATACAACTTGAGAAACTTGAGTTGGAGGCTGCTGCAGATGAAATGAAAAGGAAGATTGCCTTCCTACATGCTAACATGAATACATCTGCTAGTAGTTCTGTCCCTATTACCATAGGAACAACTTCATCCAGTCAGCCTAACATTGCAATTCCAAATACTCAAGCCTTTCATTCTGGACAATTTCCTAGTCAAGTTCCCTTGGTTTCTCAGGGTACAGTGGGAACTATACCTTGTCAAAATATTGCAATTACCCCTTCAAATCAGCCAATTATCCAAAGACGACCAGTTCATTTGGATAGATATAGGCCCTTATTTTTTGATGGTATTCCTGGCCAACCTAATGCCATTCCTAATGAAATCAGGAAGAAGATCCCATTATTTACTGGGAATAATGTTATTACTTGTGAAGAGCATTTGAAGTTTTTCACAGATAAAGTTAATGATTATGAGATTGAGCATGAAGATGTCATTATGAAACTTTTTGTTCAATCATTGATTGAAGATGCTAGGGATTGGTACAGAGGGTTATCTGAGAACAGTATTGCTTCATGGGATGAATTTGTCAGGAGTTTTAAGGAGCAGTATGCTGAACATGTGAATTCTAGTTACATGCTCAATGAATTCAATAATATCAAGAAAAATTATAATGAGAACATGTCAGAATTCAATAGCCGGTTTCAAAAGGCCATGTACAAATTGTTCCAGGTTTTGAGGTTGGATGATGCAGTTTGCATGACCACTTATTTCAATTCCATGGATGGCAAAATGTCTTATCTCTTAAGAGATAAAAATCCCCGCACCCTTAGGGATGCATTTAAGTTGGCCATTAATATTGAAAGTAACCGAAAGGCATCTGGCCAAATGTACAAGAGGGATGAGGGTAAATTGTGGAAAGAGACCAGACCACAACATACAAGGCCTTTTAAAGAGGAGGATAAAGGACAGGGTGCTAACAAGGAGTTCCCAACAAGATTTGATAAAGGTGGCAGAAACTTTCAAGATGCAAGACCCCCTTATCAAAGGTAGGACAAGGCCCCTAATTTGAGAGACATGCCTTACAAAACTAATTGGAAGGATGGGAGACCTGTTCTTGATAGTAATGAGGTACAAAAGGGGAGAGATACCCCAGATCCCTTAAAGAAGAATACTACACACAATGTAGAAAACACTCCTTGGTGTGTAGCTTGTAATATGCCTCATTCACCTTTCCAGTGTGCTGTGGCCCAAGCCTTAGGAGAAGAGGCTGATAACTCATGTGCAGGAGATTATGAAGAATCTGAAAAGCCTACCATTAACATGTTTACTACAGATCCAATAGAGGATTTTGTGTCCTCAGATGATGAAGCAAGTTGTCCAGATGTTGATCATAAGAGAAAGATTTTCTCTGATTATGAGCAACAAATATTTACTCAATTTGATCCTGAAGAATTTGATAGTAATGATTATAAAACTCATATGGTGGGATCCAGATCAGATGAGAAGCAATGGAGGAAGCCCAGTGAAGAGGAAATCAAAAGCTTAACTGTGGCTGCCATAACACAAGCAAGATCCTCATACAATTTGAGGAACCGAAAGGTGGATAATGAACAGGGAATTCCTAGATCAGTGTTCATCAAAGGTAGTCCTCAGGATAAGGGTTTCCCAAAGCCCAATGTTATAGGTGGTAAGGATCAAGAACTTGTGGGTGAAAAGAAGAAAGGGGAGGAAGTTAGTGCTGACAAGATCCAAAAGAAAACTGGTAGGACAAAGGATCAATCTGATTCTCCTACTGATTCCCCTGCATTTGATATGAGACATGCGTTGTCTCAGATGAAAGTGTCCATCCCTCTACTTGAAATGTTGAAAATAGAGGAGCACAAGACAGCAGCCTTGGCCCTTATAAATGAGCAGAGATTTGCTCCTACCAAACAAGAAGAAGGGAGTTCTATGAAAAGGCCTATTCCCATCTCAGATGTATGTGTTGGGACAATTGTAACACAAGAACCTTCTTCCATCAACCCCTTTTATGTCACTTTAATTGTGAATGACTTATTGTTAAAGAATTGTATGATAGACTCTGGTGCTGCCACAACTGTGATGCCATATCATGTGATGAAAGAATTAGGATTGCAAGTTGACACTTCTAATGGCAGGTGTTATGCAATGGATAATAGGGTAGTGCCTGTTGTGGGGACTTTGATTGGAATTAAGGTAAAAATTGCTGCATTCCCAGAGGCTACATACAAAATGGATGTAGTTGTTGTAGATACAGAGCCTCACTATGGCATGTTATTGTCAAGACAATGGGCTGCAGCAGTGGGTGGAAAGCTGGAACTAGATCTATCTTATGCCACTATTCCAGTGAATGGGACAGAAGTAAAGTTGTACAGGGAGCCCCGTTCCTCAGTTATGGTGGAAATGGTTGCTCCGGAGGCCCTTAATTGTTTTGTAGATATTGACATGAACAATTTTGTCATTAAAGAAGTGTTACCTCAGTTGAAGAACACAGACCCAATTGTGGAAGAATTGATGATGCAACAAGATAGCTTGTGGCAAATGTTTTTCGATGGTGGATGCTCCAAAGAAGGATCAGGAGCTGGTGTTGTTTTCATTTCCCCATCAGGTAATACTTTCAAGTACTCCTTCTTGTTGACTTTCAGTTGTACAAATAATACTGCTGAATATGAGGCTCTGATCTTGGGATTAGATGTAGCCATAAAGCATGGTATTAAATGCTTAAAAGTTCATGGTGATTCCCAATTGATTGTAGCCCAGGTAAGATCCCAATATGCTTCTAAGGATGAGAAACTCAAGTTATATAAGCATGCTGTCTGGGATAGATTAGAATTTTTTGAAGCTTTTAATCTGCTCTGGGTAGAGAGGTCAAATAACATCATGGCAGACTTTCTTGCTAATGTTGCTTTGAAAAACAATGATATCACCCTCTCTGGTGTTTCCATGTTGGAAACTAAAACGAGGCCTGCAGTTCCTGACAATGTGTACAATTGGCAAGTTTTTGAGGATGATCTTGATATCCTTAGATTCCTTCAAGGCCTGGATCAATACGATGGTCAACAGATAGATTTCAATGAGGTGCAGGAGTGTATTGAAGGAAAAGAATGCATCATGGGAAATGAAATAGTCCAATTACTTTCTAATCATATACCCAAAGGACTAGTAGAATTGGAGGGAATGTTTAAAATAAATGATGGTTGTCTGTCCCAAAAGTCTAATGCAAAATTGGAAGACTTAGAGGAGATAAACCTAGGATCAGAAAATTCCCCACAAATGGTATACATTGGAAAGAAATTGAGTAGGGAGATCAGAAGCAACTTGATCAGATTGTTGAAAAAGTACAAACATGTGTTTGCCTGGTCATATGATGACCTCAAAGCTTATAGGGCTGATTTATTCCAGCATGAAGTTCCTCTAAAGGAGGAAACCACACCCTTTAGAAAAAAGCAAAGACCCATTAATCCTCTACTGGCCACCAAAATGCAAGTTGAGTTGACAAAACTGAGAGATGCTGGTATCATTGAACCAATTAGGCACACAACTTGGGTTTCAAACCTTGTACCAGTGAGGAAGAAGAATGGTGACATTCGGCTTTGTGTTGATTTTAGGAACCTAAATGTGGCATCACTCAAGGATAATTATGGATTGCCTAATATGGAGGCCATGCTGCATAGGGTGACTGGATGTGAACTCCTGTCAATGATGGATGGTTTCTCAGGGTATAACCAAGTGCTGGTCAAAGAATCAGAACAATTCAAGACAGCCTTTACAACTCCTTGGGGAACTTATGTATATGTTCGCATGCCTTTTGGTCTAAAAAATGCTGGGGCAACTTTTCAGAGAGCCATGGATGTTGCTTTCAAAGAAATGATCAATGTCTTAATGGTAGTGTATCAAGATGATCTCACTGCTTTTTCCAAAAGGGCTGATGATCATTGTTCTCATTTGGAAAGGATTTTTCTCAAGGCCTTAGAGTTTGGTGTGTCCTTGAATCCCAGGAAATGTCAATTTGCAGTGACAGAAGGAAAGCTACTGGGACACATAGTATCAAAAGAAGGAGTCAGGATTGATCCTGAAAGAGTGGAAGCCATCAAAAGGGTCCCTCCACCAAAGAATATAAAGGGTGTGCAATCATTTTTGGGGCAAATAAATTTTGTGAGAAGATTCATTGCCAACTTTGCAGAGTTGGTCAAGCCCATAGTAAAGTTCCTTAAAAAGGGAATGAAATTTGAATGGAACCTGGAAGCTCAGCAAGCTTTTGAAAAAATCAAACAAACAATTCAAGAAGCTCCTGTTTTGGTATCACTTGACTATTTGAAACCTTTTTCCCTGTTTTCTTTTGCGTCGTTCCATACTATTGCAGCTGTCCTTCTGCAGAAAGATCAAGAAGGATATGAACATCCTATAGCTTTTTTCAGCAAGTCTTTACAATCTGCTGAATTAAATTATGAAATAATGGAAAAGCAAGCTTATGCACTCGTAAAAGCAGTCAAGGCTTTCAGACCGTATTTGGTTTGTGCAAAGGTTAATGCTTATGTACCCCATGCTGCAGTAAAGGATATCTTGATACAGAGTGAAGTTACAGGGAAAAGATGTAAATGGATAAATAGGATTCAAGAGTTTGACCTTGAGATTCACATTACCAAATTGGTAAGAGGATTGGGACTTGCAAAGTTAATGACTGAGGAAAACATGGAACTTGTCCAGATCAATAATGTTGCTGCTAATGTTGATACAGTTACTAGTATTGAGATGCAACCCTGGTACAAGGATCTTGTTTATTTTATTAAAAATGCTAAATGTCCACCTGAATTAAATGATAATCAGAGAAGAAGCTTGAGATTACAGGCTCAAAGATATGTCCTCATTCAAGGTGATTTGTACTGGAAAGACAATGATGGCATTTTACTCTTTTGTTTGGATGAACATCAATCAGAGAAGGTGCTAAAAGAAATGCATTCTGGAATGTGTGGAGGGCATTATTCTGCTCGGTCAACAGCTCATAAAATTTTAAGGGCAGGATATTATTGGCCTGTATTGTTTAAGGACACCCACTCTTATGTTAGAAAGTGTGAACCTTGTCAAAGGTTCTCAAAGAAACTAAAATTTTCAGGTGCATTGTTGTTAAATCCAGTTGTTGCAGAAGCCCCTTTTGCAATGTGGGGTATGGATTTTATTGGAGAATTCTCTGAAAAGTCCAGCGGAAGACATAGTCACATTTTGGTGGCTACTGATTACTTCACTAAGTGGATAGAAGCTATTCCCACTAGAGGAGCAACAAGTGCTGTGGTGATTGATTTCCTGATGAACAACATAATCACAAGATTTGGTGTCCCAATCAAATTGGTTGTAGACAATGCAATGAGTTTTAGGTCTCAGGAAATCACTAATTTTTGTGATGAAATGGGAATTATCTTGTCTTATTCAAGCCCATATCACCCACAGGCCAATGGACAAGCTGAGTCTAGCAATAAGAGCATATTGCAAATTTTGAAGAAGACCTTGGAAAAGAACAAAAGAAGTTGGCATGAGAAGTTAAAGTTAGCACTATGGGCTGATAGAATTTCTGAGAAAAAGGCCACAGGGAAATCCCCTTTTGAAATGGTCTATGGTGCAAAGACAAGATTGCCAATTAATAATTTCCTTCCCATCTACAAGTTTATGCAAGAAGAAGATATTGAAATCAGCAACCCACTGCAAGATAGGATGGTTCAGCTGATTGAGTTGGATGAGATGAGAAGGGAAGGGCAGAAAAGCAACATTAAACTGCAGCAAAAAATGAAGTATCTTTTCGATAAAAGGGCTACTGTAAGAAAATTTCAGCCTGGTGACATGGTTCTTCAATGGAATGCCAGATTTGAAGACAAAGGGAAGCATAAAAAATTTGAGTCCTTATGGATGGGTCCCTTCATTGTTTATCAGATTCATGGCAAAGATTCCTATTTTTTTCAAGGTATGGATGGTGAAGAGCAAGAATTGCCAGTGCATGGACAATTCTTGAAATTTTTCTTCAGTTGAAAGCATCTTTTTCCATGCACAGTAGGCTTGTATTATATGTATAGGTGTGTTTGCTTCTCGTTTTAGGTTCAGGTTTTGTGGTCTGCCTCCCAGAGATTCATGGTTTCTTGCCTTGATCTTACAATCAAGCATCCTCAGATAGAGCCACTGTTGGGTATCTTCTTAATTTTCAAAATTTCTTGTCCAACTTTCGGTTCTTGCTTTCCTGTTCTAATCTTGTGGTTGTAGCTGTCAGAATGTTCTCAAATTTTTGTCACAGATTTGTTAGGTTTTCTTGTCTTAGGTCTTGTTTTTGAGAAGGCACAAATTCTTCAAAAGTGTAAAAACCCTAAGTTTGGCCTTTCTTTTTTTTAAAGCCCTAAGCCGTCCTCTTAGCTTTCTATTTGAAGGTTACTTTTTGAAAGCCCACTTAAGTTCATGTTGAGAGCACGTGCTTTAAATATCCTTTTCTTTGAGTCAAGCAGCCTTCTGATTTAATTATTTTATCCTATGTCCTTGATGCTTAGAAATTTGGCAAAATGGCGGTGTTTTATAGTCTTGTCGCATGGTCGCATAAGCTTGTTAAAGCCTTATGCGACTATGCGACTAAGTTATAATCTTGCGATTAATGAAGCGGCAAAGAGGTGGGACCATGGGTGAAGGTGCTCAGCAAATAATACTTAAACGGCTGGCGGTCTTCTAAGCGGCTGGCGGTCTTCTAAGCGGATGGCGGTTTCTTAAAAGCTGGCGGTGTTTTAAAACATAGTCGCATGATCGCATAAGCCTCCAACAAGCTTATGCGACCATGCGACTGAGCTTCGGGCTTAACTTTGAATGCTAGCGGATAAAGTGTGGAGGCTAGTCGCATGGTCGTGTTAAACCTCCAATAGCTTATGCGACCACGCGACTAGCATGTATTTGAAAAGGGGGTAACCGCTGAGGGATCACCGCCGGAAGGGATGTAACATTGAAGGCTAGTCGCATGGTCGTGTTAGCCTCCAATAAGCTCATGCGACCATGCGACTAAATTATACGATCGTCTGTCAAGAAAAATCTACGGCCAGATTTCAAATTGAAGGTGAAGTGGGTGGCGAGTCCAGGCTAGCAATAGTTTCATCTCCTGCGGAATTAATGACTAAATCATGCGAGGTAAAATGCTGAAATAATTGTGAAGTGATTGCAAATATTTCAGAATCTAGTTTCACTCAGAGAACTGTAAGGACATAAGAGATTTGCAGAGAGCTCGGCGAATTGAGTTGCAGAAATTGATTCTCGTGTCTTGGGTTGATAAAACAAGGTTGGTTACTTCTGGGTTTTCTTGTTTGATTAAAAAGTGTTGTTTGTCACCATTTTTCTTTTGCGCCAAAGTACGTTGAAAGTTTCAAATCCCAAAATGCCACCAAGGAAAGAGCTCTCTGGTGAAACTGATTATTTGAAAAGGGGTCTTCATGAAGATTTGTTACAGATGTTTCCCAGTTCAAAAGTAAATTTGACCAGTGTAAAACAACTAACACCAAAAGAGCCTAGGGTGAAAGTGGCGGACGGGTTGTATGACACAGGAAATTACATTAAGGATTCTACAGTCGGTTTTCTTAATGCAAGTGGTGTTTCCGACTTTACTGGGCTCACTTTATTTACAGTTGGATTTAGTCAAAGAAATACTCCTGTTCCCGCTTGTAACATATGGGAAAATGACTTGGGTAAGCTTGTAGTGCCAGGAGTTTTTATGGATGCAGATTTAATGACTGAAATTGCTAAGAACTATGACCCTATCACGAAAGAGATTAGAGGTGTTAGAGGGCAAAAACTGTTAACAATTTCAGCTGATGAAATTAGAACTGTTTTCAAATTGAAAGACCCTTCACCTATCTTGGAGCCGATTGATTTCAAAGAATTAGGCGAGGTTTATGAGGCACAGAAGCATGTCTTCAGAATTGGCCCGGTAAAAGATTTTTGTACCCGAATTGGAAGAATGATTGTCACAGGATTAGGTGCACAGGAGCCGTTTAAAACGGAGTATTTTGATGTTTTGGCAAGAGGTGCTTACTGGTCTTTGTGTCAAGTTTTTGGGGAAGATGCAAGTGAAAAAATGCCCCAACACTTGATGTATATGGTAATCCAGGTGTTGCACCCACATTTGTCAGTTACTTTTGATTATGCCCCTGTCATTGCTGATTTAATCCATGATGGATTAATAGGGATTCAAAAGGGTAAAGTTAGTAGATCCTTTTGCTGGTACTCTTTTATGATGTACATGTTTCTGTTTAAAGGTTCTGATTATTTTGAAAGGGAAATGGAATTATCTAAGCAGAGAAATGGAGAAGATATACCTGTACAGTTGTGGAATTTAAACATGACATGGGACAGAAAGGATAGCAGCTACATACAATTTAACAAGTATTTTGCAGCCAGATTGAAATTATTCTTTGTGCATGACAATCCTAGAGTCCCTGCTGCCCTAGCTGAAATTGTCAGGCCACTCCAATTTGCAAAGGACCTCAACATTGTGCATAATTGGGGTGATTTTATTTTCTATCCTTATTCAACTATTTTCAGATTATATGGCTATAAAGGATCTCCTTTTATTTTGCCTTTTCAAGTTCCTCTCAAGATTGGTATTGCAGAATTTTTCAGGCAATTGGGGGATATTGAGGAAAATAGTATTGCTAAGGGTAGAGGGACTCTGTTCCCAAATATCACAATTTCCCATCAATTTATAATCACAAAAGGTGGATGGCTCAATATGCACAAGATCTTGGAGCCTTATCATTTGACTACTACAAGTACCAGGACAATAGACCCGGAGGGTTTTTTCAATGATATGTTTAGGAGAAAGGTCAGATGTTCAGCAGTGAACCACGTTTTCAATTTCCCTGAAGACATCATCAGGAATACCCCAGGATTACAAGATCAAGAGGTTAGGAAGGAAAAGTGGTTAGTATATAAGAAAACTTTTGATTTTGTAAAACAATTCGATCCTACATATGACCCTATAGGCAGTATAAGTCCTATGGGGAAGAGAATAGACACTCTAATGGGTTGTTTCCAAGATATTATTAAAACTCTGGAAGAAAAGAAGAGAAGAGCCATGGAGGAAAACCCTGAGAAGGCTAAGGCATTGTTGGGAAAAAATATATTTACAAAGAGTCTGCCTCCTGGCAAGTACATGGTGCAAGAAAAGACTGGTTATGGTGTAGTTGTCCCTGAATCTGAAATAAAAGAGCAGAGGAAAGGAAAGGCAGATATCCCTTCTTCATCAAAGCAGGGTAAGAAAATTATAGACTTAACACAGGATCAGCCAGATGAGGACATCTTGGATTTCTCACCTCCCACAAAGAAACAGAGGATAGAGGAGAGGCCATAGGATCCAGAGGATCAATACTCTCCTTCACAATCTCCTTTAAGTATTAAAGATGATCGAGAAGTCATAGAGCAAATGCAACAAATGGGATCTCAGGGTCAAATATTCATGACTTATGATGAAATAAATGAAGGAATTCCTGAGCAACCAAAAGAGCCTGAATTAGGCTTAACAGCAGAGCAACTTGCAGGAACAGAGTTGGATCCCGTCATCAAGTTAGCATGTGAAGAATTTTTGGCTGATGATGCTTTTGTGAAATCCAGGGCCTTTTTGCAATTTTTATGGAAAATGAATATCAGTAAATTTGAAGAAACCTGTGAGAAGAGACATAAGGAGAACCCTGATGTTGATATTAAGGTTATTGAAGATGAAACCAGGAAAGAAATGACAGATAATTTTGAAAAGATTACTCCAGAACAGGGAAGAATAATGGTAAAAAATGCAGGAGTATTAGTCCTCCCTGAATGGGATATAGCTGATGCAATTGTCCTTGATGCAATCAGGAAACAAGTTACACCTGCATACCAAACCAGGGAAGAGGCAGAGCAGGCTGTCAAAGGAGTTGCATTCAGTAATGACCATCAAGCTTTGGTTATATGGTCACTGAAAAGGGATGAGGAAAATAAAGGAAAGCAATTGATTAAAGATAATGTTTCCGGTGGTCTTATAGTCAAGAGAGTAATGGATACTTCAGCAGTAGAAGCATCAAAAATGGTTGTAGCAACAGCTCATCTTGCGGAGAAGGTGGTTGAAAGAGAAGCTAAGGAGAAAGAAGAGTTAACAAGAAAATTTGAAGAAATAATGAGGGCATATGAAGAGCTGAGACAAAAAATATTTGAAAAGGACAAAATAATTGGTGACTTAAGGAAAAGGTTGGGTGAAGGAAGTCCAGTCCATATACAACAACAATTGCAAATTTCTTCCTCTGCTGCTGGTCCTTCCTCATCAAGTCCCATCATTGAATTTCCTATGTCTCCTCTTCCTCCTTCCTTAAGTGGCGATGATGCAGAGATGAAAGGACAGAAAAAGTTTGAGAAAAGAGTACAAGATACTATTCATCATCTTGTTAGAAATGTCAGACCCAAAGAAGTTTACAAGTGTGCAGAGCAATTGTCTGACATTTTGCTTTCTTTTGATAAAGAGGAGAATATAGTAGGCCAAATTTTGGATACATGGGTACCTAGGGAGAATGTTTTGAAAATTTTAATTGGATCAATTAAAGACCATGATTCCAAGTACCCCGAATTAGCTAGTACTTACAAAATTGTTAAGGCCCTCCTGGATTTTAAAGTAGAAAGAGAGGAGGTAAAAAGGAAGACAGCTCTTCTAAGGGTGAGATACTTTCAAAGTGATTTCCAGATATTTCCTGGTCTAGTTAGATCAGATGGAACATTGAAAGAGAAGGGAAAATGGTTTGAGCAAATTGAACATAAAATGTTGACCAAAATAGAAGATGCTATACACACTGAGGATACTCTTCCTTTTGTACAAACAATGGAAATGCTACAGGATGCTAGGGTACATTTTACCAAGGTAATGACTGAAGTACATCCAGTAGTGACTAAATGGAAGAAAATCCTACCAAAAACAGATGAAATTCTAGCTTTTGATTGGCCTACTGAGGATATTTTTTCAGTTTGGGAAACAGCACTTTTGTCAGAAGAAAATAGAGAAGAAGACACATCATCTGAGGATGCAACGGATGCCACCACTCCAGCTCTTTAAAGAAACAAGCATTTATGTAACATGTGGCAGAGGGCAAACAGTTTGGAAGTAATAACAAGAAAATATCCATTCTAGCATTTTGTCCTTTCAGAAAAAGAAGATGAGTAAGATGCAATTGGCCCCTGATCCAGAATATGAGGGAGAGCGTGTCCACACAAAGGATGATGTAGGTTAGCCTATAATGGCAGTCATCATTCACGTAAGAAATTTAGTAACTGCTCTGAAGTATCTACAGACAAAGGGGCCACCTGTGAAAGTTGTTGAAGACAATTGGAAATGTGCCTTACAATTTTTGTCTTCTTTCTTTCTGTTTGTACTATTTTTGTTTTTAGTACAAAGATCTTTTGAGATCCATCCGAAGCTTGTTGCATCCTTTCAAGGATTCCAGGATGGCTGATCAGTATATATAGGATTTCTTGCTCATTCTTACAGGTTGGAAAATATTTGTAAAGGAGAGGTCTGAAATATAGAACCTGATTTTCTGTGAAATCAAGGAAAATTGTACAAATGCATTCTGTCAATTAATACAACTACACTGGAGTTCGGTTACTACAATCTGATTGTCTTTGCATGTGGAATGTTTTAGTTTCTTTATGCATTTAAATTGTAAGACAGTTTAAATACATCTTTCACAAGGTGAATGTAGGGGTTGAGCTTGAGTATCTTTCAAGGAAAGAGTAAGATCTTAGGGGAGGTCTCTGGGAATTGAATATCTATATGTAGATTTGATGACAGGTTTAGAAATGGAAACAATGATATGTTAGGCATGTTATCGGAGTTTCATTGTAGTTGTTTTAATAGATATATGTGAGGGAAGAATTTGACTCTGATGCCCAGCGGATAAGGGACTGGTTTTAGATCCACTTGCACTCGTTTACCATCCAAATATATAATTGATTGACATTTTACTTTATACGCATAATTTCCAGACTTGAATCATATTATGACAAGTTCATAAGTATGTATTTCAGTGCTTTGTAGAAGCAATAAACAAGGTTAACCCTTCCCTGAGTTTAACTCAAAAAGGAAGAAGGATGAATATCCTTAAGCCATTGTATCATGTTGCTGTTTTTATAGTCTATATCATGATGCTGTGTATCAGGATGATTTGGGCTATACTCAGAGTTCTAGCCACTTACTGATTTGGATTTTGAAGGCAGTAACAGAGCGGTGAAAGAGCTAGTTCTCAATTCAGAGCTCAGCTGATTGTTGAATTGATAGAGGTACACCCGCCTGAGTATGTATTACTCGAAGTGAAGAAGGTTTTAACCTTAATACCTTAGTAGTTTGTAACTTGCTAGGTTACAACCATTGGGATTATTTGAGTATTTGATTAATCTGCAGGTTCAAACACTAACAGTATCAACCCGTTGATTTTAATGAGGATTCAATTGGATAGGGTGTTCATCACCTATCATTTGACATATGTTATAGGTTTTAGGTCATGGGTTTCATTTCTGACATGTTTTTGAAGTGGCTTTTTAAAGGTGTTTCCCAAAATCTGCATTGTGTTTCTTGATTTTCACTAAGTAGCCCACTTCGGAGAAGTGCATCTTTTTCCCACTGATTAGTCATTGCATATAGGTTGTTGCATCATGCTATAGACATGAGAAAAAGTGTTCATGCTAATTTTTTAGCCCCCCATGTGCCCATTTGACCTACTTTCTAGAGCCATTTCATTTGCAAATTGTTTAAAATCTCTATATGTGAGTAGTCCAGTTTTCTGAATAGCCTAATTTGAGGCCTTGTAGTTTGCATACTATTCAAGGTAAAGCATAATTGAATGTTTTTCCATACTATAAACCTATAATTGATCTTTCCTAAATATTTTCAAGTCTCTTCCAATCCATTTGATCACTTTCCCAGGCTTGTTTTAAATCAGATCTCTACGTATTTCACTATTTTATTCCTGAATATTCCTAACAGGTTGACTTTGGTATTTATTTGTTTTTCACCATTTGATCTTCAGAATGAGAAAATGACGGATTCATTTTCACTATATGGAGGTTAATTAGTGCCTAAGTTTTTGGTTCATGAAGATCTCAGTGGGTGAGTTTTTAAAGTCAGTTCCAGAGGTGACTTGTGTGATTTTGGCAGTGCAGACAGTTTTAGTTTTCAAGTGGCCATGTTTGACCATTAATAAATTTGGGCTAAAATATTTTGAGTTCTCCTTTTACCAGAATACTATAATTTTGGAGGTGAACTTGTGTTCCCGGTGGCATGTTCCTGTGAGGCCATTTGGTCATTTTTTGAGGCCACTCCTGGATGCCAGTTAGTGTGGTTTGGAAATTGTCCGAGGATGTAAAATACATAGTGTGCCTAAAATTTTGATGCACCACATTTCTAATATCACTAAGTGAATTCATTTTGGTGTTACAAAAGGTCAATATCCAACTTTATAGGGGGTTCTCAGTAAGGAGATCTATGGGAGAGAAAACTTTAATTGCTGCTTTGGAAAATGGATGTGCTTCAAGTTATTCATCTTTGAATTTGAGGGATAGGCCTATTGGATTAGTTGATTATGAATTTGAAGATGATGATGCTCCAGTGCCAAAGAATGAATCAAAGGAAGTCTCTAAATTAGAAACATACACCAAACCTTCCACTCTAGGGAATGATAATAAAGAAGATGATGGCATTCCCATGCTTCAAAGTATAGCTAAGGAAGCATCTCAATTAAAAGAAACATTTGCAGTCTCATCTGTCCAAGCATTTACATCTTTTTGGACATGAGGAAGTTGTTAAAGAAAGTCCCAAACAAAAATAAGTGTTGGAGATCAAAGGATGTGCACCATTACAAAGCCAAAGTGAAGTAACATCACTCAATATTGCTGGTGCATGAGTGTATATGATTGTGTGTAGCTACAACAATGTGGAAGGAGTTTGCCAAAGGAATACACACTAGTCAACTAATGTAGCACATGGTGCGTGCCAGTTTGAAATTGGGTGTGTACCAATAAATCAAAATGAAATGGAGTGTGCACAGAGTGGAAATTGGTGTGTAGGGCATGTAGAAAAAAAAAAGAGGACTCATGCATAAAGGAAAGAAAAGAGAAGTGTGTGAGACCAGTGAAGAAGCTCGCATGAGACCAAAGAAGGTAGTCAGGTACACACCAATTTGGAGGCAAGGTAAAGTATGAATGGCCTACGCATGGAGAGAAGTGAACATGAATGATGAATGGCCTACAAATGGAGGAGCCAACATTAAGGGAAATGGATCAATCCAATGCCAACACATCAAAGAGATGTTGCGTGAGAAGCCAGTCAACAAAGGAGAAGCCAACGTAAGTATGAAAGGGGCATTTTTTTAAATGGAGGCTGGATTTTGAAAGTACAGAGGGGGCCTCACGCATCAAACCAAGGGCTACATGAGACTAGTAAAGAGGCTTCTCACGTGAGTAGCCAGTGAACAAGAATGGAGCTCTATGCAAGTAAAGGAGGTTCATGCATGGTAATGAGGGTTTGTGACAAAGCAAGCATGCCAGCACATATGTCAAGTGCCTGCAGTTAAGAATAAAATGGAAGGCAACGTAAAGAAAGATAAAATAAGATACATGGCTGGTGCATATGCTAATTAAAGCTAGGGGAATGTGCATTCATGCACCAAGAAAGGAGCTGGATGGTTAAACAAAGGGATACATGGCTGGTGCATATGCTAATTAAAGCTAGGGGAATGTGCATTCATGCACCAAGAAAGGAGCTGGATGGTTAAACAAAGGGCTATGTATTGGGATATATCCCACATTTTCCCTAACATGTATGAGTTAGTTGTTTATAAGGAACAACACTCAAGAGTATTGTAAAGAAAAGAGGAATGAGGCTAGTGGTTTCCTTTTCCTTGTGGGCCCACCTTGGTGTGCATGCCAACTAGCACTAAGGAATTTTTTTAATGAAAGTCTTTAAAATAATCATAATATTAGTCCCACATTCACTTGGAAATGGAGGATTGAGGTGCGTAAATAAAATAATGCACACATATGAATTAGAAGAAAGAGAAGGAGGCTCTACAGGTGTGCTCACATGGAGGCATCTCAGGAAGCATGCCAGTAGGCTAGAGGTAAAGAATTTTGTAGAAAAGTGGTGGTGATGAAAAGATGGAGGAGGACACATGGTAGACATTCGCATGTTCATGAGATGAAACTAGCTATTAGGAAAAAATCAAGTGATCCAGAGAACGTGGTAGGTTTCCAGTTCACCCAATGCTGGTGGGTAGAGGACAAGCATTCTGAGATTACAAGATGCCCAGTCACCAGGTCACCAGATAAGTTGGCAGTTAGCTTTGGCATTCCACAATTTGGAGATGGCACAATCACATAATCTCCACAAGCTTGGCAGTTAGCAAGAATAATTCAAAGATCACGAGAATGAGCTTGCTCGCTAGTTCGCTAGATTTAACCCAGGGTTAAGAGTCCATTCTGAGATTCAAAGATTGAAGGGATTCACCCAATCACCAGATGTAACCAGGGTTAGTGTAGATATTCAGAGATTAAGAGAACAATGTGGTCATCGAATCTCCAAATTAGGGGTCAAATGCTAGGGTTAAGTCTCAGCCAATCATATTGCGACACTTGTCACATTCTGGTGAGGTTTGAGGAAAAAGGGCAGATTTAAAAATGCCAAAAGCTTTAGAAAAGTGACATAGTCTACACTTAGGAAATAAATTCAAAAATTTAAATGACAAGGTATGCTCAGAGAATTAATGCCTGAAGATTCATTTTTTATCCAAATACAGGCATATAATATGTTTACAGAAATGGCAGAGGCTGAGGAATATGATAGTAATGATTTTTTTAATTTCAAAGTGGTGGAAAAGAGCAGTAAGGGCTAGAATTTTGAGATAAGAATCAAGTTTGTTGGGAAATGATTGCAGACATGATCAATTGGAGAGAATCAGTTTAAAGATCAAATCATAGATCAAAGTTGGGAAAAAACTTGGAGATATTTTTTGCAAAGAATGGATAGCTGCCAGTTGGCTCTAACTGACCACATTCTCCTATATCTCATTTTTTCTTCATTTTTACAAGGATGATGGAATAATCACTGCAGTGGTAGTATTCTAGCTTTTGAGCCCTTAGTATTGTGATTTTCATGGTTTTGTGATTGTGTTGAACCAAAAGATTTTTAATGAAAAAATAATGGAATCCAAATCCTGTATTGGTGATTTCTTCATGTGTATTGCTTTAATTTATTATGTATTAGTTTGTAAGGCACTCTAATATACTGGTTACAAGGTAACTATGAATCTGTGTTCTTAGTTTCTTTCAAGGAGTGAAAAAATCTTTGGTACAATTCTGAGAATTTAATAATGTATATGAATCTAATGTTTGGGTAGAGGAGTGAGAGAATGATATATAAGGCATTTCATTTGGGTTTCATGTGTTTAGAATTAAAGAGTTTCATGGGATATGCATTCATTTGACTCTGTTTCTCAACAAATAAGGCACTAGTCATTACTTGTCTTTGCATCTTTCATCATCAAATCTAAAATCAAATGAACATTTACTTTCTGTTGAAGAGCATGTAATGTTTATAGTTTGTATTTGTAGAATAGAATGAAGTTGGTGATTATTTGAAGAATCAATCCTAGGTTAGCCTGCCTGAGTCTTGAACTCAAAGAGAAGAAGGATTTATCCTTGTCACCTATGCCATTTTACTAGTCCTTAGAACACTTATGTGATAGGGATCTTTCATAAGAATGGTTGAGTGTTGGCTCCCATATCTTATGATTTTAAGAACTATCCACTTTCTTTTTCTGCATAAGTAGAAGTGTCATAAAGAAGTTATCATAAATGTAGATTCATGTTTGAATTAGGTACACCCACCTGAGTGTGTGGAAATCAAAGTGTAGAAGGTTTGTAGACCTTGTCAATGTTAGTCATTTCTTGTCCTTTGGTTTGCAGGAAGATGTAGATTAATGCTAATCAGATAAATATCCCATGTCTGATTCTCATTGTCTCTTTCAGAATCAGAGGGTGCAAGAAATATCACTAACATGATACTGTTAGAAATAGGAAATATTGAGAGGGGGGGTTCAATCAGTATTTCACAAACTTTTTCTTTTTCCCACTTATGGATATAACAGATTACTTTAGTGCATATAAAGATTATCAAGCTGATTAACATAGCAGTAAATAGAAAGAACTCATAACACATCATATGTTCTCAAGGAAACCCTGGCCAAGGGAAAACCCTGGTGGGGATGGTACCCACAAAGATCACTAATCAAAAGTATTCTGTTAGGGATATTGGACCTTGTTAGGAGTCAATTTACAATATATAGTAGATCTGTCCTGGTTAAAGTTCTTTAGGCCTTATTAGAAGCCTTAACCCTATTAGGAGTTAGATTACAAAACCTGATCACCAGCTGAGCTCACTGCCCAAATAGGTAATACAAAATGTTTTTGACTATAATATGGTACTACTTACAACTTAGCATCAATAGCCTTTGCTGCTATCACAATAAACAACCATTTCAAGTTATCTTTTCTTTCTTTTTACATATCACTTGTATATTTCATTACATTTCAAGTATGCCTAATATATGAGTTATTAAAGCTAATAACTTTACATGGTCAGATTCCAAAATATTTATCCAAGAGTAAACATCTAGGATGTCTTCCCTTCATAATGTTAAGTCATTATTTTGACAAGCAAAAATAATCCCTTAACTTTTTCCCTAATATTGTTTCCAAAACTGTTCTGTTTGCAAAAACTATCTTCGGTAAACTTTGAATAACTATGTTCGTACTACTCCAAACTTTATGTGCACTAAGATGGGGTATCCTCATACTCTATAGAAGCTTCAGTTAACTACGCAAACAAAAATATTGCTCCAGTAGATGTCACCAACTAAATCTTCATCGGGTGCTCTGTCAGGATCACTGTATCCAAACTTAGACAATTTCTTTCTTCAACTTGCCATACTTGCATTCTAGATTTTGCGCTCTCAATAGAAATCATATGTTGCCATAATGACAACATCTATGCATCCACATTAGCCAAATTGCCAACAATCTCCCCCTTTGTCATTGGTGGCAACATATGGGAAAATTGGCTAAGTGTGCAAACAAAACTTAAAAAAAAAACTTATACAAAATTTTGTGGCCAAAAGTTATACAATATGTATACAATATCATACTCCATAGAATAGCTCCCCCTATGAGTATCCTTCCTCAGCATATATACAATTTTCTACTACTATCTCTCCCCCTTTGACAACAATGACCAAGATAGGGTGTCCAAAAATTTCACAAACTTTATACCTTATTATCAGTTATTGCAAAGACGATAGGCTTGCAACACAATCACTAAAATCTAACTTCCAAGATTCAAAATCTTTCTCCCATATCATCCTGATGGATTCAGCAACATTGAGTAGAGTACTCAATCCGTATGCTGCTGTCTGACAAGCTTGGAGGGAATTGAAGCTAAACTTCTGAAATGATGTCTTTGCTGAAAGAAACTACTCAATTTGATCTTCAACAATTGATATCTTGATTGAGACATGCTCTCTCAAGATGTTAACCCTGATCATCTTTCTATTCTTCTCCTTTTCTATCATTCTGATTTCATCTTTCAATTTCCTTATGTTCTTCTCAACAGAACTTATCTTGACATTAGGGCTTGTCAAGGTGTTTGTCTCAGCTGTAATAGCATCTAACTTCTCTCTGATCTTCTTATCCTCTTCAACTATTATGATTTTTGATTTGGTGCACTGTATATACAAATTCTTTCCTATCTCAAAATGTCTCCTCAAATTCTTTATACATACATCTAGACTACCAATGTCACTTCAAATATTTACACTCAAAATTTGTTGCATTTCTACTTCAAAGTCTTCCTAAACTTTTATCTTCGCAATATCCTTCAAGTTAGAAAATTTAGAGTCAAAAGAATTTATTACTGATTGAGCTTTCTCAAGTGGATCTGATTCAGATACCTTAGTGCTGATCACACTCTCAAGTTTCTCTGTCAAAAATCTAACTTTGCCTTCAAGGTCTTTCACCTTCTTATTCTTTCCAATAATTTTGTTCAGAGATGTGATGAACTCAAGTTCATCATCATCTTCAACTTCTTTGCTAAGGTCTTCAAACATTGAGCCAATATGCCTCTTCTTACTGTTGGGTGCACTAATGTTTTCAAATGGTTTAGAGGCTGCACTAGAGGTAGTGGCCTCTATCAAAATTTGTTTTCCTTTGACTGTCTGCTCTACTAAAACTAATTCTGATACAGTTGGTGCTTCCTCTACCTCTGTATTCTTCTCTAATTCTATGACCTTTTCTTGCTCTTCCAAAGCCAAATTGTCAACAATATTTCCTAGATCATGAAATACTGCAACATCTGATTCTAAAGTCACTTTGGTGCCTTCAATATCCATTTATTCTTCACCAATATTGATATGTGAAGAAGATGGAACTTCTTCAATACCAACTTTCTCTGCATGCGGTTCCTGTGATTGCTTTTGCTGAGGGTCTAATTCAACATGCTTTTTCTACAACTATATCTGCAAGAACTTGCATTATTGCTTGCTTTGTCTCTTTCTGTACTTCCTCCCTTTTTCCTCCCATTATAAGGATTGTTCTTCTCTTTGTTCTCAATAAAGTTCCAAGAGACTTCAAGAATCTCTTCAAATGATCTTCATCCTTAACTTCACAGAACTATCTGATTACATGTTCCCTCATCTTGATGTCTTCTTCTTGTGCTCTTTGTTTTCTATTCACAAGTCTATTATACAAATCTTCTGGGATCTTACCATGAATGGTGCTAAGTTTCTTATTTGCCACAATCATATGTGTAACCATTGCATTTTCAAAGTTCAATCTGTCAAATGATCCATATAGATCATAGAATTTATTCAACTTGGTGAAGTCTCCATGCTTCAATATATCTTCATTCACTCTTTCAATTCTTGGTTTCCAAGTTTTCTTCTTGACTGAAACTACATCATCATCTTTAATTACTACTACATTTCTGGGTATAGGTGGTACAACCACTTTCTATCTTTTGTCGGGTCCTATTGCACTCACTTTTACTCTTTTTCTAGGAATAGGAGAAAAAGATTTATCTCCTTCATCTTTTTTAGGTACTTCAACTTTTACCTTTACTGCAATCAGATCAACAGGATCTGCACTTAATGTCTCAAGTGAAATTACAAGATTTTCACATTGCCTCAGGGCTTCTGCAGTCTTCTTAGCTATGTTAAACTCATGACTTGACATACCTGATTGTTTCAATATCTTCTTCATAGTAGATTCAACTCTCTTACTAGATTGCTTCTTTTCTCTCAAACTTATTGCAGAGTTGAAATTCTCTTCATAGGTTCCAAACCTATTTGCATGACCATCCAACTCACACTTTAACAATATGTTCACATATCCTACTATTTCTGCTTTAGTTAATTCATAGCCAAGAGGGTCTATGAATTCCATTCTAGGCTCAACTACTTCAATGTAGGTGAAATTAGTGTCAACCATAAAACAAATGTCATCTTTATGGTTTTCAACTAAGGATTGAGGAATCCTTGATTTGTTCTTAACAATATTCTGAAAAGTCTTCAATACAAGCTTCACACTGTCATTAACTTTATCAAAAAGGTGCTTCATGTAGACTGAGTTTATTCTTTCCATTGTGTTCACATTGTCACTCCAATCAACTATGTAAGGAAATCTTCTCAAAATATGGAAAAACATATAGGTTATCAGAGATGAAAACCTAAACTGTGTGTACTTAGCCTTCTTAATCTTTTCTAAGTTCTCAAATAACTAAATTTTCAAAATTTCACATAGGTCAACTAGTTTCTTCTCAATACACATAAGATAAGATACATGAATCATTCCTGCAGCCATGCCATCTTCCCTTGAACTACCACATAATTTAGTTGTTAGGATCTTGCAAAGGTACCTAACATCATCTTGCTTAATATTACTTATCACAATTCCTCTACCATTATAACTAGATCCAGTGTTATCTAAAACAATATTTCTCATGTTCTTTTCATTCAGTGGAATCTCTCCAACTTTTTATAATCTAGTAACTTCATGAATTAGGTCGGCAGTTATATCAATAACTTTGTCCTCCATCCAGAATTTCCCATTGTGGATTCTACTTAAAATGATCTTGGTACATTCCTCATCATTGCATTCATACTTCATGGAATATTTGATAATTTCATTGTTCTCTAGGTTCCCATAAGCTGGTTTAACTGACATGTCTTGATTGTACAATTTCCTGTAATCATCACTAAAATCTACATTTCCCAAAGTTTCAAACTTGCAACCTAAATATCCTTTAACATTCTCAATGTGCAATACTCTGTCTGGTACGGATGATAATGCTAGACTGTCATCAATTTCAGTTGGTTCTACTAGTTCTTTCTTAATCTTTGGTCTATTCTTATCCTTAACATTATGAACCATAGAAATATCCATCTTATCAACTGATTAAAGATAAAAAATACCTCAACTTTGTGAATCTAGGGTTTCGGTGTGATCGTCGCTACAAACTGCATCCAAACTTCTTCAGATCATCCTCAACTCACTTTTCTTCTTTCAAATCACTTTGTAATCATGATAACTTCAATTTTGACCTTATATCACTTCACATTAACTTGATCTGACATCGTATTCATTCATTTTGCCGCTAAAACTTGAAAAAGCTAATTTTGCAAACCTGCAACCATAAAACATTCTGCGAGCTCGCAAAAAACAATATTTTCTTTTGTGCACTTAACCATAGCATTAGTACAACATAATAAACCTATATCTAACTATGCAAAACTTAACTCATTCAAATTCCTAATCTACACTAATCCTAAGTCCTAAACTACATAAACTTACATAATTTAAGTACTTAAAGAAGGGTCAGGTAAAGATTCATCCTAACCATTGGTTACATTACCTTCCTTACTACTTTCAGTGCTGACTGTACCTCCTTGATCTATGCCTTTGTCAAATTTTACTTCATCTTTATTGCTACATCAACCTTTCTCTGTGTTTCCTCCATATTCATTCCTTCTTGCATTGTTCCTAGGGTTAGGGTTATGATGATAACCTCCTTTGTTTCATTCTGCAAAATCTTGCTGAGTGTCCAAACTTGTTGCATATCTAACAAATGGTTCCATTGTTTCCAAATCTCTGTCCTTGCTGGTTAATCTGTGACCTACAATTTCTAGCAATATGTCCTCCTTTGTTGCATCTAAAACATACTACCACTTTTCTTTGATTCATTTCGTCAATAGATTTCTTATCTACATTGTTAGTATTCCCAATCATTCTATCATAATTATTCAAAATTACTTTAGGTCTTCTACATTCATTAGCTCTATGTCCAAAACTTTGACAATTATAACAATGTCCATTAAAAGGTTTAAATTGCTTACCTGTGCAATCTCTCTTCATGTGCCCAATAGTATTACAAGCAAAACATCTACCTTTGAATTCTCTTTGCATACCTTTAGATGATTCTTCCTGTTTTGATTCTTCTTCCATTGATTCTTCTTTCTCTCTAGGTGGTTCTTCTTTAGGTGGATCTTCCAATGTGTTCTCATCTAGCTTTATTTCCTCCACACTTTCAGATGTCTTCAGATCTGGCTTCTTACTTTCATGGTTTGTTCTAAACATACTATATCCAAATCCAGTCCTATCAAAGAATGGTTCTTCAAAAGAAATTTTTTTTTCAGTCTTATCACTTTTTGAATATAGCCTTTCAAGTTGTTGTTTAGATTGAGTTAATTCACCTTTCACAATTTTATTATACTTCTCAAGTTCCACATACTGCACTTTTACTTTTTTAGATTCAGAGGTTTCCTTTTCAAGTCTTGACCTCAGATCTTCATTCTCAATTTTCAATTTTTCATTATCAGATCTCAAATTTCCATCTTTCATACTAAGCTTCAGATTTACTATCTTCAACTCATGCTTAAGGATCTCATTTTCTTTTTCTAATTCATCACAATCTTCAACAAGCATATCAGATTTCTTTTCAGATTTCAGATCTTCAATCTTACCTTTTAATTTGTCAATAGCCTTCTTTGCATCTTCATATTTTATTCTTAAGGAGTTTCTTTCATCAGTAAGCATATCAATCTGTTCAAGAGCTTCTTCAAGATTCTTATGAAGTTGATCCATATCCATAGAGATCTTACTCAAGCTGCTAAGCTTTCCTTGAATGTTCCTTCTCTGAGTAACTGTGCTCTGATACCAATTGTTAGAAATAGGAAATACTGAGAAGGGGGGGTGAATCAGTATTTCACAAACTTTTTCTTTTTCCCTTTTATGGATATAATAGATTACTTTAGTGCATATAAGATTATCAAGTTGATTAACAAACATAGTAGTAAATAGAAAGAACTCATAACACATCATATGTTCTCAAGGAAACCCTGGCCAAGGGAAAACCTTGGTGGGGATTGTACCCACAAAGATCACTAATCAAAAGTATCCTATTAGGGATATTGGACCCTGTTAGGAGTCAATTTACAATATATAGTAGATCTATCTGGGTTAAAGGACTTTAGGCCTTGTTAGAAGCCTTAACCCTGTTAGGAGTTAGATTACAAAACCTGATCACTAGTTGAGCTCACTACCCAAATAGGTAATACAAAATGTTTTTGATTGTAATGTGGTAGTTCTTACAATTTCACATCAATAGCCTTTTCTGCTATCATAATAAACAACTGTCTCAAGTTATCTTTTCTTTCTGTTTACATATCACTTGTATATTTCATTACATTTCAAGTATGCCTAATATATGAGTTATTAATGCTAATAACTTTACATGGTCAGCTTCCAAAATATTTATCCAAGAGTAAACATCTAGGATGTCATCCCTTCATAATGTTAAGTCATTATTTTGACAAGCAAAAATAATCCCTTCACTCTTTCGCTAATACTGTCTCCAAAACTATTTTGTCTGCAAAAACTATCTTCGGTAAACTTCGAATAACTTTGTTCATACTGCTCCAAAATTTATGTGCACTAAGATGGGGTATCCTCATACTCTATAGAAGCTTTAGTTAACTATGCAAACAAAAATATTGCTCCAGTGGATGTCACCAACTAAATCTTCATCGGGTGCTTTGTCAGGATCACTGTATCCAAACTTAGACAATTTCTTTCTTCAACTTGCCATACTTGCATTCCTTTTTCTGTGCTCTCAATAGAGATCATATGTTGCCATAATGACAACATCTGTGCATCCACATTAGCCAAATTTCCAATAGATACATGCCACTTGTTGTTAGGTAGGCCTTGACAATTTGATAGGAGTGCAGTGTATGATGGGATGGAGAACTCAATATCTTTCAAGAAAGATAACAAGACTTTCAAGATTTAGTCCTTGTTGGAAGAGGATGAATCATAGTCCAAGACTCCTAGCATCTTGATGAGTGGCAGAAAATAGTTCATCAAAGCCCTCAAGGATAAGGAGAGTGATGAGTAGGCTATTCTACCTAAGACCAAAGAGGAGAGGAAAACTAAACCAGAGCCATTTCCATCAACAATTCAAGAGGTTCTTGAGAAATAAAAAGACATAGTCAGTGATGGTACCCCAACAAACTTACCTCCTAGGAGAGTGATAAGTCATTAGATAGAATTTGTACCCGGTGCATCATTTCCTAATAAGGCAGCTTACAACCTCACTCCAGATAAAAACCTGGAGGTGGCTAGACAAGTGCAAGAACTTTTAGATCAAGGGTTAATTTGAAAAAGTATAAGCCCTTGTGCAATCCTAGTTGTGTTGGCATCTAAAAAGGGTGGAAAGTGGAGGCTTTGTACAGATTCAAGAGCCATAAATAGGATAACAATCTGGTATAGGTTCCATATACCTAAAATTGAGGATTTAATGGACTGTCTTGGAGGGGCAATGTAATTCACCAAATTGGACCTCAAAAGTGGATACCATTAGATTAGAATCAAGGATGGAGATGAATGGAAGATAGCCTTTAAGAAAACTGATTGGTTCTATGAGTGGAGAGTTATGCCATTTGGCCTCTCAAATGCACCTAGCACATTCATAAGGCTCACGAATGAAGTGCTTAAGGATTTCACAGGGATATCTATGGTAGTATATCTAGATGATATACTTATTTTTAGTAAGACAACAAAAGAGCATTTAAAACTTGTGGAGATGGTCCTAAAAAGACTGTGGGCGGAAAATTTATCCATCAACCTAGAAAAATGTGAGTTCTTCAAACAAGAGCTTGTCTATTTGAGATTTATAGTATCCCATGGATCACTGAAAATGGATCCAAGAAAGGTGGAATCTATCTTAAGTTGTCCTACACCAACCACAACAACAGAGGTAAGGAGCTTTCATAGGTTAGCTCAATTTTATAGAAAGTTCATAAGGTAGTTTTGTGGTATTTGTGCACCAATGGTGGACACCATTAAAGGTGGTCTCAACACCAAGTTTATATGGACTTTTGTATTAGACTAAGCATTAAAAAGGTTGAAGGAACAAGTAGAACACAATATATCCTTAGACTACCTAGCTTTGACAAATTGTTCACCTTGGAGTGTGATGCTAGTGGGATGACAGTAGGGGGTGTGTTAAGCCAAGAAGGTAGACTAGTAGCCTTCTTTAGTGACAAATTAAATGAATCAAAGAAGTACTCTTCTTATGATTTGGAGTTGTATGCCTTGGTACAATCTCTAAGAAAGTGGAGACATTACTTGCTACCTAAGGAGTTCGTAGTGTTTACTGACAACCAGGCCCTTAGCTACATCAATACACAAGAGAAATTGAGAAATAGACACCTAAAGTGGAAGGAATATATTCAAGCATTCATTTTCACAATCAAGCACAAAAAGGGGCAGCTAAACAAGGTTGTAGATGGACTAAGTAGGAGGTTTCTGACCATCCAAGAAGTTTAGCTAAATAGCATTGGGATAGAGAGTTTCAAAGAACTCTATAAGGATGATGAAGACTTTGGTGAAGCCTACAAGGTATGCTATGATTTTCAAAATCATTTTCATAGTAAGTTTACTGATTTTACCTTGCAAAGTGGTTTGTTGTTTAGGGGAAATCAGTTGTGTGTTCCCAAGGGATCAATGAGGGAAAACCTCATACAAGAAAATCATAATGGCAACTTGAGTGGCCATTTTGGGGTGAACAAAACCATAGATCTTGTGCAAAGGTTTTACCATTGGCCAAAGTTGGTTAGAGATGTAACCAAATATCTTGAATAGTGTGTAGTGTGCATGAAGGCAAAAGGAGGATCTAGCAATGCAGGTTTGTACTAACCTTTACCAATCCCAAATAGACCATGGGAGTGTGTGAGCATGGATTTCATTGTGGGCCTACCCAAGACAAAGCATAGCCATGAAAACATTTATGTTGTGGTAGATAGATTTAGAAAGATGGGGCATAATGGCAACTTGAGTGGCCATTTGTAGACACGTAAAAATGGACAAAGTGCTTTTAATTGCAAAAATCAATGAAATGGCTCAAAATCATCAAAATGCATTAAAAGGGATTAAATCAATTAAAATGGACATAATTAAATAAAATTAGACCAAAAAAATTAAAGGAAAGGAAAAATCAAATAAGGATGTTAAATAATTAAATCAAAGCTTAAAGGGGTGAAAAACACTACATAATTGATTTTAATCAATTAGTTGTATAGTTGTTTAAATCAAAAATCAAAATGAACCTATTACCCTTATATGGCTAAATTTAATTAACTAATTAAATTTAATAGTTCCTAATTTATTTCAACAAATTTGAGCAACCAATAAGAATTGAGGATAAAAAGACATAAATCACTCAAAAAGGATGAATCTCAATCACTCATTTGAAAGTTTCAATCTCAACCACTCAATCTTGTCCTTTTGTCCAAAGCATTGAGACAAACCTTTAAATTGTCCCCCCATTTATGAACAAAGAAAATTATTTGACTCAACCTAAGGTAAATCATGATTACTTCACTCCACCCCCTACCCTTGGGAATTTACTATAAATATGAAGCATTTTGAGAGCAATTGATATCTTAGAAACTCATTTGCAAAACATTGTTACTATAGGCAATTGAGAGCATTCTAAGAGCATTTTAGAGTAATTTGCATTATAATCTTGTCAATTTGAGCTAGAACTATCATTGTAGAAGCATTATAGAAGCATAACATGATACATTCTCATTTTAGAAGTGTCACTAGTGGAGATTTGAGCTGAGAGCTTCACTTACCACATCTTTCTAAAGAGCCATGAGATGTTATAGATCTTAGTTTCAATTCTAATTAGATTTGCATTTTATTTACTTTCAATTGTTTCTATTTGATCTTAATTTCATGAAGGTGATTATCATCATCACACAGGTATGCTCTGATTTTCTGAATCATTTTCATAGTAAGTTTAGCAATTTTACCTTGCAAAGTGGTTTGTTATTTAGGGGAAATCAGTTGTGTGTTCCCAAGGGATCAATGAGGGAAAACCTCATACTGGAAAAGCATAATGGAAACTTGAGTGGCCATTTTGGGGTGAACAAAACCATAGATCTTGTGCAAAGGTTTTACCATTGGCCAAATTTGGTTAGAGATGTAACCAAATATGTTGAATAGTGTATAGTGTAAATGAAGGCAAAAGGAGGATCTAGCAATGTAGGTTTGTACTAACCTTTACCATTCCCAAATAGACCATGGGAGTGTGTGAGCATGGATTTCATTGTGGGCCTACCCAAGACAAAGCATAGCCATGACAACATTTATGTTGTGGTAGACAGATTTAGAAAGATGGGGCATTTTATACCTTGTAGGACTACACATGATGCTAGTAGCATTGGTCATTTTTTTAAAAAAGAAGTTGTAAGGATCCATGGACTACCCCTAAGTATTTTTTTAGATAGGGATGTCAAGTTAATGAGCCACTTTTGGAAACCATTGTGGAGTATATTGGGTACCAATCTCTCCTTTGGTTTAGCTTACCACCCTCAGACTGATGGCCAAATTGAGGTGGTTAACAAAGTCTTAGACAACTTGCTGAGGTGCCTAACCAAGGAGTATGGGAAGACATGGGATGCGGTTCTTCCCCAAGAAGAGTATGCATACAGTGATAGTGTTAACAAAACTACCAACAAGAGTCCATTTGAGATTGTTTATGGGATGCACTCAAGGGGTGTATGTAAGCTTAGAGACCTTAGAGCCATAGAATATAGGAGTGGTCAAGCTGAGGACTTCACTCAAACCATGAAGGAGATTCAAGAATAGGTGAGGAAGAACATCCTAGAATCAACTCACAAGTTGAAGGCCAAGATAGATGAGAAGAGGAACAATGTTTAGTTTGAGGTAGGATACTATGTCATGGTTCATTTGAACAAATAAAGATAGCAAAAAGGTGTTTCTACAAAGCTTCAGATGAAGAGAGTGGGTCCCTACAAAATCCTAGCCAAATATGGGGCTAATGCATATAAATTGGACCTGCCTATTAGACTGAACATCTCCCTGGTATTTAATGCCTCTGATTTAATTAAATTCAAGGGTCCTCTAACTGAGATGGATGTTAAAAATGTAGAGATTCATACTGATGTATAACCTCATGCACTACCTCCCAAAGTGTAGCTGGAAGTCGAGAAGGTATTGTACTCAAGGGTCAAGAAGGCCACTAGACATAAGGTGTACATGGAACACCTCATCTAGTGGGAGAACAAACTTGAATCAGAAGCCACATTGGTTAAAGTTGAAAACTTCAAGAAGCTTGGCATCTCATAGGAAATCTTAGTCATAAGAGTGACTTGAGTTTTTTTTTGTGGGGGAGTATGATGCAGGGCACCTAGGTAAGGCTACTTAGTAACCTAGAGTCCCTAGTGTTTGATTTTTGGCTTGTAGTGGCCTTAGCCAAGCCACTTGTGAAATAAGGAGACTAGTTGGTCTCTAATGTTTTTTGGTTAGATTGTTAGTTCTTACTTGGTTTCCCTAAGTCCTTGTTGAGTCTTGTTGAGCCAAATATGGTAAACTTAGCCAAAGTGCCAAATGGTGGAAAATGCCTCTTTCATGTTTTCAGAGGTTAAATATGGTCTTAATGGCACAAGTATGGTTAGGAGAGAGTCACATAATGGTGTGACCAAGTGGTTAGCTAAACTATAAAAAGTTGTTGTGACAAGTTTGAAAGTTGTCATGACAACTTTAAAAGTTGTCATGACAACATTTTCCCAAAACCTAGGAAATGGCTCAAGGATGCCCAAATCTTGACCCAAGGGTCCTAACACATGGGATTGGGTATATATTGGTGAAAAACCCTAATTTAGAGCATTGGGAGTTGTGCTTTATAGAAACCAAGACCTAGAAGGATAGTTTACTATGTAACTTTGTGTAGAACTTGAAGATTTCATGTGTAACAAAGATTATAGATGGATTAATGGAGTCACTACAATCATTGATTATGTTAGATTAGTCTTTCCTTGAATTCATAGTGGTAGGAGTTAAGAATTTTGATAGGTTTTAGTGTTGTTTAATTATTCTTTTTTTTTCTGGCATGTCTCAAGTTAGTCCAGATAGTGTTTGCTAAATGGAGTGCTAGCTAACTCTCCCACCATACAAACTATACAACCCTTTGGGATCTATGACTAGACTCCATGTGTAACTATATGGTGCAAGAAGGGGCAATAGAAATCATGGGAGGTATTTTTAAGGTGATTCCCTAGGCGAGCCATCCGTGCATGGCTAGGGATCACAATGTGTTACAAAGATGAGGAGAGTGATTGAAATCACTCATTGCTTCAATCCAAGCATGTAGAGAGGAGGATAAGTGTATTAAGAAGCATAATTTGTAATGAAGAGCCTTGGTTAATGGTTTGGCTATGGGAAATACCAAACCCTCACTAGTTCAGTCAGAGAATAGGGAAACCCTTATTTTTAGGCCTATTTTTAGGAAATGTTAGGAATGAAAGCTAAAGTGTTTGGCACCCATTCTATAGCAATTTTTGTTACATTCATGACTATGATTGTCATTGATGTCAACACAATATTTTACTGAAGACTTGCAGAGAAGCAGATAGTGTTTTGATTAGTGCATGTGAATTATTGTAGTTGGAGCTATGCAACATTGAGGATATACTCTTTGATATGTTTTATATCTATGGTTAAGAGCACAGATAGTAATTCTTTTATTCATGAAAGTTATGATCATTTTGATGGAAGCAGTATTCAGGCAGTGTTCCTGAGTAGTGGTTTTTGGCAATCAAATGATATCTCCTAATCGGGATGGAATCTGGCTTTAAGAAATTAAAGGGAAGTTAGAGACACATTGATACTAACATGGATGATATCACAAACTTCAAAGTCACATGAGTGAATATTTATTGTATTTGGAAGCCGACAGTTTTATGTAATTTTGGTGTAGCATGTGAAATATTTTATTTTGTAATTGTATGCCAACTCATTTGTAATTATTTGAGTGTGGTATAAAGGAAGGAATTTTTTTCCTTGTTGTGATGTTGAGATGTGATGCGGTATGCATGAAGTGAATAAAAGAGCTAAGTATGAGAGAAAAATTATGAAGGAAGACATGCGAAGTACAAATATTTGAAATTGAGATCTGATGTAATAGTGAGTGTGGTTTGGCACAATCAAATAAGAGGTAACATATTATTCTATTGAATAATGAAAATATTATTTGCACAGTGAGTTTAGTGATCTTACCCTAAAGCTATTTGGGTAGTGGGTTCTTCTGTCTTCCATAACTCTTAACAGGGTTAGAATCTTTTAACATGGATTCAAAATCTCCTAATAGGGATTTATATGTACTGAATGTATTTCATAAGACTCCTAATAGAGTCCACCCTTTCACAAGGAATATTCATATTAGTGCATCTTTTGTGGGCATCATTCTCACTAGGGTTTACTCTTTGATCAAGAGGTTCCCTAGTCAACATATCTTGTGTTATTGTGTAATTGTGTATGAATATCTTTCTATGGTTGGTAATTATATTGCTTATATGGTTTAATGTTGTTGAAGATGATAAAAGTTATAATTATCTGATAACTGATTCACCCTCCCCCCCTCTCAGTTATCTTGGACTTTACTTTCTAACAATTGGTATCAAAGCAATAGGTCCTTGAAAGAAATGTTTAATAGATTAAGGAGATCCATGGCAAATTTTAGGAAAGAAAGCCCTAAGTTTGATGGAGTAAATTTTGACAGCTGGAAATAAAATATTTAGACACATCTACTATGTTTAGGACCAAGTTATTGGTTGACTAAAAAGAATGATAAGACTATCATTGAAGAAGATGATCTTGAGACATGCTCTAATGATGAGAGAGATCTATTCATGTGTAACATACTTGCAAGAGAAGCACTTTTGACAGCACTTCCGGAGAATGAATATGGTCAGGTAAAATGTTTGAAAAAGTCTCATGAAATTTGGAAAGCTTTGCACTCTACTTTTGAAGGTGATGAACATGCAAAAAGAGTTAGATTACACAATTGGATATGTGCATTTGAAGATATAAGAATGTTGGAAGATGAATCGGTTAGAAGCTATATTGGTAGAATGTTAGAAATTATTGTAGGGATAAAATCTTGTGGAGGAACGAAGACAAAGAATGAAGTGATATCAAAAATTTTGAGGACAATGACTCTTGTATTTAAGTAGACAACACATATGATTGAACAAGTTATACCTTGTACTACAAAATTTACAAGAGAGACTCTTCTTGGAAGATTGGAAGCAATAGAGATGAACTTGAGATTATTAGGAGACTTACCTAGAATGGAGATAGCATTCATTGCTCTTAGTATTTTCCCTACACTATCAAGAAGCATTCGTGTGAGCAGAGATTATGCTAGTAGTAACAGATCTAGAAATGAAGAAGACAAGAAGATTGAAGAAGGTATAGCCTTGCTTGTGAAAAGAGAACTAGACGGTAAGAAAATTTTAAATGTTGGATTTGTCAAGAATATGGTCATTTTGCATCTAAATGTCCTAAGAGAGTTAAGAAGTATAGAAATAATTTCAACCCTAGAAGATCTAAGGAATGTTATTATGCTAATTATGAAGACCTTGAAGCTAGTATTGAAAGAAATTTAAGTGAAAGTGATACTGAGAACAATGATGAAATAGGATTTGTAGCAATTAAAGAAGAAAATTATGAAACTAATGTTAAGGAAGAAAAAGCCTTAGTTTCCCAAGTTGAAAAGAAAGCTGATTGGACTATAGATAGTGGTTGTTCACATCATATGACTGGTGATATGAAAAATTTCATAAAGTTTAACAACTATGATGGAGGAGTTGTTAGAGTTGGTAACAATGCACCTTGTTTGATTAAAGGTATAGGATCTATTACTCTTGATGGAAAGACTAATACTGATGATGTTTACTTTATTGATGGATTGAAACATAATCTTTTGAGTGTTGGACAGTTAGTTGATAAGGGATATCAAGTTTGGTTTACTGAGAAAACATGTGTGATAAAGGATAAAGATGGAAATTTGATTGGAACAGGATCTAGAACCAGAGGTAATGTATTTCAGTTGAATCCTACTGAGATGACATGTTTGATTACTAAGATTGATGATAGTTGGTTATGGCATAGAAGGTTGTCACATAAACTTTGATAACATTGTGAAAGTTAGTACTACACTTGCAGTAAGGGATTTGCCTAAAATTATGAAGCCTACTAACATGATTTGCAAAGAATGTGTGATGGCTAAGCAAAAGAGAAGTTCATTTCCTAGCAAGAAGTTCACATCGGTAGAGAAGTTGGAGATTGTTCATATAGACTTGAGCGGTCCTACCATGAATAGAGGATTCTATGGAGAAAGGTATTTTATGATTCTTTTTGATGATTTTACAAGAATGATGTGGATTACATTTCTGAAAGAAAAATTTGAAGCATTTGATAAGTTTAAGATCATTAAGAACAAAGTTGAGAATGAATCTAGAATGAAGATTAAATGTTTGATATCTGATAGAGGTGGTGAATTTACTTCTGGAGAGTTTAACACTTTTTGTGAAGTGAATGGTATTAAGAGATAGTTTTCAGCCCCTAGAACACCTGAACAAAATGGTATTGCAGAAAGAAGAAACAGATTAGTGACTGAACTAGCAAGAGCTATGTTATTTGAGAATGATTTAGCGAAGACATTTTGGAGAGAAGAAGTGAATACAACAGTATATACAATGAACAAAGTACAAATTAGAGAAGACACAGACAAGACACCTTATAAATTATGGTTTGGACATGCACCCTCAGTTAAGTATTTTAGAATTTTTGGAAGCAAATGTTATATAAAGAGAGATGATGATATTGGAAAGTTTGATCCTAGAAGTGATGAAGGTATTTTTCTTGGATATTCTTTCAAGAGAAAAGCATATAGATGTTACAATAAGAGAACTAAAACTATTGTTGAGAGTGCAAATGTTAAATTTGATGAAAAGTTCAAAATTCAAGAAAGAATGCTTGATTATGAATTTGATGAAGAAGCTCATCCTAAGCCTAACACTGAAACTACTAAATTATTCTATGAAACTAACAGTGAATTGTTGAATGAAAGTCATGCTGAAGAAACCAGAGAGGAATCTAGAGAAGAATCTATAGTTGAAGCAAGATCTGAGACTATGACACCAAATAGGTATTTATCAAGACATCATCCTGTTGAACAAGTTATTGGAAGTTTGTACAGAGGAGTTCTGACTCTGAATAAGGTACATTTATGTTTGATTTTCCAAATTGAACCTAAATCTACTAGTGAAGCTTGTGAAGATGAACATTGGATTAATGCTATGAAAGAAGAACTAGATTAGATAGAAAAGAACAAGACATGGGAATTGGTCCCTAGACCTAAAGACAAAAATGTGATTGGAACTAAATGGGTATTTAGAAACAAGATGAATGAACAAGGAGAAGTTGTAAGAAACAAAGCAATATTGGTATGTAAGGGTTACTCACAGCAAGAAGGAATTGACTATGAAGAAAATTTTACACCAGTAGCAAGAATTGTAGCAGTAAGAATGTTTTTGGCCTATGCAGCTTTCAAGAAATTCAAAGTGTATCAAATGGATGTAAAGTCAACATTTTTGAATGGAGAATTGGAAGAAGAAGTCTACATTAAGTAGCCTGAAGGATTTCCTTTGACTCAAGAAGGAGACATGGTATGTAAACTAAAGAAAGCATTATATGCACTAAAGAAAGCACCTAGAACCTGGTATGAAAGACTGGATAAGTATTTGTTAAAGTTAGGATTTGCTAAAGGAACAATTGATAGAAATCTATATACAAAAGAAATTGAAAATGGTTTGTTGATTATAGTTATTTTTGTTGATGACATTATTTTTGGAGGAGAAGATGAGGCTAGTGATAAATTTTCTGATGAAATGAAGACTGAATTTGAAATGAGTATGGTTGGTGCGATGAAATAATTTTTGGGATTGCACATAACAAAAAACAATGATGGTATCTTTGTAAGTTAGACAAAGTACTTGAATGATTTGCTGAAAAGATTTGGAATGGAGGACTGTAAACTAGTTGGAACACCTATGGTAACCGGACATAAGTTATCTAGCATAGATGAAACACCGATAGTTGTGCAGAATAAATACAGATCCATGATTGGAGGATTGTAGTATTTGACACACACAAGATCAAATATAGAAAATTCAATTGGAATTGTAGCAAGATTTCAAGCTGAACCTAGAGAATCACATTATGTAGTAGTAAAGAGGATACTGTGATATTTAAGAGACACAATGGACTATGGCTTGTGGTATGAAAAATCTAATGATTTTACTGTATGTGCATATACAAATGCTGATTGGGGAGGCAGTGTTGATGATAAGAAAAACACCAGTGGAGGAGCATTTTTTCTTGGAGGAAGATTAGTTTCTTGGTTAAGAAAGAAGTAGGATTGTATTTCACAAAGCACAACAGAAGCAGAGTATGTAGCAGCAGCAAACAATTATAACCAAATAATTTGGATGAAGAAGATGTTGAAGGATATTGGAATTAAATTTGTTGAACCTATTGTTATACATTGTGACAACACTAGTATAGTCAGTATGTCTAAGAATCCTGTACTACATTCTAAGACAAAACATATAGAGATCAAGTATCATGTTGTAAGAGAGAAAGTTGCTAAGAAATAAGTCAGACTGGAGTACATAAGAACAAAGGAACAGATAGCAGACATATTTACACAGCCTTTGCCTAAGGATACATTTGAGTATCTAAGATGTATGCTTGGGGTTATGCCCCAGCCTACTTTTGAGTAATGATGTAGTTGGTTGCATCCATCCAGTAATATATGAGCCCTATCTTTCTTCTGGACTGGATGTTGGTACTTCCTCTATGGGGGAGTATGTGTATTTGAGCTGAGTCATGACGACTCTAGTAAATGTATTTTTTTCTAAATAGTGTCTTTTTACATTGAGTTGTTGTTGACATAGTGATGAAATTTATATCATTGATGTCAATGGGGGAGAATTATGCATGAAAAACAATATGAGAAAACAATATAAGAGAACTGAACAGGATAACGAAGCAAGATTTGATTGATGAAGAGGATTTGAAGAAGCAGTGTTGCAGTATTGGATTTTTGGACCATTGGATGTTTTTCATCTATGCTACCATCAATTCCAATGGGGGAGATTGTTAGGAATGAATGCTAAAGTGTTTGGCACCCATTCTATAGCAGTTTTTGTTGCATTCATGACTATGATTGTCATTAATGTCAACATAGTGTTTTACCGAAGACTTGCAGAGAAGCAAACAGTGTTTTGATTAGCACACATGGGATATTGTAGTTGGAGCTATGTGACATTGAGGATATACTCTCTGATATGTTTTATGTCTATTATTAAGAGAAAAGATAGTAATTATTTTATTCATGAAAGTTATGATCATTTTGGTGGAAGCAGTATTCAGGCAGTGTTCATGAGTAGCGGTTTTTGGCAATCAGATGATATCTCCTAATCAGGATGGAATCTATCTTTGCACAGTTAAAGGGAAGTTAGAGACACATTGACAGTGATGTGGATGATAGCACAAACTTTTAAGTCACACGAGTGAAGATTTATTGTATTTGGAAGCTGACAGTTTTATGTAATTTTGGTGTAGCGTGTGGAATATTTTGTTTTGTAATTGTATGCCGACTCATTTGTAATTATTTGAGTGTGGTATAAAGGAAGGAATTTTTTTCCTCTTTTTGATGTTGAGATGTGATGTAGTATGCATGAAGTGAAGAAAAGAGCTAAGTATGAGAGCGAAATTATGAACGAAGACATGCGAAGTACAAAGATCTGAAATTGAGATCTGATGTAACAGTGAGTGCGGTTTGGCACAGTCAGAGAAGAGGTAACATATTATTCTATTGACTAATGTAAAGATTATTTGGATAGTAAGTTTAGTGATCTTACCCTGAAGCTGTTTGGGCAGTGGTTCCTTCTATCTTCCATAACTCTTAACAGGGTTAGAATCTTTTAACAGGGATTCAAAATCTCCTAATAGGGATTTATATGTACTAAATGTATTTCATAAGACTCCTAACAGAGTCCACCCTTTCACAAGAAATATTCATATTAGTGCATCTTTTGTGGGCATCATTCCCATTGGGTTTTACTCTTTGATCAAGAGGCTCCCTAGTCAACATATCTTGTGTTATTGTGTAATTGTGTATGAATATATTTCTATGGTTAGTAATTATATTTCTTATATGGTTTAATGCTATTGAAGATGATAAAAGTTATAATTATCTGATAACTAATTCACCCCCCCCTCTCAGTTATCTTGATGGATGTTACTTTCTAACAGGAAACTCCTGTACAGATAGGTTGGTGGAAGGAAACTAGAAGAATCTAAAAGCCCTTCCAAAAGGGTACTTGAATATTCAAATGGTTGGGTGCATTGTTAAGAATTTTTTTGAGCTATAATTCAAAAGGTGTCGAACTAGGCCTAATAGCCTTGTAGCCATATTTGGGACAGTTGGCAAAGGAATCTTGAAAGTGATAGGGTTATCCTTGAAAGAAGTGGAATTAGGCATTATTTTAGATAATATTCTAAATGAATTAACCCTCATCTTTATTTGAGGGTTAGTGTAGAAAAGAATCCATATTTTGAGGATGATGGTGCTAGAAGGCACCCATGGAGTGATATGAAGGAATCTTGATTCAACATTGGTGTTAGCAAGGTGAATGGGAAAGGATTATAATTTTGAATCCTTGTGGGGTTACTAGGTCAAGTAACCTATAGGCTAGAGACATAGCCTTGCGTGAACCTAGAAGAGATTAGGATAGGAAGAGAGAGACTTGTGTTACACCAAGGGTCATCACAAGGTCAACAATCCCAACCTTCAAAAGTTGGAGAAGGGTCATTGTAAGCTCAATAAGAACAACTCTTAGAATATCAAACAAGTACACATCTCTCTCTCTCACTGACTCTCTCTCACTATCTTGATTGAGTCTCTTATTTGTGAATATGCATTTTGGGTCTTTCCCCTTAAGAAGTTATTGTTTTTGTTGTGTACATGCAACCTTTGATGATGAAAATTTTGGACAAGGGGGATCCCAAGTTGAAGTAATGGACTTTAGAGAAAGGTCAACCCAAGGTCAAATAAATATGTGTTTCTCTCATTAGTTTATAAATTATTATAGGTTTTACATTCAATCTTGTAAATACTTATTTCATGAAGGTCCCCTTAAGATGAGATATTAAGATATATTTTTTATTTTGTTTGTAGCGAAAGTGAAAAAAACATATGAGAATGATAGTCTACTCCAACAGCTGAAGAGAAAAATAATCATAAAAGCATAGATCATTTAATTGAAATGGATGTGGAAAAATTGAGAGATTATGTTAAACTACCCATACATATTATGAAGAGGGCATTGAATAAAAATTCTAAGAAAATAATGAAATAATTTGAGAATCTTGGTACACTTGAAAAAACTCAAGTATTATCAATTACACTTCTTAAAGATGAGTTAAAAGAGCCATTCAAATTGTTGGGTGTAAATGCAAGTTTGAAAAAGTTAAAATCATGTAACGTATAAAAAAATATTGTTGATAGTGTTAAGGAAGGCTTGCATTCCATTGGAAAAACAACTAGATCTACAAATAGGTCCATTTCAAGAAGAGTGATACTGACATCTATTTTAAATAAAAACATGTCCCAAAGAAGACAAATTTCTTCACTTTCATCTCAGAGTGGGTACAGTAGGAAGACAATGATACTACATTGGAAGGTATTTGGGCACTAATGTGTAGAGCTCCTTGGTTTGATAGGATTAATGAAACAGTAAGGAACTTAGTTACAACATTTTGGACTAATCATACTCATCTTTCACAAAATACAAGAGACGTTATCAAGAAGAGGACTGGGCCTAAGGAATACTTCCAACACACAAAACATTGGTTGGACACCACACAACATGAATTGTATCTCTCATTCTATAACTCAAATCCTGGCATTAAGATTGGACAAACAATGTTTGAAAGATTAAAGCTATTTTTCCTAAAGATAAATAAATCTTTTGAAACTTTTTGTTTTGGATATCATATCAAACTTGATCTCTACTATCAAGGGTTTAGAAAGATGATAGAAGAAAGTGGTGGTTCTCAAAATGATTTTCCTAGACATCCAAGCTAATTCATAGCATCAATCTTATGTAATAAATCAATTGATCATGAAATACCTCAAATAGATTGCATAAGAGGAACTTGTCAAACATGTGGGGATTTTGCTAAATTTCCTTTGAGATTTGAAGATACTGACATGATGAGGATGATAATATGTAAGAGATACAAGTACATAAAGTCTAAAACAAAAGTTGAGAAAGAATCAACAAGGTTGGAATATGTAGAAGATGAGATACCTATTGCAACATTTATGGAGAATTTTCCTAAATTGATTCAACCATACATATGTCATGTGTTTTTTTCTAAATGGTAGGTAGAAAAATTCCAAATACAAAAAGAAACTTTTCCAGTTGGAATAATTTTATCGGTTGTTGATTTTGCAAAGAACTACTCCTTTTGATGTGAGTGTTCCAAGGCTGTCTTGCACTACATCCAAGAGACCTAACTTGTCTCTTCTAGGTACCTAGTCTCCTCTAGGTCCTAATTGGCTTAGATCATTAACTAATTCCAATATCAAATCTTTCCTAAGAGTTCTATCTCTTGTGCTTAAACTTGAAAGACTAACACCCTAGTTGTAGTACACTTCTTCTCAGTCACTTAGAAAGCTCTTAGTGCCAAATCCTTATAAAATTGATCTTTCATTAGAGTAATGTTCTCCATCATGCCCATTTGATCCATTTTTGAGGGATCTTGAATCATGTTCTTACCAGCTTCAATGGTTCATCATTTAGTGACCTCAAATTAGGCCTATTCCTTGTAGCCTTTTGTAGAGGCTTTTGGACTTTCTTTTCAAACTTTTCCAAACAACTTGAAAAACCAATTGGGGATTTGGATACCCTTTTTTCTCTTACTAAATATTTTTCAAGTTTTAGGTTCTGGAAGCCTCCGTACACCTCCTTCCTATAAACTAGGGTAAACATGGCTAATTGACCTACTTTCTAGGAATGACTATGTCCAATTAGTAATCTTGCTCAAAACCCAATATAAATGATTGGAATGAAACCAATCTTCATAGGAAATTTATCTATGATGAACACCTACCATAAAAAGTCCTGGAGCCATACTGTACCTTCAACCTTGCATTGAAATCTCTATTTCTTCATAGCCTAGACCTCTAATCAGGCTCTGTGTGCTCACCTAGGGCCTAGCATTAAAAATAGTTCTCTTTTCCCAGACTCCTAAACCTAAAATTATATAAAATGGGGACTCTCCTAACCTATCCATCCATCATGAGTTGTTTCCCATGGCTAGATTTCATGGGGGATCCATGAAAGCTCAGACTGGTCAAAACAAAACCAGTAGAACTCTAAAAAAAAATCTACTTTAACTGACACCCTAAACCTACTAAAAAACCCTTACTTATCAAATGAAAAAGTCTTCTAAATGTCTATAGAACACTAATAAACTATTAGATTTTGTCTTTCAATCCATAAGATATGACTGTCAACACAAAGTCTCAAGAATCTCCTGGTAATCCTATTGCAGAGCTCTATTAACAAACTTCAAACTATTACAATGCATCCACTATCCTCGAGATTCAAGTCTTACATCACATAAAAATTCCATTTCCACCATTCTAGGGCCTATTGGCCAATCTCCCACCTCCTAAAGTTTATGGGATCCAAGGTAACCGAGTTGCATGCAACATTTACAATAATTGTAAATGTTTTCATGACAACTTCTTTGTAACATTTGGCATCTTTCACATATGCCTCAATCCTATTTCTTAGGACTCTTAATCTCCAATTTTTTGAGGATCTAAGGTCATTAATGACCTTATGGAATCTTTACAACCTCATTATGTGCCTAAGACACATTAAAGACTCAATTTCTAACTATTACCACTAAGAATTAAAAACTACCAACATTGGCTATTTTGTGTGACCTTAGTCCTAATGACTAACCCACTTAGCCTACATTGCAAATGACCTTCTAAGGTCTTCAAAAAAACTAAGCTACTCTTCTTGACTTGGCTAGAGTCAAGTACAAGCCAAAAATTACTAAGCATGGAGGTTAGCCATGGTGTGCTCCTGCACCATCCTCCCAAAAATAAAAAGATCAATCCACCCTTGGATGGAGGATGTTTGGATCAATCCCCATATTCTTGAACTTTGAATCTTTTATCCATACTCCATCAGCATCCCTCTACTAACACTTCTTTATAAGATGTTCCTTATACTCTTTTGTTCTAGTCTTTTTATAGACCCTTGTATCCAATACACTGTCAGCACCTATGATTGTAGCAGGAGGTAACTCTAGGTCTTCCACATCTCTGATCACTTCATGTAGAGTTTGATCCATATCTTGCCGTGGTCCTCTATAATAGACTAAGTTTGCAACATTGAAAATAGGAGATAGTCCACTATCTTTCGACAGGTCAAACTTGACTACATTATCACCATACTTGGCCAGTATAGGATAGGGTCGTATCCTCCTCATCTGCAACTTGTGATACTCCCTTTTTCAATCTTGACTTGTTAAGATGCACCATAACCAAGTCACCAACATTAAACTCAATAGTCCTACTTGCATCCACCTTGGCTTTGTGTTTCATGGTGTTCTCTATCAAGGTCTTCCTCACTATTTCATGTATCTCTTGCATAGCATATGCAAAGTCATCAACATAGCCACTTCCCTTCACTCCATCTTTCAAATCTCTCAACTCATAAAACCCTCTAGGATGTAGTCCATATACAATTTCAAATGGACTCTTCCTTGTTGATCTATTGATAGTGTCATTATAGGCATATTCAGCTTGCCCAATCAACCAATCCCATTATTGACCATACTCCTTAGTCAAGCATCTTTGAATATTTCTAATGATTCTATTAACAAACTTAGTTTGACAATTAGTTTGGGGATGGTAGGCTGATCCAAAGGAAAAGTTAGTGCCTAACCTTTGCCAAAGAGTCTTCCAAAAATGACTCATAAATTTAGTGTCTCTATCTAACACAATGCTGATAGGTAACCCATGGATTCTCACTATTTATTTGAAGAAAAGAGAGGCTATTTGATTAGCATCATTAGTGGTCTTACATGGCACAAAGTGAGCCATCTTGCTGAATCTATCCACAACCACATACACATTGTCCATCCCTTGTCTTTTCTTGGGTAATCCAACTACAAAATCCACACTCAAGCATTCCCATGGCCTAGTAGGAATAGGTAGTGGTTGATAAAGACCTACATTTGAAGAAGTGCCCTTGGCCTTTTGACATACAAAACAACTCTCCACATACTCCTAAAATCTAGATTCATCCTTGGCCAATAGTAAAACCTTGAAATAAGGTCTTGAGTCTTAGTGATCCCAAAGTGACCACTCAAAGCACCATTATGCTTTTCTTGTATAAAATTCTCTCTAATAGAGCCTCTAGGAACACATAATTGATTCCCCTTAAACAAGAGATCACTTTGAAAAGTATACTCAACATATCTACTATGAAAATGATTCTTGTATTCAGCACATACCTTATAAATGTTAGAAAAATCCTCATCATCACCATATAGATCCTTGAAATGATCTATTCCCATGCTCTTCAACCGAATCTACTAATTTGTGAGGGTACTTCTTGACAATGCATCTGCCACTTTATTGAGGACACCTTTCTTGTGTTTGATATTGAAGGTGTAGGCTTGTAGGTACTCAAACCACTTCATGTGCTTGTGACTCAACTTCTCTTGTGAATTTAGGAAACTAAGTACTTGATTGGCTGAATACACAATGAACTCCTTGGGAAGCAAGTAGTGCCTCCACTTTCTCAAAGCCTGAACCAATCCATAAATCTCTAGGTCATAAGAAGAGTACTTCCTCTTAGCCTCACTCAACTTTTTAGAATGGAAAGCCACCAGTCTACCTTCTTGGCTTAGAACAACCCTAATTGCTACATTGCTAGCATCACACTCAATGGTGAAAAGCTTCTTAAAGCTTGGCAACACTAAAACAAGTTCGGTAGCTATCTTCTCCTTCAACAACTCAAATCTTTTATTAGCATTCTCATTCCAAACAAACTTGGTTTTCATTCCTCCCTTGATAGTATCCAACATGGGAGCACAAATTGCACTAAATTGCCTTATGAATTTCCTATAATATTGTGAAAGGCCTTGAAAAATCCTTACCTCTGTTGTTGTCCTTGGATTAGGCCAATTCATGATAGCCTCCACTTTTCTTTTGTCCATTTTCATATTACCATGTGGTAGGACAAATCCAAGGTATACTAGCTCTATTTTGATGAAATCACACTTCTCCATTTTGATCATCAATTTCTCCTCATGTAGCTTCCTGAAAACAATGTCAAGATGATCTAGATGCTCACTCCTTGTCTTGCTAAAAATCAGTATATCATCTAGATATACAACTATAAAGTTGCCTATGTAGTCTTTGAGGACTTCATTCATGAGCCTCATGAATGTAGAGAGGTCATTTGACAATCCACATGGAATTACAAGCCATTCATACAACCCTTCATTGGTCCTAAAGGTTGTCTTCCACTCATCTCCTTCATGTATTCTTATTTGGTGATAGACACTCTTCAAGGCTATCTTACTATAGTACTTGGCTTCACCTAAAAAATCCATTAGGTCTTCAATCCTAGGGATATGAAACCTATACCTTATAGTTATCCTATTGATAGCCCTTGAATCTATGCAAAGCCTCCAAGTTCCTCCTTTTTTTGGTGCAAGTAGAGTGGGTATGGAACATGGACTAATACTCTTTCTAATTAGGCCTTGGTCTATGAGTTCTTGTATTTGTCTTGCTATTTCCTTATTTCATTGAGGGGTCATCTTATAGGCTTCTTTGTTAGGTAGGGTAGCTCCTGGGATAAGGTCTATCCTATGGCTTATGGCTCTCTTAGGGGGTAAGGTTTATGGTTGTCCATCACTTACAATACCTTGGTAAGTGTGTAGCATACCTTGAATCTCCTTTGGTATTTATACCTTCTTAGCCACCTTGTCTTCATCTAACTCCTTTGGTCTTAGAACCAATGCAAAACCAACTCCATCACTCTTTTCCATGGCTTGTAAGAACTCGTTTTCACCCACCATAAGTACATTTTGACCTGCTATCTTCACCTCAACATATTCCAAAAATGACTTTATTTTGAAGGTTACATTATCCTTCTTGAAAGAATAAGAATTCTTTCCTCCATCATGTATGTCTTGGCAGTCAAATTGCCATGGTCTACCTAGGAGAAAATGGCATGCATCCATAGGAAACATATCACATAACACTTTGTCTTTGTACCTAAAAATGGAGAACTCCACCCATGCTTGCTCATTCACTAACACATGTTGGCCTTTATTTAGCCAAGTGACCTTGTAATGATTGGTGTGGGGTATCCTTGTCAACTTCAACTTGCTGACTACTTCCTCTGACACAATATTGTTAGTAGAACCTGAATCAATAATGACCCTACATACTTTCCCCATCATCTTGCACTTAATCCTAAACAAAGACCTCCTTTGGCTTGGCTCCTCCTTCATTGACTCCTTGATTAGAGTTCTCCTCATCATAATATTTTCTCCTTCCTCTAAATTCAATGGTACTTTAGCATGCTTCGCTGCTGCATTAGACTCATCTTGCACAAGGTTAGCTCTCTCATCACCTCCTTGTGATGAACCACCTTTCTCTAGACATCTATAGGCAGGGTTCCCCATTTGATTACATTGGTAGCACTTCATAGTGGCAAAGTAATTGCCTCTTCCTCCTTGTCCACCACTTCTTCCTCTAAAGATAGAGTTAGAACTCCTTCCTCTACCACCTCTACTTGAGATTTCTTCTTTCTACTCACTGAATTTTACATCTCCTTGACTTCTTGATTCAGAACTTCTTCCACCATAGCCACCTCTTTGTCCTCTACTATCTTTTCTTTTGGCTTTTCCTTTTGAGGTTTCTTGTTTCCTTCTACTTTTCTCTTATATCTTCAAGGCCATTTGATAGCCTTGGTGAATGGATTTGAAGTTCACTACACTCATTTCCTCTTGTATAGATCATTTGAGGCCATTCAAGTACCTTGCAAGTTTGATACTTTCATCTTCCACTACCTTGGATCTCAAACATAGTTTTTGAAACTCCTCGGTATATGCTTGGACATCTAAATTTGTTTGCCTAAGATTATGTCTCCTCCTATGAAGTTGGAATTCATAGTCATCAGAAAGTTAAGCTCACTTCACTTTGGATACCATTCCCTTCCATGTCATAATAGGACCTTTTCCATCCTTTTCCCTCTCGGTTTGCACAAACTTCCACCAAGTAAGAGCTGAACCTCTTAGTCTAGACTTGGCCACCATAAATTTTTGTGCCTCTAAGATACCATTACATTAAAAATGGTTCTTAATGTTGTCTATCCAATCCATGACTGAATCTGGATCCATTTGTCCATTGAATAGTGGCAAACCCTCCAAAGCTTTGCCACTCAATGCCTTCATTGCTTTTAAGAATGGCTCTTCATGAAGAACATGGTCAAGTGTTGGAGCTTCCTCCTCCAAATATAATTCCTTCTCCCTTTCTTCTTTTTCTTCCATTTGGTTAATTTTATCTTTGACCTTATCTGCTTTGTCTTGGACTTTACCCAAGAGCTATTCCATTTGAGCTAGTCTTTCCCTTAGAAACTTGTTATCTTCTTCTTGTTCCTCAACCTTCTTGGCTAACTCAGTGTTAGTCACCATGGTTTTTTCTTCTCTTGATATAATTGGTGTATTTCTTCCCACTGATTTAGTTGGCTGCAATATCCACAAGCCTAATCAATTCAAGCTCTGATAGGAATATGATGTGAGTGTTCGAAGGCTTGCTTGCACTACATCCAAGAGACCTAGCTTGTCTCTTCTAGGTACCTAGTCTCGTCTAGGTCCTAATTGTCTTAGATCATTAACTAAGTCCAATCTCAACTCTTTCCTAAAAGTTCTATCTCTTGTTCTTAACCTTGAAAGACTAACACCCCAATTTTAGTACACTTCTTCTCACTCACTTAGAAAGCTCTAAGTGCCAAATCCTTATAAACTTGATCTTTCATTGAAGGAATGTTATCCATATTGAAAAAATTAATAATCTTGTCCATTTGATCCATTTTTGAGGGATCTTGAATAATATTCTTACCGGCTTCAATTGTTCATCATTTAGTGACCTCAAATTAGGCCTATTCCTTGTAGCCTTTTGCAGAGGCTTTTGGAATTTCTTTTCAAACTTTTCCAAACAACTTGAAAAACCAATTGGGGATTCAGATACCCTTTTGGCTCTTACTAAATATTTTGAAACTGTTAGGTCATAGAAGCCTCCGTACACCTCCTTCCTATAAACTAGGGTAAACAGGGCTAATTGACCTACTTTCTAGGACTGATTGTGTCCCGTTAGTAATCTTGCTCAAAGCCTAATATAAATGATTTGCATGAACCCAATCTTCATAAGACATTTAGTTATGATGAACACCTACCAGAAAAAGTCCTAGAGCCATACTGTACATTCAACCCTGCAATGGAATCTCTATTTCTTCACAGTCTAGACCTCTAACCGGGCCCTGTGTGCTTACCTAGGGCCTAGCATTAAAAATATCTCTCCTCTTTTTCCAAACTCCTAAACCTAAACTTATATACAATGGTGATTCCTCTAACATATCCATCCATAATGAGTTTTTTCCCATGGCTAGATTTCATGGGGGAGCCATGAAAGCTTGGACTGGTCAGAACAGAACTAGTGGAACTCTAAAACAAAATCTACTTTAATTGACGCCCTAAACCTACTCAAAACTCCCTTATTATCAAATAAAAAAGTATTTTAACTATCTACAAAACACTAATCAACTATTAGATTTGGTCTTTCAATCCATAAGATATGACTATCAACCCAAAGTCTCAGGAATCTCCTGGTAATAATTTTGCAGAGCTCTATTAACAAACTTCAAACTATTACAATGCATCCGCTATCCTTGAGATTCAAGTCTTACATCACATAAGATTGCATTTCCACCATTCTAGGGCCTATTTTCTGATCTCCCACCTCCTAAAGTTTAAGGGATCCAAGGTAACCGAGTTGCATGCAACATTTGCAATAATTGCAAATGTTGTGATGACAACTTCTTTGCAACATTTGGAAACTTTCACATATGCCTCAATGCTATTTCTTAGGACTCTTAACCTCCAATGTTTCAAGGATCCAAGGCCATTAATGACCTTATGGGATCTTTACAAACTCATTATGTGCCTAAGACACATTAAAGACTCAATTTCTAACTATTACCACTAAGAATTAAAAATTGTTAAGATTGGCTATTTTGTGTGACCTTAGTCCTACTGACTAACCCACTTAGCCTACATTGCAAATGACCTTCTAAGTTCTTAAAACAAACTAAGCTAATCTTGTTGACTTGGCTAGACTCAAGTACAAGCCAAAAATTACTAAGCATGGAGGTTAGCCATGGTGTGCTCCTGCACCACCTTTGTTTGTCAAAAAAAACTTCAAGCATAATACTACTATATAGAGCAAGTCACTATCATGGTACATGTGTCTTATCAACATGCACAATTAGGTTTGGATGGTGTTAAAAGTGTTAGCACTCTAAAAAATTATTTCATGGCTCTAGCAATTTTCTTCTGGTCCCTGCAGTCATTTTTATCTCTCTGGCCTTGAAACCCTTGTCAAATTTTCAAAATGTAGCCGTTGCATGAAAAACCCTTTGTCTACCTTGGCCCTGTTCTAATTTTAAGTTACCTTTACTAGCCACTAAAGTTCCAAATCCACATGTGCTTATTAGAGACCACTTTACCATGTTTGCAGTTAGGTTTTTCATGTGTTGGCAAGGCCCCCTTTAATTTTTCCTATGTCCCTGCGCTTTAATCTTTCCTAGCTCCCAAACGCCCAGTGTATTTTAATTTTTCTTAAGTCTGACTATTTTAATACTTCCTAATGTTTTAGCTTTGTATTTTCCTGGGCCTAGCTCTCTAACACCATCTCCATTCAACGGTGGGCATATCTTCTTATGAGATGTGTCAGAGGCTTGCGAACTTAAGACGTCCATTGATTCTCCTTTATGATAGAGCTTCTTAAACAGGTGGGTTTGTTGACACGTATGCACAAATGGTGACATCTTATTGGTCCATGTTTTGACACGTTTGTAGTTGTTAGTGGGTCCTAGGTTGCTGGCTTTTCGGAGGGTCCTGACACTTGCAATGAATCAGTGGTGGGCGTAAATTCTTATGGGTTGTGTCAGACGTATGAGATCTTGAGACAACCATTGATTATTTTGTGTGACATAACCTTTTATTTTGGCGGGTCCATTTGCTAGATATGTTGATTTGTTGTACTATGATTGGTCCACATTGTGTGAGCTAGACGTGTTGTCAGGCAAGCCCGGTATCTAAATCAAAAGATTCAAGATCAACAGCGGGCGCTTGATCTCATGGAATCTTCCAAGCCTTTCAGATCTTGTGCCAGCCGTCTGATCTTCCAGGTGGCTTAATGTTCTCAATGGGGCCATTTACCAAGTGGTGTAGGATTTTTCAAATTTTATTGGTCGACGTGGATGATGCGGTAGGGTGGGGTTGTTGTCAGAGAGATCAGTGACAAGGACATGATCTACGGCTGCAATAAGTTCTCATGAGTTTTGTTGGAGCTATGAGATCTTATGCCTGCCATCCATTTTTGAAGGCTTAAAGCGGGTGGGTCCTATGTCAGTGATGATTGAGCAAAAGCAAAAAATGACATAATGACAAGTGGCATAAAGAGTTCCCAGGTGGGGTCAAAAGGTATAGCAGTCCTGATAAATATGTTTAGCGGCCCAACAAATTTCAATGCTTTTTGCTCATTCACGAAGAGAAATGGTGGAGAGATAAAGTTTTCTGTGAATTGGAAAAGGTCTTCGATTTCCAGTTCACCAAATAAAGACTGAGGTTAAGGTTTCCTTCATTCGCTTGTTTGCGGGGTTAAAGCTGGGTTAGTGTTTTTATTGTACAAATGAGGAAAAGTCATTGTCACGTAGTCGCTGAATGTTAACCTGGGGTTTCTCGATGAGTAAGACATATGGCCTGCAAAATAATAGGATCTGATGGTCATGATATAAAGTTGATCTGAGTTCAAATTTTGACCACTGATTTTCTGCTGGTGCCATCAAGTGACCGTTGAAATTCAAATTTGATTTTCCTGAGACATTTCCAGTGACATAAAGGATTGGTTTTAATTGTTTGAGGACAGATTTGATTTTTTTGGTGCAACCAGTGGTTGCAATATGGTTCAAGCTACCTTGATCGATTGCAGGGGGGTTTGTACCATGTGGTGATGGATATTTTTGGTGGCTCAAGGTGCTTTGCAGGTCTGATCAGATTGGTTTATATGGTAAAATTTATGATTTTCCTATACTTCTTAAAGATTTTTCTCATTCACGAAGATCATCCTCGTATTTGACAGACCTGTACTCATTTTTTCTTCTGAGAATTTTGATTTTTGTTGTAATTAGGGTTGGTGTAGTTGTTGAAACCCTAACCCTAGCTGTCCGAAGCTTGCTGCATCCTAAATTATTTTGGGATTCTAAGGTAGCTAGTGGTATAAATGGTGAAATATTTTATTTTGTAAGGGTTCCTTCTTCTACAAATTTTTTAGGAGAACTAGTTCCATGAAGGGTTCCTTCTTCTACAAATTTTTGAGGAGAACTCATTCCATGAAGGGTCCTTTTCCTGTAGATTTTCTCTACTTCTCTGCATATAGAGTGTTGTTTTCTCCTTTGTTGGCTTAGAGAATATGATATGTATTGTAACTGATTTGTCTTATGTATGAGGGTTCGGTATATTCTTACTGTTATCAGATTGTCTCCATTTGAATTTTAGACTTATTGATTGAAGCATCAAGGGTGTTTCCATCTTTTTATTTGCACTTCCTTTGTGTCTGTAATAGAGTTGTTTTCATAGAAGCAACTAGGTTTGGGATTGGTTTTCAGGTGTGTATGAACTGGGGTATCAAGGGTATCTTATGTTTGTCTTCTAGTGGATGTTGGTTAATGTATTACTTGTTTATAGGTCTCTTCTAAGGGGAGAGTTAATATCCTTTGAATAGGTGATAGCACATTTGGGTACACAAGTGGATTGTTGAAGTATGACCTGATTAATGGTGTATGTTTGGTGTAAGGCATCAGCATATTTGAATATATTGCTTTCTTGTTTCATAGCTCTTTGTTGCAATAGGGTATTTGACTCTGTGGCCCATTGGACAAGGCACTGGTCTATTAGAGATTTGGGGTATCTCAAGGATCTCTTCAACCCAACATTAAAATCCTTAATGAAATACCTTTCCCTTTCATGTTAGTAGTAGTAGGAGGTCCTTTCTAGTCTTTAGACTCATTCTATGCAAGTAGGGCTATTGCATTAAGAATTGCTTTCATTGGGGTACATGATACCTAAAGGGATTTGAAGACTATTCCACAATAATCTATCTGTAGGCCTATTGTTTATCAAAAGGAGTCATGAGTGTGCAGATGAGGCAATACCCACCTGAGTGATGTGGAGCTCAAAGAAGAAGGAGGATGTTCTCTATCCTCATCAATTGGACTATTTTCTTGTCAAACTTGAGTGCCTACCCTGGAATCAAGCCCATCTATTGATTCAAGTTTGGTCCTACAAGGAAAAGCTCCAAAAAACTGGTAACTCTACTGGGGAGGCCATAGTAAAGAGTGAGACAAAAAAAAACACATTTGTAAAATCTTCTCTCTGAGTGTTGAGTGGCAGCTCTGAAGTCTTTGTTTGATCAGTGCATTTATGATAAATAGTGCATGTTTACTTGGTGGAGTTTTGTGTTGATTGGAAGAAGAAACAAGAACAAGTGCATTACTTTCCTCTCCAAGGAGGTGGCAACTATACACAGCAAAGAATCTAATCGAGCTTTAGGGTGAGCTCTAGATCTTCCCTGCCTTCCAGTCAACAAAGTCTTCTGCTACAAAACTCTCAGGTACTTTTCAAGGTCTAGATGTTTCCTTATTAAGTGATCAAGCACTAAGAAAGGATAAGGTGTGAGTAGAGGTTTGCATACTTCAATTTTTTAGTTTCATCTTTGCAAAATTGTATGGAAGTATTGCATTAAGTTTGATGGGTAGGCTTGAGGAGGAGCTTGCTTTCCTTGAGCAAGGCATCCTTAGAGATTGCATGTCATTGATGAGATTGAAAGTAGGATGCAGAAGGATCTATCCATATCTCTCTTCTATGATAGATTTTGGGATGTATATAATGAGCTTCCTAATGATGTTGAGTTTTTAGAATATGAGTTCATTGGTTTATTCATGGATCTTTGTTTTCATGAGTCAACCAGTTAGTCAGATGCATTGTGGGAAGAGTATTATATATGTATCAGAGATTGGATACTTCATGATGACAACCTTGGGCTTGGTGATGCACTTGGAGTTTTTTCCTTAGGTGCTGATAGTTGGGATGATGAAGACAGTGAGGTTGTGGTGTCTTCATATGAGTCAAATGCAACATGGGAAGAGGAAAGTAATGATGAAAGTGAATATTCTTTGGACAGTGAAGATGTTGAGGGTGATTCATCCTTAGGGTATGAAGACAAAGAAACAATAATTCATTATGATATCAGTGAGGCAGAACATGAAGATTTGAACAAAGTGTTATCTGATGGGTCTCTCTTTTAGATAACAAGGGCATAATCATGGATACTACATTCTTGGTAAGTGATATTGACTGTGAGTTTTCATATAGTTCTGATTTTTCTTCATATGCTGAGAGTCTCCATGGAGATGAAATGGGTAGTGAGTTTAAAGTGTTTTCTAATACTTTATATGATGAGGACTATGATGATGATCCGCCCATTTTTTGTCATAATGTGCAACAAGGAGTATTGCATGGAATTATCAACCCATTGTTTGAAGAACACATAGAGGTCTCAAATGTAGCAGAATTTGATGATGACATGTGTAAGTACAAATATGATTATTCATTTGAACTCCCACCAGCTACACCTAAGGATATGCATAGTCAAGGTATGAATGAGGATTTTTATCAAATAAAGTATGTGAATTTTGCATTTCAGATTGATGGCATACATGAATTAGTAGATAAGGATCAGTTTTAGTTTGATGATAGTATTCATGAGCATGCTAAGTTTTACTTTTATAGTGAGCAAGATAATGAGAGTATTCCAAGTTTTTAAATGCACTATGAAGGTGAGGATAAAGATTTTGTTTTTCCTGGTGGATTGATTGAGAATTTTGATATGCCTAGTGAAAAAAATGGGAATAAAGTATCCAATTTACCTCAAGAAGAAAGAAATGAAAACCAGATTTTTGATAGGGGCAAAGATTGGTTCAGGTTTTGAGGTTTCAGGCTTTTTGTAAAATGTACACACTTTGTATATATTTTCCCTTCCTGCTTTCCCTAGTGTGTTCCCTATTTTTTTTGAGGTCTTTGTGCCCTTCTTCTGGTAGGTTTTTTGCTTCTCCTAGAGATCTGGTTTCTTGCCATGCCTGCAGGAGGCATGCATCCCCAACTAGAGCCACTGTTAGCACTCTAAAAAATTATTTCATGGCTCTAGAAATTTTCTTCTAGTCCCTGAAGTCATTTTTATCTCTTTGGCCTTGAAACCCTTGTCAAATTTTCAAAATGTAGCCATTGCATGAAAAACCCTTTGTCTACCTTGGCCTTGTTCTAATTTTAAGTTACCTTTACCAGCCACTAAAGTTCCAAATCTACATGTGCTTATTAGAGACCACTTTACCATGTTCGTGGTTAGGTTTTTCATGTGTCAGCAGGGCCCCCTTTAATTTTTCCTATGTCCCTACACTTTAATCTTTCCTAGGTCCCTAGCGCCCAGTGTATTTTAATTTTTCTTAAGTCTGACTATTTTAATACTTCCTAATGTTTCGGCTTTGTATTTTGTTGGGCCTGGATCTCTAAAACCATCTCCATTCGATGGTGGGCGTATCTTATTATGAGATGTGTCAAAGGGTTGCAAACTTAAGATGTCTGTTGATTCTCCTTTATGACAAAGCTTCTCAAACAGGTGGGTCCATTGACACGTATGCACAAATGGTGACATCTTATTGGTCCATGTTTTGACACGTTGGCAGTTGTCAGTGGGTCCTAGGTTGCCGACTTGTCAGAGGGTCTTGACACTTATAGTGAATCAATGGTGGGCATAAATTCTTATGGGTTGTGTCAGACATATGAGATCTTAAGACAACCATTGATTCTTTTGTGTGACATAACCTTTTCTTTTGGCAGGTCCATCTACCAAATATGCTGATTTGTTGTACTATGATTGGTCCACATTGTGTGAGCTGGATGTGTTGTCAATGACATGTGCTTGATCTCATGGAATCTTCCAATCCTTTTAGAACTTGTGCCAGCCATCCGATCTTCCAGGCGGCTTAATGTTCTTAGTGGGGCCATTTGCCAGGTGGTGCAAGATTGTTCAAATTTTATTGGTCGATGTGGATGATGTGGTAGGGTGGGGTCATTGTCAGAGAGATCAGTGACAAGGACATGATCTATGGTCAGCATAAGTTCTCATGAGATTTGTTAGAGCTATGAGATCTTATTCTTGCCATCCATTTTCGAAGGCTTAAAGCTGGTGTGTCCTATGTCAGTGATGACTGAGCGGCAGCAACAAATGACATAATGAAAAGTGGCATAAAGAGGGCCCAGGTGGGGTCAAAAGGTATAGCACTCTGAATAAATATGTTTAGCGGCCCAACAAATTTTAACACTTTTCACTTATTCGTGAAGAGAAATGGCGGAGAGATAAAGTTTTTTGCAAACTAGAAAAGGTCTTTGGTCGCCAATTCGCCAAATAAAGACTGAGGTTAAGGTTTCCTTCATGCGCTTGTTCATGGGGTTAAAGTTGGGTTAGTGTTTTCATTATGAAAATGAGGAAAAGCCATTGTCAAGTAGTCACTGAATGTTAACCTGGGGTTTCCTGATGAGTAAGACATATGGCTCGCGAAATAATAGGATCTGACGGTCGTGATATAAAGTTGATCTGAGTTCAAATTTTGACCGCCAATTTTCCGCTGGTGCCATGAAGTGACTATTGAAATTCAAATTTGAATTTCCTAAGACATTTCCAGTGACAGAAAGGATTAGTTTTAATTATTTTAGAGGCCGGATTTGATTTGTTTGGTGGCACTAGTGGTTGCAGTATGGTCTAGGCTACCTTGATCAATTGCAAGGGGGTTTGTACCATGTGGGGATGGATATTTTTGGTGGGTCAAGGTGCTTTGGAGGTCTGATCATATTGGTTTATATGGTGAAATTTATGATTTTCTTGTACTTCTCAAAGATTTTTCTCATTCACGAAGATCATCCTCGGATTTGACAGACCTATACTCAGTTTTTCTTCTAAGAATTTTGATTTTTGTTGTAATTAGGGTTGGTGTAGTTGTTGAAACCCTAACCCTAGCTGTCCGAAGCTTGTTGCATCCTAAATTCTTTTGGGATTCCAAGGAAGCTAGTGGTATAAATGGTGAAATGTTTTATTTTGTAAGGTTTCCTTCTTCTGTAAATTTTTGAGGAGAACTGGTTCCATGAAGGGTTCCTTCTTCTGCAATTTTTTGAGGAGAACTCGTTCCATGAAGGGTGGTTTTCCTGTAGATTTTCTCTACTTCTCTACATATAGAGTGTTCTTTTCTCCTTTGTTGGCTCAGAGAATATGATATATATTGTAATTGATTTGTCTTATGTATGAGGGTTTGGTATATTCTTACTGTTATCAGATTGTCTCCATTTGAATTTTAGACTTATTGATTGAAGCATCAAGGGTGTTTCCATCTTTTTATTTGAACTTCCTTTATGTTTGCAATAGAGTTGTTTTCGTAGAAGCAACTAGGTTTGGGATTGGTTTTTAGGTGTGTATGAATTGGGGTATCAAGGGTATCCTATATTTTTCTTCCAGTGGATGTTGGTTAATGTATTACTTGTTTATAGGTCTCTTCTAAGGGGAGAGTTAATATCCTTTGAATAGGTGATAGCACATTTGGGTACACAGGTGGATTGTTGAAGTATGACTTGATTAATGGTGTATGTTTGGTGTAAGGCATCAGCATATTTGAATATATTTCTTTCTTGTTTCATAGCTCTTTATTGCAATAGGGTATTTGACTCTGTGGCTCATTGGACAAGGCACTGGTCTATTAGAGATTTGGGGTATCTCAGGGGTCTCTTCAACCCAACATTAAAATACTTCAATGAAATACCTTTCCCTTTCATGTTAGTAGTAGTAGGAGGTCCTTTCTAGTCTTCAGGCTCATTCTATGCAAGTAGGGATATTATATTAAGAATTGCTTTCATTGGGGTACAGGATACCTAAAGGGGTTTGAAGACTATTCCATAATAATCTATCTGCGGGCCTATTGTTTATCAAAAGGAGTCATGAGTGTGTAGATGAGGCAATACCCGCCTGAGTGATGTGGAGCTCAAAGAAGGAGGATGTTCTCTATCCTCATCAATTGGACTATTTTCTTGTCAAACTTGAGTGCCTACCTTGGAATCAAGCCCATCTATTGATTCAAGTTTGGTCCTGCAATGAAAAGCTCCAACAAAAAGTACATATCAAGCATGAGTCATAAAGAAACAATATCACTTTTACATTAGTGATGATAAAGATCATGACATACATTTTGTCGAGCATTGCTTTAAGAAATTTTTTGTATATTTGTAAAATAAAGGCATCGAAATTGAGAGCATTCTGTTTGATTGGATGGACATGCAACACAATTTAAATCAGCAAGGCCATTTTTCACACTAAGTAGATATCATCAATACCAATACATACCACATATTTGGAGTTTCTTTGAGAGTGGACATGGAAAGGGAGAGCATGATGGTGTAGGAGCTTGTATCAAACGTGCTTTAAGAAAGTATCAACTAGACTATTAGGGATATCATATAAATTGTTAGCTTGTGGTGACTAATCAGGAAAGTACTATCCAGGAAAGTACTGTACACTTTTCGGTTATTTGGGCTGACTACTTATAACTCATTCTAACCCTAAAGCGGGAAAATATTGTATAATATGGCTTAGGGTTAGGATTTTCATGAGGGATGATTTTTAGTACTTGCGATAGAATTAAGCTGTAAGGGATTACGGATTGTAATCAAGTTGTAATCACTGGATAATAATAATATTGGACTCGCTGTTGGTGGACGTAGCCCAGGGATTGGGTGAACCACGTTAAATCTATGTGTCTTGTGTTCTATTCTGTGTGGTTTATTATTTTTTGATATTAGTTATATTTGCACATAATTGTTATTTCTGCCTTGTTAATCCTAACAAGTGGTATCAGAGCGAGGTTATTTCATTCGTTCTTTCATCTATTCTCTGAAGTAGGTCTCACGAGTTAGTGGGAGAGTCTCTCGGTCAAGTGGGAGAAATGGCAGACGAGGGTAGGCTGAAGGTTGATAATTTTAATGGGAAGAACTTCCAGTTATGGAAGATGCAAATGGAGGATTATCTCTATCAGAAGGATCTATGGCGGCTATTAGAGGGAGTAGCCAAGAAAGAGCAATCAATGTCTCAGGAGGATTGGGATATTTTGGATAGGAAGGCACTGGGGAGTATTCGTCTATGCCTAGCACAATTGGTGGCATTCAATATTACTGAAGCAAAGACAGCTAAAGATCTGATGGAAACCCTAGCGAAGTTGTATGAAAAGCCTTCAGCTTCAAACAAGGTATTTCTTATGAAGCATTTATTTAATATGAAAATGGTAGAAGGTGGATCAGTTACTGATCATTTGAATGAGTTTAATACAGTTACAAGTCAATTAACCTCAGTTAAAATTACTTTTGATGAAGAGGTTAGGGCTCTCTTGATTTTGTGTTCTTTGCTAGAAAGCTGGAATGGCTTGGTAATGGCTGTTAGTAATTCTATTTTTGGTTCTAATACCCTAAAGTATGATGATGTTATTGGTGTTATATTGAGTGAGTAAATTCATAGGAAAAGCTCAGGGGCATCCACATCGGGTAGTGTATTGAACACAGAAAGCAGAGGCAGAACAAGAGATAGGGGAAACAACTCTGGAAATCATGGGAAATCAAGAGGAAAATCAAAGGGAAAGAGGTCCGAATCTAAAGGGCCAAATGATTGCTGGTACTGTGGAAAATCAGGTCATAAGAAGAAATATTGTTGATCTCAGAAGAAAGATCAAGGAGACAAAAATGATGGAAACAAGGAGGCAAATGTGGTAAGTAACAAATCTGAGGAGGATGCTTTGCTCTTTTCCTTAGAAAGTATTGATGATTCATGGGTTTTAGATTATGGGGCTTCATTTCATGCTACATCCCATAGAAGTTATTTTGTTGATTATGTCCAAGGGGATTTTGGGCTAGTTTATTTGGGAGATAATGAACCCTGTCAGATTGTTGGAAAGGGAAAAATTAAGATTAAGTTGCAGAATGGGAATCATTGGCTACTACAAGAGGTAAGACATGTTCCAAGGCTGAGTAGGAATTTTTGAGGGTTGCATAGTTACTTTTAATGATAAAAATTGGAAGGTTTCAAAAGGTTCCTTAGTAGTAGCAAAAGGTGTGAAAGTAGGCACCTTATATCTTTGTACAGGTCATACTGTTCCTTCTACTTTAATTGTTTCAGAATATAATGAATGTTTAGGAACAGTGGCTGCAGTTGAGCAGGAAGAACATCAAACTATTGCTGTAGACTTTGACATAGCACTGTAGTACAACAGACTCAGGCACATGAGTGAAAAAGGTATGAAATTACTTCATTCAAAGAAAGTTTTACCTGGTCTGAAATTTGTCAATATGGATTTCTGTGAAAGTTGTGTTTATGGAAAACAAAAGAGAGTTAGTTTTGTGAAGAGTGGGAAGGAAAAGAAAAATGAGAGATTAGAGCTTGTGCATACAGATGTATGGGGACCGGCTCAGGTAGAAAACTGTACCAAGGACTCCACAAGAAAATGGAGTGGCTGAACGCATGAACAGGACAATAATGGAGTGTGCAAGGAGTATGAGGTTGCATGCTAGGCTACCCAAAAATATGTGGGTAGAGGTAGTGAACACTACTGTTTATTTAATCAATAGAGGCCCCTCTACTCCTTTGGACTGTGGTATTCTAGAGGAAGCATGGAGTGGTAAGAAGGTGAGTTATTCTTTTCTCAAAACCTTTGGTTGTGAAGCTTTTGCACTTATAGATTCTAAAAATAGAACCAAGCTGGAAGCTAAGTCAAAGAAATGTGTATTTGTTGGGTATGGCATTGATGAATTTGGTTATAGGCTTTGAGATTTTGAAAATCATAAAATTGTAAGAAGCAGGGATGTCATATTCAATGAGAAAGTATTGTACAAAGATCTGTTGCTGCAGCATGAGAAGAAAGAAAATGACTATGTAGTACTAGATGATAGTCCACAAGTTCATGTTCTAGTAGTTCCTTATGCCCCGCAACAACAGCAACAACAAATACCACACACCCTAGTGAGTGTTAGATGGTCAACAAGGCTAAGTAGACCTCCAGAAATATTTTCTCCATCTTTGTATTCTATTTTGTTAATAGATGCTGGTGAACCTGAATGTTATAATGAATCTGTGCAGGTGGATACAAAGCTTCAGTGGGAGTTTGCAATGACAGATGAAATGGACTCTTTGCTGAACAATCAGACATAAGATTTATGTAAGTTACCTGCAGCTAAAAGGGCTTTACAGAATAAATGGGTTTACAGGATCAAAGAAGAGGATGGAGGTATGAAAAGATTTAAAGCCAGATTAGTCGTAAAAGGATTTGCATAGAAACATGGTATTGATTTTGATGAGATATTTTCTCCAGTTGTTAAAATGACTTCTATTCGTACTGTTTTAAGTATTGTGGCTACTAAAGATTTGCATTTAGAGCAGCTTGATGTTAAAACAGCCTTTCTTCATGGTGATTTGGATGAAGAAATATATATGGTTCAGCCACAAGGATTTGAGGTCAAGGGTAAGGAGAATTTGGTGTGCAGATTGCAGAAAAGTTTATATGGCTTGAAGCAAGCACCTCGGCAATGGTATATTAAATTTGACACTTTTATGAATGGGCATGGATATAGTCGGTGTCATTCTGACCATTGTGTTTATTTTAAGAGGTTGGATGATGACAGCTACATTATTTTATGTTTATATGTTGATGATATGCTTGTAGGTGCATCTAACATGGATCACATTAAGGGGTTGAAACAACAGTTAGCAAAATATTTTTCTATGAAGGATTTGGGGGTAGCAAAACAAATCCTTGGTATGAAAATTTGTAGAGATAGGAAAAATAGGAAATTGTCTCTATCTCAGGCTGATTATATTGAGAAGGTGTTGCAACATTTCTCTATGAAAAATGCCAAAGCTGTCAACACACATTTGCCTGGTCATTTGAAATTGACTAAGGATATGTGTCCCAAGACACCAGAAGAAGAGACTAAAATGTCTAAGGTACCTTATGCTTCAGCTGTAGGGAGCTTAATGTATGCTATGGTATGTACTAGGCCAGATATTGCACACGCAGTGGGAGTCGTTAGCCATTATATGAGTAACCCTGGTATTGAGCATTAGAATGCAGTCAAATGGATTCTCAGATATTTGAGAGGCACATCTAGTAAGTGTTTACACTTTGGGGGTTCTACTACTACTGTACAAGGCTATGTTGACTTAGATTTGGTAGGAGATATAGATAGCAGGTGGAGTACTACAGGTTATATATTTACTGTTGGTGGGACAGCAGTGAGTTGGATTTCTCGACTACAAAAGGTGGTTTCTTTATCCACTACAGAGGTAGAGTATGTTGCTGCTACAGAGGCAGCCAAGGAGATGATATGGCTTCAATTCTTCATTGAAGAATTGGGACATCCACAAAAGGATAATTTTCTACATACAGATAGCCAAAGTGCCATTCATCTTGCAAAGAATTTTGCTTTGCACTCAAAGACAAAACACATACAGTTGCGGTACCATTTCATTCGATCAGTTTTGGATGATGGACAGTTAAGGCTGGAAAAGATTCATACTGATGATAATCCAGCAGATATGTTTACAAAGGTAGTAACAAGGGAGAAGTTGAACTCATGTTCAGCTTCAGTTGGTCTTCTAGACTGAACAAAATAAAGGAACAGCTGAGTCCAAGGTGGTTTAATTCAGTGGGAGCCTCATGTGGGTAGCGGTATTGCTACAGGACCAGTCTCCAAGTGGGAGGTTTTTTAGTATAGTGTGGATACTGATCAGTCACCAAGTGGGAGATTGTTAGCTTTTGGTGACTAATTAAGAAAGTACTATCCAGGAAAGTACTGTACACTTTTTAGTTATTTGGGCCAACTACTTATAACTCATTCTAACCCTAAAGTGGGAAAATATTGTATAATATGGCTTAGGGTTAGGGATTTTCATGAGGGATGATTTTTAGTACTTGCAGTAGAATTGGACTATAAGGGATTACAGATTGTAATCAGGTTGTAATCACTGGATAATAATAATATTGGACTCGCTGTTGGTGGATGTAGCCTAGGGATTGGGTGAACCACGTTAAATCTGTGTGTCTTGTGTTCTATTCTGTGTGGTTTATTATTTTTTGATATTAGTTATATTTGCACATAATTGTTATTTTTGCCTTGTTAATCCTAACATAAATAATGCTCATGATGTTGTTGAGTGGTGAAAGATGCATTTTGTGGTGCCAAATTATGATAACACATCATCACGATCAGATCGAGTCATACCCTTCCGAGTATTCTGGGAGATATGAGGTATTAATTTTCAACATAACTTGTTGTCTAGTTATAATTTATGTATGCATTCTTTAAATTTATTGATCATTGTTTGAGTTAACTTATATATATGTGTACATTATATATACAATATTTTAACTTGACTTCAATTTTTACACGTGTCTCTCTATTGTTCAGGTTTTGATAGAAGATCAATCCATGGATGCAAGAGAGTAGACAAAACAAGATCCCTGTATTCAGTTATAAGTATGGATAGTAATGTGTGGTCATTGTACACTAGAGATTACTCATGCTTTTGTTATGATTCTATTTCTCAAAACTATGATGAATGTATCAACCAAAAATGTGGATATGTTAGTGATGCCTGACTTTCAGTCACCCATTTTTTTTTCAATGTTGGAGTCATGTGGTCTTGTCAAGTTTGGTGTCTAGGTCTAGCTTTTCTAAGATAGGCTATTCTTGCCAAGGTTCCTTGCCTTCTTGCTTCAAGCCGGTTGGGTTGCTTTGAAAATCTTGTCATCATGGGCACGTGATAGACCCCAACCTAGCAAGGATAATATGTTTTGATTGGTAATCTTTCTCAGGTGAAATGGTGATTGTGGACCATGATCTTCATGGCAGTTGCAAGGAATCAGAAGAAAGTTTTCTTGTGATACATTGACTGAATTGGCATTGAAAGACTCAAATTTTATTCCTTGTAATAGTGTGTGCATTCAGTTGTTGAAGCCTTTTCTAATACTAAATGAATGCATATGTCAATATGGTATCTATTGGTTGATTCAACTTTCAGAAGAAAAGTTTGGACAATCATAAATTGAATTGTATTTAAGATCATTTGAAATCTTTTGAGCAAGGTTCAATGATGAGATTTTGGAAAGAAGTTTGTTTAGATTCAATTTTCTGAGAACTTCCTGATGCAAGATGATTAAGAAGCAATTGAAAAGATAGACACATGCAATTCAAATGGTTCTTATTGAACTCAGGTCCCTCTTTTCCTAGCTTAGCATAGCCGAATACACACCTTGTAATACATGTTTAATCGGCAATAAAGTGTGGTGCTTTTGTGATATAAAGGTTTGGATTGATTCTACAGGTCTCAATGATCCTAATGGAGAAAATGACATGTGTTTTGGTGCTAAATTTGCAGAGAACAAGCTCAATGGGTTTTCTCATTTAAGCTACTCCTTTCGCACTCACTCAGTTCTTTTTTCGCCAGTTTAAAAATTTATCATGTTCAGTGAAATCAATGATCACCGCTTCCCTATGATGATGTCACTCTTTCCTAGTGAGAAAAATGGATTAAGAGACACGTACTCCTTAGCGGATGTGGGCCCGGTTCCTTTTTCTATCTTTGGTTAGAATCGATGGCTCTCGCTTTGCCGTGATGCTATCACTTTTTCTTAGAAAATTAGCAGGATCATGCCATGTGTCCCGGTGGGTCTGCAAGCTTTTATGTTGTAGCATAGATCAATGGTCATCACTTTCTCAGGATGGTGCCAGATTATCTTTGCATTTTAGTGAAACACTACCATGTGGAAAGCGTGGTTGCATGATCGCATAAAGTTAAAAAATGTCTTGCGATCATGTGACAACGTAAGTTTCCAAGTGAAGGTTAAATAAAATATGCTCCGCTGGACCCACGTGCACCAATCATAGAGCTGTCGCATGATCGCAAGGAATAAAATAATGCCATGTGATCATGTGACAATGGAGTTCGGGTAGGTGAATGTGCTCTACTGGGACCCATGTATGCTAATAGCATAGATGCGATAGTGAAAAGTTATAAGTTCAAGCTCGATGAAGATAATATTAAATATTATTTCATGCACCAATGATAAAGTGGTCGCATGATCGCATATATTAAGATATTGCTATGCGATCATGCGACAACATAAGTCACCGAAGCTACTCGGCAGTAAAGTGGGATCCTTCCATGTATCCAAGGTAGACGCTGCACTTCATCAAAAGTGCATCCAACGGCCCTCACATAATTGCTATTCTTATCAAATGTTTTTGCGAACTTGCGAGAATCTTCCACATGTCCAAGCGGGGCCGAAAGAGTTTGTAATGTGATACCAAATCAATGGTATTTGATTTGTCACTAAGTTGTGGGAGATTCATTGTGATCATGCAAGATGCGTACACCTATCTCTCGGTGGGTCTGAAGGCATTTATATCAGGCAGCTCTCTAAAAGACAATCAACGGTCCCCGCTTTTCTGCTATGGAGCAGAAAAGTCATGGAGGCAAAGCGGGATCCTGATGCATGTCTGGAAAGTAAAAGAAGTAAAAGATTATTATTTTAGAAAGAAAAAAAGGTATTCAACATAAATGAATTCTTGGTTTTTTATTCCAGAATCATAACGGTTGTGTAGCAGAGCCACAACTTATGGTATTATTGAGATACAACTAAATAATTCTCAGAGGCTTTCTTGATTGAAATGAATTGATACAACCATGTAATGGCTTTCAAAATGCCAAAGTTAGAAGTTAATATGATTTGAATTAAAGAAGTGGCTATTAGAGGGCATGACATAATTGAATAAGGCATGATCTACAAACTATGAAATTTGATGCTTTCTAAAAAATTAGAGGACTATGTCAATGAAAGAGAGAATTATAGTGCAGAGCATGTCGAGTATAATGTTTTCATCATATGTTTGCATGGTGATTAGTCATGGTTCAACAAAGCTCCAGATTGTGGTCTGATGGTGACTGATGAGCTGGGAAGAAAGCATATCAATATCATTCAAGCTTCTACAAGTTGTATTCTATTGATGAAGACTATTCATTTCATATTCTCAAAGGCAAGCTATAGGAAGAGATATATGAAAAGTCATAGTCCTTTGACTTTTCTATAGTTTTCAAAATTTTAGAAGTTGAATCACTTCACATTCCCCTAGAGGGCATAGGCTATGTTTTCTATATAAGCTGTTGTAAAAGATGTAAAAAAAGGTCGGCAAACTTGGCATTGGAGAAAAGTAATTCCATTTACCAAGCTTTATTTTCATGTTTGTTGTGCCAGTAGTTGTTCATTTGCATTTGAATAGATGGAATAGTTATATGTGAAGTTGTAATTACTTATTGGATTCCATTTCATGTAGGTGATTGTAGTGAAAGTAATTCCATTTACCTTTCATATATGATTCTTCTCCTATTCATTCAGTTATTTAGATGCATCTGAATAGAAAGTACAATTGTGTGTGGAACTATAATTCCTGCTTGAATTCCATTTCATGTCAGTAATTGCAGTGTAGGTAATTCCATTTACTGTCCATGTATGATTCTACTCCTATTCTCCTTAGTAGGATATGCATTCTTAGAATAGATAGATTTAGGCTAGAATATAGACTTTATGATAATCTATGATCAACATTCTATTGGAGATTATAGGTTATCCACTCTTATCACTGCCTGAATTGTTTGTGCCTACAAACAATTTGGTTAAGACTTATAAGGAATTATCTGATGATCAATAAAAAGACACATTCATTGCATATCAAACACAATCAGGGAGTTGTACCTGTCAATTCAAAGGGTAGGGATAGATAACTTACACTGACCCATTTTTTGGTGACATCCTTTTGTTCTCTCACCTTGGGTGTTTAGAGAGTTAGAGATTATAAATCTAACGGGAGGACAAACTGTTAACCAATAGTTTTTGGCAACTCTTCTTGGGAGAATTTTTAAATAGGCATATTTCTAGTTTCCCCTTTTATAGCTGATCTTGTGGAGAAAGGTGCTTACCATAGGAATTAGGTTTCCAATCCCACATGCTGAAGGAAGAACTAGCTTAAAGTTGAAGACTAGAAAACACCCAACTGAGGAAGAAGAGAAGATTGATGTTGATATTGGTTTCCTTAGTTTTATAGTTATCTCTACTTCTCAGAGATTGGTGACTCCACTCTTGTCCTCATAACTTTGGTTGTCTAGTGTTTTATATTTTCAAAATTGTATTATCTCAAAACTTGCAGGAGATTGGAGACTCTATTGTAAAAGGACCATGCCTTCTAAAATGGAGAAAGGAAGGAGGCAAGATCCTTCCCTTATAGAACTTCATCACATTACTAATTTTGTATTGCATGATATGTTTGATGCTTGGAGAGAAAGCATTACTCATGGAAGAAAGATGAACCTGAGTATTGAAGAGGATCATGTAACTACTCTGTTGTGGATGAGTATATGTGCAAGATATCATTTGCTGAAAGAAGTGGAAGAGAAAACAAAGTTGATGCAGAAGTTAAAGAAAGAGCTCAATATGGATGATGGTGAAATGTCAGAAGCCCCTCAAGATCACACCTCATTAAATTTTTCAGTCTTGAGTGAAAAAGAGGTTAAACCAAGAAAACAAATCAGAAGGAAACCCACAATTGAGGAGATAAATGCTGAAGATGATCCCAACTTCCAATTCCTTTGGGAAGCATATAAATTAAGTTTGACTGAGGGTTTGAAGAAAGGATTGAGTGTGTTTGAAGATCATCAGTCTACCCTATTGTTAAAACATGTGCATCAGAAGTATTTTGAGGTCCAAGCCCAAAGGAGAAAGAAGAAATCTGTTCTTTTGACTATACCTGAAGAAGAACTGGTAAGTAAAGAATCTACAAGTTGCCTAGTTTCAGAAGAGCAAGAAAAGCCCTGGAATTCTACAAGACAAAATTTGGTGAACAAAGAGAGTCTTGAAGATCAGGAAGAAAAGCTAAACAAAATTGAAAAAGAAGATGTATCCATGTTTCCTTTTTCTTGTGTTGATGAAAGTTGTAGATTGGGTGAAAAGAATGAGGATAATGTTTCAAACTATTTTTCTTCTGAAGATCATCCTAAGGCTGATAGGCTATCAAAAGATGAAATTCCTGATGTTATTGAAGAACATAATAAGGTTGATCCTTCATTCATTATAGCTGATAAAGATATCAGAAACATTTTGCTTTGAAGATAATACAATACTGAATGTTCCTGATCAAATATGTGTGAATAAAAAAGATGAGGTATGTTATGATAATCATCCTACTGAAAATATTGTTGAAGAAATTAATGCAGCTACAGATTTTGAACAAGAGGTTTCAGATATTAATGAAGTACCACAGCATCACGTAGAAGACAAAGAATTGGATGAAGATTTTCCTAGTCTTGAAATGAAAATTGATCAAGTCATGATGCCAATCATATGCGAGTCCTCTTCTATAGTCAATTCAGGTATTGAAATTCTATATTCAGATGAACATCTTGTAGAATTGACAATTACAATAAATAAAGAAGATATTTCAATCCTAGTAGAGCCTATGTGTAATGAAGATGTATCTTGTTTCAGTCTTGGTTTGGAATCTGAAACTACTAATAATAGTGCTTGCAACTAGTATGATGACATTCCATTTGAATGTTCTGATCTTCCTAGTTTTGATTTGAATACTGATATATCTGGTAAAGATAATATTGATGAATCAAATGGATGCAAGTATGTTCTAGTATTTTTAGAATCTAATGAATATCCTCTCTCCTCTTGGAAGATGGATGCAGAAGGTAGTGTGTAGGAAAATATAGAAGAATCAAAAACTTATGATGAGGCATGGTTGTTTGGAAAGGTCCTATGGGATACTATTCTGTGAATGGTTTTTGGACTCAGTTTCAGCAGTGAAGAAATTGCTAGAGGTTATCAATGTTGTTTCAAACTGATGAAGAATTTTCCCTTGTTCAGGAAGGGTTCATATTTCTCAATTCCTGTCAATGGCCATGTATGAAACTTTTTTGTTTTCTGTCCTTTTGGGTGAGGGTTTCCTCACCTATGCTATAGGTTAGGTTTGCCTTTCTATTGGTGTGTTTAGTTTTTAGTTTTCCCTATTCCTGGTAGTGTAGTCTTTTCCTGCTTTCCCAGTTTGGTGTGTTTAGGTTGCCTTGCTCCCCTTTCCCCTCCCTGTACGTAGCTATTCATTGTTCTCTTTGGTCTAGACTCCGCAACCTAATGGATAAGGCACTTGTCTCACCAGAGAAGCTAAATTCTTCATGCACTTTGTAGTACATGATTCCCCAGTCAGAGCCAGCTGTTGCCTGACTTTCAGTCACCCATTTTTTTGGCAATGTTGGAGTCATGTGGTCTTGTCAAGTCTGGTGTCTAGGTCTAGCTTTTCTAAGATAGGCTATTCTTGCCAGGGTTCCTTGCCTTCTTGCTTCAAGCCAGGTGGGTTGCTTTGAAAATCTTGTCATCATGGGCACGTGATAGACCCCAACCTAGCAAGGATAATATGTTTTGATTGGTAATCTTTCTTAGGTGAAATGGTGATTGTGGACCATGATCTTCATGGCAGTTGCAAGGAATCAGAAGAAAGTTTTCTTGTGATACATTGACTGAATTGGCATTGAAAGACTCAAATTTTATTCCTTGTAATAGTGTGTGCATTCAGTTGTTGAAGCCTTTTATTATACTAAATGAATGCATATGTCAATATGGTATCTATTGGTTGATTTAACTTTCAGAAGCAAAGTTTGGACTGTCATGAATTGAATTGCATTTAAGATCATTTGAAATCTTTTGAGCAAGGTTCAATGATGAGATTTTGGAAAGAAGTTTGTTTAGATTCAATTTTTTGAGAACTTCCTGATGCAAGATGATTAAGAAGCAATCGAAAAGATAGACACATGCAATTGAAATGGTTCTTATTGAACTCGGGTCCCTCTTTTCCTAGCTTAGCATAGCTGAATACACACCTTGTAATACATGTTTAATCGGCAATAAAGTGTGGTGCTTTTATGATATAAAGAGTTGGATTGATTCTACAGGTCTCAATGATCCTAATGGAGAAAAAAACACATGTTTTGGTGCTAAATTTGCAGAGAATGAGCTTAGTGGGTTTTCTCATTTTGGCTACTCCTTTCGTACTCACTTAGTTCTTTTTCCGCAAGTTTAAAAATTTATCATGTTCAGTGAAATCAATGATCACCGCTTCCCCATGATGACATCACTCTTTCTTAGCGAGAAAGTGGGATTAAGACATGCGTACTCCTTAGCGGATGCGAGCCTGGTTCATTTTTCTATCTTTGGTCAGAATCGACGGCTCTCACTTTGTCGTGATGATATCACTTTTTCTTAGCAGATTACTAGGATCATGCCATGTGTCTCAGTGGGTCCACAAGCTTTTATGTTGTAGCACAGATCAATGGTCGTCACTTTTTTGGGATGGTGCTAGATTATCTTTGGATTTTAGCGAAACACTGCCACGTGGAAAGAGTGGTCGCATGATCGCATAAAGTTAAAAAATGTCTTGCGATTATGCGACAACGTAAGTCACCAAGTGAAGGTTAAATAAAATATGCTCCGCTAGACCCATGTGCACCAATCATAGAGCGGTCTCATGATCGCAAGGAATAAAATAACGCCATGCAATCATGCGATAATGGAGTTCAGGCAGGTGAATGTGCTCTACTAGGACCCACGTATGCTAACAATGTAGATGTGATAGTGAAAATTTATAAGTCCGAGCTTGATGAAGATAATACTAAATATTATTTCATGCACCAATGATAAAGTGGTCGCATGATCGCATAGATTAAAATATTGCTATGCAATCATGTGACAACGTAAGTCACCGAAGATGCTTGGTGGTAAACTAGGATCCTTCCACATGTCCAAGGAAGAGGCTGCACTTCATCAAAAGTGCATCCAATGGCCCTCGCATAATCACTATTCCTGTCAAATGTTTTTGCGAACTTGCGTGATCTTTTCGCGTGTCCAGGTGGGGCCGAAAGAGTTTGTAATGTGATACCAAATCAACAGTAGTTTCTTTGTCGCTAAGCCATGGGAGATTCATTACGATCATGTGAGATGCGTACAGGTGTCTCTCGGTGGGTTTGAAGGCATCTATATCAGGTGGCTCTCTGAAAGACAATCAATGGTCCCCGCTTTTCCGCTATGGAGCGGAAAAGTCATGGAGGCAAAGCAGGATCTTGACGCATGTCCAGCACGTAAAAGAAGTAAAAGATTATTATTTCAGAAAGAAAAAATGTATTCGACATAAATGAATTCTTAGTTTTTTATTCCAGAATCATAAGGGTTGTGTAGAAGAGCCACAACTTATGGTATTATTGAGATACAACTAAATAATTCTCAGAGGCTTTCTTGATTGAAATGAATTGATACAACCATGTCATGGCTTTCAAAATGCCAAAGTTAGAAGTTAATATGATTTGAATTAAAGAAGCGGCTATTAGAGGGCATGATACAATCAAATAAGGCATGATCTACAGACTATGAAAGTTGATGCTTTCTACAAAATTAGAGGACTATGTCAATGAAAAAGAGAATTATAGTGTAGAGCATGCCACGTATAATGTTTTCATCATATGTTTGCATGGTGATTAGTCATGGTTCAACAAAGCTCTAGATTGTGGTCTGATGGTGACTGATGAGCTGGGAAGAAAGCATATCAATATCATTCAAGCTTCTACATGTTGTATTATATTGATGAAGACTATTCATTTCATATTCTCAAAGGTAAGCTACAGGAAGAGATATATGAAAAGTCATAGTCCTTTGACTTTTCTGTAGTTTTCAAAATTTTAGAAGTTGAATCACTTCACATTCCCCTAGAGGGTGTAGGCTATGTTTTCTATATAAGCTATTGTAAAATATGTAAAAAAAGGTCGGCAAACTTGGCATTGGAGAAAAGTAATTCCATTTACCAAGCTTTATTTTCATGTTTGTTGTGCCAATAGTTGTTCATTTGCATTTGAATAGACGGAACAGTTATATGTGAAGCTGTAATTACTTATTGGATTCCATTTCATGTTGGTGATTGCAATGAAAGTAATTCCATTTACCTTTCATATATGATTGTTCTCCTATTCATTCAGTTATTTAGATGCATCTGAATAGAAAGTGCAATTGTGTGTGGAACTGTAATTCCTACTTGAATTCCATTTCATGTGAGTAATTACAGTGTAGGTAATTCCATTTACTATCCATGTATGATTCTGCTCCTATTCTCCTTAGTAGGATATGCATTCTTAGAATAGATAGATTTAGGCCAGAATATAGACTTTATGATAATCTGTGATCAGCATTCTATTGGGGATTATAGGTTATCCGCTCTTATCACTGCCTGAATTGTTTGTGCCTACAAACAATTTGGTTAAGACTTATAAGGAATTATCTGATGATCAATAAAAAGACACATTCATTGCATATCAAACACAATCAAGGAGCTGTACCTATCAATTCAGAGGGTAGGGATAGATGACTTACACTGACCCATTTGTTGGTGACATCCTTTTGTTCTCTCACCTTGGGTGTTTAGAGAGTCATAGATTATAAATCTAATGGGAGGACAAACTGTTAACCAACATTTAGTAAATGGAATTTGGTTCCACTAGATGTTACAAACAAAAATGATGAAGTTCAGGATGAAAGCTTTGATGACATTCCATTGATTTCTACAGATTATGACTATATTTCAAGTTTGATCAAAATTGGTATGTGTGTGTTTATGTACATGTTTAAAAAGGATTCATAAAATTAATTCATAAATAAAGTTTGTTTAATTTATATTTACAAACCTCAAATTAAAAGTTTTCTTTAAATGCAGGACATAATTTTGCAGTAGTAGTAGAGCTTGGAAATGTTTGATAACATAGTAGAGATAAGTAATGTTAAGGCAGTAAGAGATCTTCCTAGCATTGCAAAACCAATTGATGCAATATGTAGGGAATGTGTGATGGGAAATAATGTAAGGAATTCTTTTAGGAGAAAGCACAATTTGGCAGAGAACAAGTTGGCTCTGATTCATACAGACCTATGTGGACCAACTCAAACAAGATCATACTATTTTGAAAGGTATTTCATTTTGTTTGTTGATGATTTTTATAGAATGATGTGGGTTGTGTTCTTCAAGGATAAACAAGAAGCCTTTGAAAAGTTCAAAAATTCAAAGCTAAGGTTTAAAATGAGTCTGGATTGAAGATCAAATGTTTGAGATCAGATAGAGGAGGAGAATTCACCTCTGACAGATTTTGTGAGTACTACGAAGAACATGGGATAAAGAGATATGTAAGTACTCCTAGAACCCCTCAGTAGAATGGAATTATAGAGAGAAGCAATAGGATCATCCTTGACACAACACACACCATCATGATTGAAGGAAAGGTCGCACACACCTATTGGAGAGATGCGTTCAATACAATAGTCTACAATATCAATAGAATTCAATTGAGGCCATGCACATACAAGACACCTCATGAGCTATGGTTTGGAAATGCACCTACAGTCAAATAATTTAGAAGTGCTACATCAATAGAGATGAGGCCATTGGAAAGTTTGATGCAAGAATTGATGAAGGTATTTTTCTTGGTTAGTCTACCAAAAGCAAAGCTTATAGATGTTTTAACTTAAGATTAAAGAAGATTATTGAAAGTGCTCATGTCAAAATTGATGAGAAGTTTATGATTCAAGAAAGATATCATGATTATGCACCTATGATTGAAGAAGATCCTAAACCTATCCTTAGAGAAATAATTGTTGATGAAATGTTTGACATCATTGATGTATTGTTCAATTACCCTGAATCTAGTGAAGAATAATATCAGAAATTAGATGAGAGAGTCACACCTAATTTTCCTAAATTCACATCTAGATATCATTCAAGGGAAGACATCATTGGAGATCAAAATAGTAAGGTCATGATAAGGTCAAAAGAAAAGAGTTCCACAAAAATTGAGGAGGTTTGTTTACTATCACATATTGAACCCTTAAGTATTGAAGATGCATGTAATGATTTAGATTGGCATGAAGCAATGAAGGAAGAATTAGATCATATAATTAACAATGATACATAGGAATTGGTCCCTAGGCCTATTGATAATAATGTGATTGGAACCAAGTGGATATTTAGAAATAAGAAGAATGAAGATGGTACAGTAGTAAGAAACAAAGCCAGATTAGTATGTAAAGGGTATGCACAAAGAGGATGAATTGATTACTCTAATACATTTTCCCTAGTAAGCATACTAGAAGACATAAAGTTGTTTCTAGCCTATGCTACATACAAAAAATTTAAGGTTTACCAAATGGATTTTAAGTCAACATTCTTGAATGGAGAATTAAAGGAAGAAGTATACATAGAGAATGCTAAAGGATTCACCTTATCAAACAAACTTGATATGGTATGAAGATTAAAGAAATCCCTCTATGGACTTAAGTAAGCCCCTAGAGCATGGTATGAAAGACTTGATGGATATTTGAAAAAGATTGGATTCAAGAAAGGAGTAGCAGATTGCAATTTATTCATAAGAGAAACATTTGACAGATTGTTGTTAGTTGCCATATTTTTTAATGACCTTATCTTTGGTGGTAATGACAAACTTAGGACAAAATTTGCTAAGGAAATGTACATAAAATTTTAAATGAGCATGATTGGACCTATCAAGTACTTTTTGGGATTGAATGTGCAACAAATAGACAAAGGTATATTCATAAATTAGACTAAGTATGTAAAAGAGATCTTGAAGAAATTCAAGATGGATGATTGCAAGCTAGTAAGTACCCCTATGATAATAGGATGTAAGCTTTCAAAAGAAGATGATTCACCAGTAGTAGATATAACCTTATATAAGTCTATGGTTGGAAACTTATATATCTTACTCAAACCAGACCAGACATTTCAAATGCAGTTGGTATTTTTGGAAGATTTGCAACAGAACCTAAGCAAAGTCATCTCATGGCAGTAAAAATAATATTCATATCCTTAAATGGAACCATAGACTATGGTTTATGGTATCCTAATTCAAAGAATGTAAAGATCCATGTATATACAGATGTAGATTGGGAAGGATGTGTGGATGATAGAAAGAGTACCTCTAGAGCAGCTGTATTCCTATGTGATAGACTTGTCACTTGGACAAGTAAAAAGAAAAATTGTATTTCTCAGTCAACAAAAAAAGTAGAGTATGTTGCAATAGCATTGAATTTCTCTACAATTGTTTGGATCAAGCAAATGATAAAATATTTTGGTATTCAGATTGATTATCCTATTGTTATTCATTATGATAACACTAGCAATAACAATATGTCAAAGAACCCTGTGATGCATGCAAAGACAAAACATATTGAGATAAAGTATCACTTTCTAAGAGAGAAAGTAGTAGAGAAAGAAGTAATGCTAGATTATGTGAGTAAAATGGGTCAGCCAGTAGACATATTCACAAAGGCTCTACCTGAGGATGCTTTTGAGTATCTCAGGGAGAAGTTGGGAGTAGTTCCCTTCCTTGAATCTGATTAGAGTTTGCAAAAGTGCATCAGTCTTGAGTGACTAATGAAGGGTTGACTACTCTACCTTAGGAGTAGTACCATTGCTTAAATGTGTTGGCTCCCTCTTCCATTAATGTCAAAGGGGGAGTATATATGAAGTCATGAAAAACAAGATAGAAAAAGAAGGTATATAGTAAGGGGGAGCATATTCAATAATGAATATGAAGAAATGAGGAGTTGTAATAATTGATATTCAGATCCTTAAATAGTTGATGGAGGATCCATCCTTGGGGGAGTATTGTTGAGGAAATGGAGAATGTTATAAAATAATTGATCATTTGGATTGGTGGTGTTTTTCATTCCATATGTTGCCAAAAATGCCATAGGGGGAGATTGTTGGTGATTTTCTAGCAAGTTAGTTTGTTGTCTATATGTTTGTCTTGATGACAACATATGGTAAGCAACATGCATTGAAGAATGATGGAGAGTGCATTCAGCATATGATGCATGGATATGTTATTAGCATGATATCATAGATGCAAAGGTTGATTATGAGTAAAGATAGTAGTACAATTGTGTATATGAGTGAGTGTTCCTGACAGGTCCCAGGAATAGTTATGTATGTGATTGGCTGTACGGTTACAGTAGAGCCTTGTGCCTTCATATTTATGTTTTAGACATATGTATGATGTTATGTTCATTAACGCAGAGTCAGATATGCAGTACAGTTTGAGTTATGAAGTCTCCAATTGACAGTTATAGTTTCCTAAGTTTATCTAGGAGAGCTGATAGTGTTTATAAGATTATAGTAGTTGTGCCTATCATCGTAGTATGCATGCTTGGATTTATGTGAAGAGGAGAGCTAACAATGTTTTTTTAAGAGAAGATGATGTAATTCAGCATAAGAATAAAGTTGGAGATAATTTGGTGAAGCTGATTGTGTGTAGCGTGGCATCTACTCACATGGAATTGTGAAGTCCAAATTTATGTTGCATGCTTAGTAGAGCTGACGGAGATGTTATTAGAGAGTTACATTATTTATCTAGTATGATTTCAAGATGGTTATAAAAGGCCGACTGGATTATATCATTTAGAGGAAAGATATTTATAGGTAGTCATTTGTGATTGTCAAAGCATGGCAATGAGTTGAAAGAAGAGCATAGAAGAGAGTGCAAAGTGTTGAGCCATCAGTAGAAGGTCTATGTGACATAAGAGAAACTATATGCTATTCATTGGAAATGATCAAGATAGAAGGTCTACGCACAGTTCACCAAGATCTAGATATAGTGTGTATCTATTAAATAGAAGGTTGTAGCCTTCACCCCTTTGAGTAGTGTGCTCTCAGATAGTGTGTCCTCACCCCTAACATGGTTAATTATAAAAGACTCCTAACAGGGTCTGACCCTTGACTAGGTCACTATACTTATTGCACTCTAAAGATCAACTCCTAATAGGATTGTAAGATCTTCTAATAGGGATCATAATACACTAGTGCAGTTCTTAGTGGGTGTCAATTCTCACCGGGGTTTTTACTTATTTGGATTTCCCCGTAACCAAAATTGTGGTGTTGTGTTAATTGTTTGTTCATTGTGTTTATGCTTAATTTTATTACATACTTAATTGGATAAAGAATTGAAACTTGTAGATAACTGATTCACCCCCCCTCTTAGTTATCTCTTGGGACTATTCCTAACATCTCTCTCTCTCTCTCTCTCTCTCTCTCTCTCTCTCTCTCTCTCATGGCTGATTTTTGGGTACTTTCTTTGTTATTATGCTCTGCAACTTTTCTGTGACTAACATTAATAATTTTTGCAAAATTTTTACTTGCTTATTCTTCTCAAATATTTTTCTTAATGATGATATCAATTCAAATTGATCATCATCATCTCCTGATAGAGTCTGGAATATTGATTCTATTTGCATCTTTGGTTTAACTAGATTTTGGAGTAATATATCTTCTCCATACTGAAAAACAACTTTGTCAACCCTAGTTTCAGTGTGCTTCAAATGTGGTACAAGTGTTGATTCATGTACAATTAGATTTCATTTTTTCTGCATTTCTTTTTTAGTTTCTTTAATTTTATCCTCCTTTTCTTTTTCTTCATCTCTTTTTCTCATTTATTCCTCCTCTTTGTATTTCTTTTCTTTTTTCCCCTTAATATTTTCTTCTTCTTCTCTCTTATTCTTCTCATCCTCTTTAGCTTCCAGTCTTTCCTCTTCTTCCTTCTTCTTCAACTCTTCTTCTTCCAAATTATCAATAATGTTTCCTCCATAGTCCATAAATAGATCTTTTATAGTATCAATTGTAACACTTGTGCTATCAACCTACATTATGTCATTTCTTATGGTTACTTGTGGTGTTGTTGCAGATGTTGTTTCTTTAGTGATCTAAATGGTTTTTATCATCAGCACTATGGCTTCATCGGTTTTCTTGTTTAGTTCTTCATAATTACCTCCAATAATTAGTAGTGCTCTTGTACTAGTTCTTAGGTGAGGTTCAAGTGGCTTCATGAAACTTTTAAGGTTCTGGACATTATCTACTGAACATAGTTTTCTGATCATATTATCTCTAATTTGATGTTCTCGTCATGAAATATCATCATTCTTTTTACAAGTCTCTCATACAAATCAATCAGAATTTATCCTTTAATATCCTTAAATTTCTTATCTTCAAAATCATATGGCTTATTACTGCATTCTCTAATTGAAATCTATCAAAATTATCATACAAACCATAAAACTTGTTCAACTATACAAAGTTACCATTATTAATGATTGCATTGTTGACATTTTCAATCTGATTCACTATATGATTCTATAATTATCTTTTCATATCCTTCAATTATTTCCTTATATATTTCATAACCCATAAGGTCAATGAATTTCACCCTTGGTTCTATTGCTTCCATGCATGTCATACCAGTCTCTAGCATGAAACAAATATCATCTTTATATTGTTGGAAATCTATTTGGAAGTGTGATCCTTAGAGGGGGGGGGGGGGGGGCATGAATCAGATATCACCTATTAATCCATTTTACATTACAAATTTTTTTTTCATAGCATTATCACAAACTTCATCAATGTAATGAAACTAATATACTAAACATCATTCATGAAAGTATTCGTAAAACAATAATTTTGGTTACCCAGAAACCCTTGAAAGGTAAAACTAGGGTGGGGATGACACCCACAAATCTTCACTACTGAAGTATAAAATTTTCCTATTAGGGATACAAATTTGATCACAAAATATGATCTACCTTGTGAGGGGTCTATCATGTTAAGAGCTAAAAGACTTATACAATCTACATATACTATAGGGATCTACATATACTTCTCTACTAAGGCAGGTGGAATCCTAAACCTTTTTTTCATCTCTTCCTAAATTTTTTTGACCATTTTAGTTATATCTTCTATGATTCTTTCTTTTAAATGCTTCTTCTAATACTGTGCTACCACATCCATTGTGTATTTTTTTAATTTCCATTCATAATTTGGCATACTAGGGAATTTCTCTATCACTTGGAAGAATAAGTGTGTCAACAAAGACTCAAATCTTAATGTTGCATTCTTTGTCTTGTTCAATCTATCTATGTTTTCCAATAACTAATGTCCCAAAATCTCACACATATTTACTTTATCTTTCTCAACAATCATCATATATGCTGGATGTATGAACCCTGGTAGGACAGAATTCAAGCTGGAACTATAATTCATCTTATAGCCTATAATATTGCTTATCAATCTGATTTATACTTTCTTTATCATGTCAACTTTCATTTTCCTTCCATCCAATTTTATCTTTAGGTTTGTCTCAACTAATTTCTTAACATTTTTAGCATTCACAGGGTTGCTACCCTTATTGCTTAAACCAATGAGTTTATGAATCATTTCACTTTCAATAACAATAGGTATATCTCCTACCCAAAATGTATCTTCATGAATGTGACTTGAAATGATTTTCATCCATTAATGATTATCAAATTCAGTAAAGAAAATGTTCTTGGTAATGTTTACATTAGCTAAATGTTCAAACCCTTCCTTGAATGACAATTTTTTGTTCTATAAAAGGTTCAAATCTTTGTGGATGTCACTATCACCTATTGACTCAAACTTGCAATGGATATATGCATGAACATCTTCTAAATGTAAAACCCTATGCGGAACTCATGAAAATGCTCATGTTGGATCATCCTCCATAGAGATGTATGGGTGTTTCTTAAACTTATACCTAGGTCTCTCATTAATATCACTAACCATAGATGTTTCCATTTCTTCAAATAAAACCTTTCAAAATATAGTTGCATAAATGATAAATACCTTATAATCATGAAATTAGGGCTTGCTAAGAAATGCGTACAATTCTTCTCCAAACACTTTAATTCTTCTCTTCAATTTTCTCTGAATGCTCCTTATTACTTGGACGAACAAATGGTACTTACTGTAATCACCTAAAAATGGACAAGATCATTTAAATGAGAAATCAAGGCAAGTATCAACACAACTAAATGCAATTAAAGAAAATCAAGATCAAATCAAAGACAAATTACAATTAAACATTAATCCAAAATCAATTGAAAATCAAAAGCTATCAAATCAATTTAAATCGAATAAATCATGATAAATCAATTAATTGTGTAATTAATCTAATTAATTACATAGTTCAATTTAAATCAAATCAACCCATTCAAGGGGTACAAATGGCTAAACAAATTTAATAAAATCAATTAATTAATCCTATTTTCTCTCAACACCACATTGGAGGAAAAAGCCTCAACCAATAGGATTCAAGGATAAAGCTTACATGGATCAAGCCTAAAATGAATCTCAATCACTCACAAGGTGAGAGTATCGTGTCCACCCATCTTGTCTTCTTGTCCCAAGATTTGAGGACAATCCATTTAAATTGTCTCCAAAGGGTGGAACCAAGGACTTAACCCCAACTCAATCATGATCAACTCAACTGCACCCCCTACCCTTGCCAAAATCTATAAAAGCAAGGCATAAATCACTTAATTATCATCCAAAAATTTGAGAATAGCATCAAACCTCTTGCAAATTAGAGCTAGAAAGGAAAATATAGAAGTTAATTATCTTTTCAATTTGGAATTGAACTATTTAGCTTAGCTTATCATTCATTCTCACTCCAGGACTATCACTAATGGAGGCTTGTTAAGAGCTTTATCATTATCATCCCTAGCTAGAGATCCATAGAGTGCTCAATTGTCAATTCTTATCTTAATTAGATTTTCTATTTGTGGTAATATAATTATTATTTGAGTTATTGATGATACTAACCCTATCAAGGTACAAATTCTAGTACACAAAATGGCACCCACCATGGGGCATTAGGACTCATTTTTCTAAAAATCTAGAAAATTTCATATTTTCAAATTTTTGCATGTTTAACTCTCTATTTTGCAGATGAAACAATGTGTTTAATCCTTTCTACAGTGCTTTTACGAGGTTTTATAGTTCTTTTGAGCTTTGAAATAGTGCGTTGATGATAAAGTTTTGTGCCTTTACATAGGATTTCAGTGCGTTTGATTCCTTCTATTTTCTATCTAATCTTCTTTTGATGCTTTTTCCCTGACTAGCCAATGCATTCACATCATTCTCCAACACATTTAAACCTTTTTTCACTCCTTTTCAATTTCAATTAGCGCTTTTAAATTCTATTTCAGTGCTTTTGATTATTTTGATAGCACGTTTAATTTGATCTGCAACACTTTTAAGCACTGAAATAGGACTTTCAATAAATTTTGTAGTGCTTTTGATTAAATTAATAAATTAATAAATGATGACTATCAGAAAATGTTTTCTCTGTCTGTGTAGGATGACTGGTCATAAAAGAATAAAAAAACTAGAGACCAAATTGAGCAGTGAGGGAAAAGCCTTGACAAAGAGGATCAAAGAGGAGAACATTGCTCACATCAAGCTGGTTCTAGAGGATTCTCAACAAGAAAACAAGGTATATGAACATTATCTAAAATTTGTAGAAGCATATAAAGAAAAGTTTGTATCATGGAATTGGATTTATTCGCCTTAATCAAGTTTTTCTAAAATTTGACAAATAAGGCTTAGATTAAATTTTATCTTTGTTTTCTTCATTTTTGCTAGTTGTGTTGACTAACTTGTTAGAGTAAAATCACATTGGAAAGGAACGATCACCACTAGGTGAGCATTAAAAAATAAAAAATCAATAAAAAATGCCCCTAGCCTTTGCTAGCTACAAGGCAAGGTAAGCCTCAAACTTAGTCATTTTTTTCCTTAAATTGTGGCTTTGTCATTTTCAAAATCTAGTAACTAAAATAGCCTATTATTGTTTAAGGAATTTGACATTAGGCCTATTCTCTTCACTTTCTAAGTGAATCAAAATGCCAAAAGTGTTGAACTCCTTGATTAAAAGAAAGGCTAGATAAATCAATCACTAAATTTGAACAATCCCTTGTTTGTAGAAAAGAGTAGAAATACTTGATTCTCATTAGTTAGTGGGTTTGGTAATTGAACCTTGTTAAAAGTGTTTGGGAATTGAGAAGTAGATAGCGATATGATCTTCACCTTTTGGTGACTCAAACTCCTAAAACATATTTATTCATTCCACTTTATTGCTTTCAAATGAACATGCTAGATCTATAGTTGGGCTCACCTCCTGAGATTTGCCTTAACGAGGCCGGTGAGAGGGACAGCCCAAAGTGGGATAAAATCACCTTTACCATGATCACTTGAAGTATCTTTTTGTGAAAAAACCTGTGATAGCGTCCTACAAATTTACACACTTTTTGTGTAGAGGGTTAAAAAGAACAAGTGTACTTGTGGTTGTTGTGTTTGAAAAATACATAGAGCAAGTGAAAGAGATCCATTGAAAAAATCATTTTATATTTTAAAAATATCTCTTCATAAATACCAACAATTACCAAATTCGAGGATCAATTCGAAATCAAACTTTGTTGAATGTCAGTTTCTACGTCCGTTCTCACAAACTCAAATTATCTTTATGAGAAGATGACACTTGCATTGTAAATGAGGTCCCTGAATTTGAATATCAAGGTCTTTTCAACAATCATGACCAAGGGGATAGTCTCCCAAATGTATTTGAAAAAAGACTTGAATCAATGGATCAAAATTTCATGTTTTACAATTACCATCATGGTGGAAATAATGATAATATTAACAACACAAACCAAGGGCCTAAAGAAACATTATAAGAAAGGGCTAATAGGGTAGCTCAAGATACTAATTTTCTTGAAGTCATTGACAAACTAATAGATAGGGATAGGGAGAAATTTTTCCTAACTCTATCCCAAGCAGGGGTAAAGCTCCCACATGATTATGATGTGGATCAACTCAAGAAAAAAAAAGAATATGAAAACCCAATGAATGTTATGAATCAACAAGTAAAAGTATTCCAAGCACAAATAAACTTAATGAAAAAGGCCACTAAGCCTAAACATTTCTCTATTGAAGCCTTGTGTCCATTCCCTTTCGAAAAGAGTTTAGTCATGGCACCTTTTCCTATCAATACAATCTTTCCTAAATATGGTAAATACATGGGTAAATCAAACCCACAAGATCACCTTAGAGATTTTTGCACTCTAAGTATTGAATTTATGCATAACACTCCATACTTAATGAGACTTTTTCCAAGAATTTTAGGAGGGAAAGCCATGGAATGGTTCCCCAAACTTCCAGAAGGGATCAAGACTTTTGAGGAATTAGGCTCTAAATTTGTAACTCATTACTCCTACAACATTGAACATGAGATTACCATGCTAAAACTATGTGAAACAAAACAAAAGGATGGTGAATCTTTCTTAGGGTTCCTTCAAAGGTGGAGGACCATTTTTGCAAGGTACCCATGAAGTATCCCTGAAAAGGAGAAGATGGAGATATTTATGAATAATTTAAATATGGAGATGAACTATAGGCTTCAAATTCAATGTCCTCCTACATTCAAAAAACTTATTGAGAATGGAATTAAGATTGAAGATGTATTGGTTAAAAGGGGTGAAATCAAATTGTTCAAAGACAAAAAAAGCCTACATCAATACTAGTAATAATAATTATATATCTAATTTTATAAACAATAAAGGAGCCAATAATCACAATGACAAACCTAAGCTATGGTTGAAAAATAATAACAAAAATCTTGTGAATGATGGAGTTGTGGAAGCTCACAACTTGAAGGCTACCCCATTTAATTTATTAAGTGGATCGAGTTCAACATACAATTTAAATCAAAAGAATAAAACTCCTTTTAATAATGCCAATTCCAATAACAACAAAAACAATACCTATAATAATCCCTTCAATAATGCTAACGACAAAAAGCCTAAGCCCTTCTTTTCCACTTATCAAAAGAGAAAATTCATCTTCTTAGGTGAACGATTAGAGAAAACATTAAGGACTTTGGTGGCCAACAAGATCATTACTCTACCTAAGCTAAGGCCCTATGAACCCCAAATTAAGCTGAACTGGTGGAATGATTCTCATCATTGTGAGTATCATCAAAATAAGGGTCATAAGATAAATTAATGCATGAAGCTAAAACATTTGGTGCAAGACCTAATTGATGATGGGACAATGAAGGTTGAAGGGCCCCAAAATAATGAAGATCATACGGCCTTTAAAAACCCCTTTCTAAACCATGAAAAGGGTGAGTTATCAAACACTAACCAAAATAATAAAAGGGGTAATGAGAAAGTCAAATTTTCTCATACCTATGATAAAACAATTAATTCTTTAAGTGGTGATGAAAGAACCATAAATGTTCTTTTTGTAAAAGAGAATCCAAAGGAAGCAACATCTAATGTTGTAACTAGGGGGCAAGCTTCAAAGATTACTCTACCTAAAAATGCTCCAAGAATTGTTTTACCAAATCAAGCCTCATCTTCATCATCAATACAATATAATTTGGTAGATAAATTACAACAAACCCCTTTCCCAAATCTCTATTTTAGAATTGCACAAACTCTCACCAACTCACAAGGAAATTCTAGAAAAAGCCTTGGTAGTGTACCTCTAAATTTGGATGCAAACAAATTTCAAAATATGGTGGGACATCTTAATGCACCTCATTGCCTATCTTTTTCAGAGCATGATGACATGTCATTAAATCACCCACAAAACTTTCCTTTGCATATAGAGGTTCTAATTCACAAACATAGGGTAAAAAGAGTCCTTATTGATCGAGGGATGGCCTAAATATTTGTACCTTAAACTTAGTGAAAGACTTAGGATTTTTTGAGGAGGCTATTGACCCAAAGAAAAAGATAACTATAAAATCCTACGATGATTTAGAAAGAGCTTCTAAGGGTGTCATAGTACTTCCTATTAGAGTTGGCCCAATGCAAAAAGAAACCATTTGTCAAGTCCTAGACCTAAAGCTGACTTACAATATCTTACTAGGGAGACTGTGGATTCATGAAATGCAAGTCGTGCCTTCTACCTATCACCAATGTCTTAAATTCCCTTATCTAGGGAAAGAAATAATGGTAAGAAAGGACTCAAACCCCTTCCAATATTGTAATAACTTAAAGCCTATCAATTATTCTCTAGTCTCATATAATGCAAAAGGGTCCATACCCTAATAATAGACCAAGGTCAAAGCTCTAAAGATCTTCCATCTTTAAAGGGAAAAGAAAAAGAAGAAGTTTTTGTTGAGAACATCCAAAGTACTACTAACCTATCTACATCAGCAAAAGGAAAAGAAAAGGTTAGTGAGGAGTGTACTCTTGAGGAAAAGAAAGAAGACCAAGATAGATCCATTCAAATCTACACTAAGGAGGCTCATTACTAGAAAATGAACCATATGATGAAATTTTTTGAGAAACAATGTAAAATCAAATAAAAGGGAGTAGGTGAATACTCCTTATCCATGATGGACCAACCCTTATCTCCAAAATCATATGGAAAGCCATCTACTTTTCCTCATAAATACAATGATCACTTTGTGAGGGCTAATACATCATCATTCATGGAGGAAGAAGATAATGAAATCCTAAACTGGTTATACAAAGATGAAGAATCAAGTACCCATGAGAAACACATACAAAATATAAGTATTCCCACACATCAATATGGGAAAGGATTTTAAATTATCAAAAAAATGGGATACAAAGGACAAGGACCTTTAGGAATAAGAAATGAAGGACTACTTGAACCCATTGAAATGACATGGAGAGATAGCAAAGAAAAGACAAGATTAGGATACTTAGAACAAGGGTATACCAAAAAGAACCATCCTGAAGTATATGATCAAATATTACAATTAGAGTCACATAGTGATGGAGACTCAAATGACTGGGAATGGGACACTTTGTCAAATGAATCATATTGATATAAAGGTATTGATGTCATTCATAATTACACTCCTAGAAATGGGAAGGAATCAATTAAAGAATCAAATTAGAGGCAAGCCTCAAGCTCAAGCCAAGTGGTCCTAGATAATGTACCAATTCAAGAAATTTAAATAAATCAATGGGTAGGAGAACCCTACATACCATCATGGAGACCTGCTATGGAAGAATCTAACATTAGGTTTAACCCATGAGATTTTTACCCAATAGAAACCTTAGAGGATTCTAGTGAGGAGGATTTTGACCCTAGTTCTCTAGAACATCTCAAAGAGGCAAATGTTATAGACCTAAGTGATACAATGTTTGAACCTTCCAAAAAATTCTTGTCCTTAAACCCTATTGGCCTAAACCAGAACATTGATCCTTTGACCCTAATTCATCCTGAATTAATTGAATGGGATTCCATCGAATCTACCATACTCCCAACATTTTTGAATGACAACCTGGTGTCCCAATACTTAAATGTTGTTGAACCTTCTTCTACCATGGAATATCAGGAAGAAGAGGCAAATGAAAGTATCCAAGCTCTCAATTCAATACAAAATGAAAAAAATTTAAAAAAATTAAAAATGGAAAGAATCTAATGTTGAAAACCACATTGTGACAACATTAGATCAAAAAGAGAAAGAAATAAAGAATGATTCCAAAGGTGAAAACCCAATTTAGGTGTGTAAGGAAGGGAGTTTGGATACCTTACCTGAGCACTATGAGGAAAGATCTCCTATCTTGATCGAACCAATAGATAAGATGAACATTTAATCAAAATCAGAACCAAGGATCATACACTTAGCAACATCTTTATCTAGTGAGGAAAGAAAAGAATTCATCAAATTTTTCAAGGAAAACAAAATTAATTTGGCATGGTCTTATGATGATATGCTAGGATTAGATCCAAATTTAATTATGCATCACTTAAACATAAAATAAGGAGCAAGAACAGTAAAACATAAATTGAGAAAGATGCATCCTCACATAGCTTTACTTGTAAAAGTGGAGTTAGAAAAATTGCTAAAATTTGGGTTTATAAGAGTCATTGATTATGCCCAATGGATTTCAAACATTGTATCAGTTTCAAAAGCAGACAAGTCCATCAGAATTTGCACAGATTTTAGGGATCTCAATCTTGCATTCCCCAAAGATGACTTTCCATTACCAAGCATAGATGCCATAGTGGATTTGACATCAGGACATTCAATTTTCTCACTTATGGAAGGGTTTAGTGGCTACAATCAACTAAAAATAGCACCCAAAGATCAAGAAAACACAACATTTACATGCACATGGGGAACATTCTCCTAGAATGTTGTGCTCTTTGGTCTAAAGAATGCGAGGATAACCTATCAAAGAGCCATGAAAACAATATTCCATGATATGATGCATAAGTTCATGGAGGACTATGTAGATGATATAATTACTAAATCTCATTCAAGAGAATAACATCTACCAATCCTAGAGAAAATATGTGAAAGATTGGAACAATTTAAAGTAAGGCTAAATCCAAAAAAGTGTGCAATTAGCATTCAATTAGGAAAGTTACTAGGGTACATTGTTTCACCAAATGGAATAGAGGTAGAGATAGCTAAAGTCAAAGCCATCATGGAAATGGAAGCACCTAGAAACATAAGTTAGATGAGATCTCTTCAAGGCATGATCCAATCCATACAAAGGTTCATATCTCAATTGGCAGAGAAGTGCCATAATTTTACTCAACTCCTTCATAAGGACATATTTTTCAAATAGGATTAAAAGTGTGAAGAAGCCTTCAACTAGTTGAAGAAATATCTAATGAACCCTCCAAATTTGATTCCACCTATAAGAGGAAAGCCTTTGATTCCATACATTTCAGTGACCAAACACTCAGTAGGGGCACTCTTGGCACAAGAAGATGAATCAAGAAAAGAAAAGGATATCTACTACATAAGTAGAACTTTGTTAAAATATGTGTTGAACTACACCTTCATCAAAAGAGCATGTTTGGCCATGGTTTTTTCTTCCCCAAAATTGTGCCACTATATGTTATCCCACAAGATTAAACTCATTGCAAAGATTGATCCTTTGAAATATCGTCTTAGCAAAACAACATTGAATGGAAGGCTATCCAAATGGGTCATGGTGCTAAGTGAATTCGACATAGAATATGTGGATCAAAAATATATCAAGGTCCAAGTCATAGCTGATCAGTTAGCAGAATCACCATTACAAGATGACCATCCAATACAAGTGGAATTTCTAGATTCTGAAATTGTGAATGTGGAGGAAAAAACATGGCAGATATATTTTGATGGTTCATACAAACAACATAGATTAGGAGTAGGCATACTTCTGAGTACTCCTCAAGGGTCTATAATTCCAAAATCATACAAATTTATATTTCCATGCACAAATAACATAGCTAAGTATGAAGCATTGGTCATTGGAATTAAACTGGCATTAGAGTAGAAAGTGATAGAACGAAAAGTCTATGGAGATTCGCAATTAGTTATGAATCAAATTAATGATGAATATCAGACAAAAGATGACAAGATAATACCTTACAAGAATATAGTGGAAAATCTCAAGAAATACTTCACTCTTATCACATTTGAGAAAGTACCAAGAGAGAAGAATAAAGTAGCAGACGCAATGGCTACTTTGGCATCACTTCTCCAAATACTAGATCAAAGCGCCAGATATGAATTCCTAGTAGAAGAAGTTGAGAAACCCGCATTTGACCCTACCACTAGTAAATTTTAGCTTGTTTTTTGATGAGGACTGGGTGATTTTTAGATGCCAATTGGTCGACCAAATGACCATAACCATTGCTGAAGTTTTTTCATCGATTATTTTACACCTAATATCATCGTTAGAATTGCAACGTATGTGGAGGTTGAATAATCAACTAACCCATGGTGGAAATGTTCACTTCAACCTGGAAGAATTATTTTCCATTCCTTTCATCTATCCAACCAATGTTGGTTGAAATTGTGAGGACTTATGGTCGGAATGGTCATCGAGTATATATCATTCTCGTCAGAATAAAAAAACAATGTTGGTCAAAATTGCAATGAGCGGTGGTTGGAATAGATGCCGAGTATATAGCATTGTCATTGATATGTGTATTCTTTTGATTTAGAAAAAAGAGACATACAATTTAAATTTTAAAAAAAATTTAAAATATATTATCAAATTAAGAATACCAATAATATGCTTAATCTATTAGTAATTATCTGCATTTAATCTACCAATTACTAATAGTTTTATACTACACATGCAACGTATTGTCAGTTTGAAGATAGTTTGTGCCATGTGTGATGGTTAAGTAATGGGAAAGTTATGATTATTTAATTGTAGAGCTACTGGTCCCTTGAAACGTTCAATATTTCTAAAGTGCTTCAAAAGGCTTAAACTCACCAAGACTCTTCACCAATACACCCCCCATCCCACCATCCACACCCATCCACTCATGTGAAGATCTTGTCCAAAATCATGTTTGAATTACATTTTATAAACTTACATTTGCTTGGATTCGCAAGAGCTTGACATGAGTGGATGGGTGTGGATGGTGGGATGGGGTGGTGTATTGGTCAATGTGATCTTCTTGTGAAGACACAGTCTAGTGTTTATATTATTAAACTCTCTATTCAATGCAACATTGATAGGAAAAGCATTCATTGATTGGTATTATAAGTTTTGATCATTCCATGTACTAATTATATTATTTTGAAGTCTTAAAATCAAATAATTTGAGTCCTTTTATTGACTTTTCCTGTAGAGTGCTTGGCATGCAAACAATCTTTGTCTTGAAGAACCAATGATATCCTAGGCTCTATCAAATAGTTGGCAAGCAATGATGTATTAAATATTTCTAAAGTTCTTCAAAAGGCTTAAACTCGCCAAGACTCTTCACCAATACACACCCCATCCCACCATCCACACCCATCCAATCATGTCAAGATCTTGTCCAAAATCATGTTGAAATATCCATTGACATAAATCAAGATCCTTCCCTCTCACTTCCTTCATTACATAATCACTTTTGGATTATATTCTTAAGTCCTTGAATCCAAGAAAATGTAAGTCAATAACACCAAATATATCACGTAAATTCACCAAGACTCTTTAGAAGACTTCTAAGTGATATATTTGGTTTTATTGACTTACATTTGGTTGAATTCACAAGATCTTGACATGAGTGGATGGGTGTGGATGGTGGGATGGGGGGTCTATTGGTTAATGTGATCTCCTCATGAAGACATAGTCTAGTGTTTATATTATTAAACTCTCTATTCAATGAAACATTGATAGGAATATAAGTTTTGATCATTCCATGTACTGATTATATTGTTTTGAAGTCTTAATCAAAGAATTTTAGTCCTTTTATTGACTATTCCTGTATAGTTCTTGGCATGCAAACAATCTTTGTCTTGAAGAACCAGTGATTTCCTAGGCTCTGTCAAATAGTTGGCAAGCAATGAGGTATTCAATATTTCTAAAGTGCTTCAAAAGGCTTAAACTCACCAAGACTATTCACAAGACTTTTAAGTGATATATTTGGTGTTATTGACTTACATTTTCTTGGATTCAAGGACTTCAGAATATTGACTTACATGGGGGCTATATTGGTGCAGGGCACCTAGGCCATTCAGTTTTGCTTTGGGACTTGAGTTCTATATTTTGTTTTGCTTTGTAATAAAGGATGTCTTCTAAATTCCTAGACCATCCTATGGTTTGGTTTTAGTCCTTCTTGTGTGGAGTAGTGTATGGTCGAAGAAGACAATGTAATGAACTACCAAGAAATAAACTTTTAATTCTTTACAAATAGTCACTTCTCTTCTCGTGAAGACACAGTTTGGTGTTTATATTATTAAACTCTCTATTCAATGCAACATATATAAGAAAAGAATTCATTAATTTGTATTATAAGTTTTGATCACTCCAGGTACTAATTATATTGTTTTGAAGTCTTAAAATCAAAGAATTTCAATCCTTTTATTGACTGTTCCTATTCAGTGCTTGGCATGCAAAAAATCTTTGTCTTGAAGAACCAATGATTTCCTAAGCTCTATCAAATAGTTGGCAAGCAATGATGTATTCAATATTTCTAAAGTTCTTCAAAAGGCTTAAACTCACCAAGACTCTTCACAAGACTTCTTAGTGATATATTTGGTGTTATTGACTTACATTTTCTTGGACTCAAGGACTTTAGAATATTGACTCACATTCAAGGTACCATTACACAATTTATTGCACCTATAATTATGCCTCCATAAAAATAAGGTATTTACTTGGCAATGATACTAAGCTGAGAAACTGGAATAATTTAGATCTTTTGTATCTTTATCATCAATGTGAAGAAGATGACACAGTTCCTCAAAATAACACATGGTTTCTGCATCAAACCCTCCTACAAGCTGCAAATATGGCAGACAAATAAAGGGAAAAAGAAAAAATTACTCAAAGAAATATAATAACAATTGAGGCCATTTATCCACATGTCACATGAAGTGAATATTTACCGGATGAGCTTTGAAAGAAAAATGCACACCCTGAAGAAGCAAGAATTCCTATGCAGACTCCTTTTCTAAGTTTTTCATCTAATCTAGATCTGTAGATATTCATCTCATGTATCTCTTTGCTAACTTAATGGAACCTAGCTTTATCTGTATCAAAGAAGATCATTAAATTATGAGTTTGAGCATAAGCATAAATTCATACATTCAAAAGGGACAACATTACCAAAAAATGGGCTTCTAAATGATCATTGATAGCTAAGAAGCATGCATGACATACCATATAACACTCTCTACCTAGCACCATTCTTATAGTAAGATGTCCCAAAAATTCATTTTTAATATCTGTACTAGGAATGTACATTTCAGTTGAAGTTGAGAGAGAATGAATTTTGAATTTAAGGGAAGTTTCCATGAAGTGAATACAATGCCACAAATGACACAAATGACAATTTTTCATATACACTAAAGGAAACTTTATATTTGCAAAGAGGCTTGAAGCATAAAATAGTTTAGAATCTTCAAACCCTAAGGAGAAATCAAAACATCAGAGTCTTTTCTCATCAAAACATCATTCTATAAGTGAATAGTCAAAGAGCCTAAGGAGAAATCAACAAGATAATATAATCACCACAATATATAAAAACTAGTGAAATCAAGGACAACCGATATAGATATATGAAGCTATGATGTGTTACAAAGATATGAGGTCCAACATGGCAAAGGATCAAATCAATGGTAAATAGACTGACCAAGTAAAGTGAGAATAGAGACTTCTGAAAGGTTATAGATTCAAATATGGACAAACCAATGATGCATTGATAGATATAGCACATCAAAAGTTACATTTACATATATTAACTGAGTGAGTAGGTTACTAGACACATGTTTTAAGTTCATAGTCATTTGGTATAGCTACAAATGAAATGCATAAAGAAGTGTTATAGCATGCACATGAGATAGTGGTAGGTAAGTTTTCAAAACTTGCATTCAAGGTATTGAAGGATGCTACATGAATAATCTTTAATACCATGAATGTACGTCATTGGTTTAGTTTGATCTTCACTTGGTTTTGAGAATGGTTTAATATTCTCTACTTAACAAGGCCAACTACATGAAGGTGGAAGCTCATTTGGCCCCTCCCCCCCCCCTAACATCACTCTAAATTCCCCATTAACATCTAATAACATTCATTCATCCATTTTTTAAATATAACATTTATTCATTATAATCACATGATAACATTCATTAACACATAAAATTCATTAACACACAACATTCATGAGTAATTCATTAACACATCATTCATCAACATTTACTAGTACAAAATTACATCTATTAAGACAATGTTCTTTCATTAGCAAAAAATGTTAATTAAAATCATTTCTTTTTTGGTTTCTTTCTCATTTTTCTAAGGTAATGACTAAGCAAAGAATCAATATCCTCATCATTCCCCTCCTCTACTAGTTCAAATGCCAACACATGTATACTCCTCATCTATTCAGGAACAGGAGGCTACTGCGCCAAAGGGGGGTTTGCTGCAATAACAACTACGTCATGGGTTAAATTCACACCATTTTATATTAGTGTTACAAGTATTTAATTAAGTAAAAGAACTATAAATCAAAAAATAAATTTAAAAGAACAAAACATAGATTTTCTTTACTTGAATGTGCACCATGATCTACATGGTGGTCACTCTGAACATCCTCCACTTATTCAGCATGACATTTTGTATGCTCTAAAATATATATACACAAAAAAGGTTACAACAATTTTAATTTAATATGTTAAATTGTATTAATAATTACATAATTAATTTTAAATAGAAAATGAACACCTCCATAAACACTATGATGCACATCAGGGGCTTCATCATACGACGTAGGATCTGTATTACGATTAGGAGGCTGCATTGCAATGTCATGCACATTATTATCAAATAGACTGTTGCTCAAGTATTCAATTTCAAATATATATTTTTTGTCATATTTACTTGTTCACATGATGTGGGAGACTCTTGGGTTGGGCCAGTGGAAGCTTGGTGTAGGTGTTCAGCCATGGCTTGATAGCCTTCCTTGAAGGCAATTTTTTTGTGTTTTGTCGTGGCCTCTAAATTAAATTCTGAGCCCTGCATTTTTTGATTAAACAAAATTATTTTTATTTTATTAATAATTTTTCTCTAGAATTCATTTACGACTACTTACAATTCATGCTTTAATTTTTGAATATCCACCAGAGCCAAGTTTGTGCTACCCAATATTTTGCAGTTTGGCATTTGTTGCCTTTGATGTGTCTTGCAACCTATGAAAAGTTTGAAATATGTTACATGATATAGATATAAAGATCACTAATTAGTGCATTATTACATTCTACTAGTAGTTAATAGTATTGCATACCTTCTTCTCTCATTTTCTGGAGTAATTACTCTTTGAGCATCCCCTTTCTCCTTTGTATCCAAAATGAACTCATTCCAATCCCTCACTGGAATAAAGGGGGACACTCGTACTTTGGGTTCTGGATGAGACTCCTTCTATATGAGTCCCTAACATTTTTAAGATGTTTGGAAACCTTTTCTAAAATTTTCTTTTCCTCAAAAATATTACTACCAAACTCATGCTCTAAATCTTTAATGAGCTTATCTTTAAATTTTTTGTCTTGCAAGTTCCACCTTTTAAGAAAAAACACAAAATTGTTAGATAGAAAAATTAACTAAAGTTGTGTACCTTGAATATAGTAAAAGAAAAGGCCTAAATGAAAGGAAAAATACTGTACCAATTAATCATATGAAATAAAAATAGTGGGATAGGGTTAGTTCACTTATGATGTTCCACCTTGTATGTATGGCGGGCCCGAATATCTTCAATGTGAAGTCATAAAATGTCTTATAAAAAGAATTGTTTCCTACTAAAATGTCATGGTATCATCAATCCAAAACTTGTTATGAATAGGTAAATGCATATTACAATATAAATAATAATAATTTTAAAGTACCTGGAAGCTTAGGACATTTTAAAGGCATCAATTATTTATTGTCAATCAACAATGACATCCGCATAACTCTTGTGCTAGAAACATGAGTAGATCCAAGAAATGATGGTGAATTATCACCAATACAACAAATTTTATCTATATTTGGCATAGTAGATGATGTCGGTGTATCTCCTACTCCAAAAAATTAATCCACTATGAGATGCACCCAAGATTAAAGTAGAAATTATCAAATCAAATTTAACAAAAAACCAAATATAGAAAAACAAGGATTTAACAGGCATAGACGGTGGGCATCAATGTTTTCATGCCCCTTTTTGCATACATTGCACTCAATAATCTCTTATGGATGTCAGTTGACCTCTTAGGAGGAGTCGCTTGCACTTGATCACCTGAACCATACATTGTTAGCAAAGACATTTTGAAATAATAAAAGTAAGAGTTAACTTAAGAAGTATTTGAATGTTCCAAAGAAAAAATTCCTTGTAACTTGTCAACTTAAGGATTATTTTACTTGGGGTGGCCAGAGCTCTTCTAGTACTGGCCTCACCACGATTTCCATGACCAAGTACTTGAGCAAGAAAAAAATCTTGTAACAAGAACACATACATATTTTAGTTCACGACATAAAAGAGTATAAAATATAAACCTTTATTGAAATTTTGTTATAACTAAAGATTCATTACTACTTACTTCAAAATGATGTGCTTGTGCCATCAATTCATCTACCCTCTTCAACATCTCCTCGATTGGATTTGCATCTTCCAAAATGCTAATAATTTCTATATTGACTCTTTTTAGTTTTTTCTTCAACATATTTATTAGATTAGGGATTTCTGGGATATCCCCATCCTGTATCTACAACTATTACCTCTATTGTTGTATGTTCTTTTTCCCTATCTTGAACATCAAATTATGACAGAATATCAGTAAAACTATCATAATAACTCCAAAACCCTAATTAAAATAACATAATAATATAACATTTTTCAACTATCTAATTTGTACAATTTCAATAAGGTTTACCATTGCTGAAGAATGGGTGGGCAGAGCATCCATGTAGCCTCTATCATGTGGGGGATCCATGTCATATGACTGGTGATGAGGAAAAATTTGAATACCTTAAACACTAAATGGGTAATGATACACCTTGTCAAGTAAAAGGAAAGAGATCCATCATGTTCAACAATAAGATCAAATGTGAAAATGTATATTGGGTAAGGGACTTAACTATAATCTATTGAGTGTAGTACGGTTTAATAAATTAGGTTACTAAGTTGCATTTCAAAGTAGGAAGGTGAAGATATATGATGATAAAGGAAATTTGGTCAGTACTGATGAACAATCCAAAGGTAATCTATTCTATCTTGACAATGTTGAAACTTCATGTTTAATGGATAGAACTAAAGATGTGTGGTTATAGCATAAAAGATTATGTCATGTGAATTTTGGCAACATGGTTAAGATCAGTAAGAAAAGAAAATTTAGAGGCTTATCGAGCTTATCTAAACCTGACCATGTCATGTGTAAACAATGTCAAATGGGAAAAATGTCAAAATCTAGTTTCAAGACAAATAACTATTCATCTAAAGCTACTTTGGAGTTGGTTCACACCAAATTATGTGGTCCTATGAGAACTCAAAGTTATTATGGTGAAAAATATTTTATTCTATTTGTTGATGACTACACTATGATGATGATAGTTATTTTTTTTAAAGAGAAATATGAAGCTTTCAAGATGTTTAAATGGTATAAAGCTAAAGTGGAAAAGAGTTAAAATTTTTAAGATCTGACATAGGAGGTGAGTTTATTTCTAATGAATTTACTAAGTTTTTTAATGAGCATGGAATTAAAAGACAAGTTTCTGCACTGAGAACACCCCAAAATAATAGAATTGGTGAAAGGAGGATTATATCTATAGTTGTTTGTGCTAGAGAACTTATGATTGAGAAAGATGTTGCACAAATGTACTGGAGAGAAGCTTTTAGTACTGTTGTATACACATTGAACCAAGTACAACTAAAGACAAATTCAAACAAGATACCTTATGATTTATGGTTTGGGTACACACCTAATGTAATTTATTTCAACAAATTTGGAAGGAGATGTTACATTCTAAAAGATGATAGAAATGGGAAATTTGATTCTAAAGGTGAGGAAGGAATATTCTTAGGATACTCTACTAAGAGAAAAGCTTACAAATGTTTGAATAAGGTTTCTAACAAAATTATTGAAAGTGCTAATGTGAAACTTGATGAGTTTTCTAAGAAAAATGATGAAGAAAGTAGGAAAGAACTAGAAGACTATGATAGATATACATTCATTGAGTAACCTGACATACTACCCGAGACATAGGTTGAAGATACCAAGAAATAGGATAAAGACACCAAGCATCAACCTATAGAGACCAAGAATTAGGAAGTAGCTCTTGAGGAAAAAATTGACCCTAGACCAAATGATCAAAAAGAAGAGAGAAAGTGTTAGAAAAATTTGTGAGAAGACACCATCCATAGAATCAAATTATTGAAGACAAGCAAGCTGGCATGATGACATGAAGAAAGTTCAGACATAAAACATGTTTAGTTTGTGAATTTGAACCTAAAAATGTTAGAGATGCACTTGAGAATGAGGAATGTATTAAAGCCATGAATGAAGAACTTGAATAGATAGAGAAAAAAAAACATGGACATTGGTATCGAGATCAAGTGATAAAAATGTTATGGGAACCAAGTGGATATTTAGAAAGTAAAGTCCACCAAGATAACTGAGAGGGGGGGGGTGAATCAGTTATCAAATAATTATAAATTTTATCATCTTCAACAACATTAAACCATATAAGAAATATAATTACCAACCATAGAAAGATATTCATACACAATAACACAATAACACAAGATATGTTGACTAGGGAACCTCTTGATCAAAGAGTAAACCCCGATGGGAATGATGCCCACAAAAGATGTACTAATAAGAATATTCCTTGTGAGGGGATGGACTCTATTAGGATTCTTATGAAATACATTCAGTACATATGAATCCTTGTTAAAAGATTCTAACCTTGTTAAGAGTTATGGAAGACAAAAGGACCCACTGCCGAAACAACTTCAGGGTAAGATCACTGAACACACTATCCAAATAATATTTTCATTAATCAATAGAATAATATGTTACCTCTTCTCTGACTATACTGAACCACACTCACTATTACATCAGATCTCAATTTTAGATCTCTATACTTCGCATGTCTTCCTTCACAAATTCTCTTTCATACTTAGCTCTTTTCTTCACTTCATGCATACATCATCACAACCGCTGCTACCATATCATAATTACACACTTTAAAATTAAAAATTCATTAAAACAACATAGAAACAAGGAAATACATTCCTTCCTTTATACCACACTCAAATAATTACAAATGAGTTGGCATACAATTACAAAATAAAAGTTTCCACATGCTACACCAAAATTACACAAAATTGTTAGCTTCCAAATACAATAAATCTTCACTTGTGTGACCTCAAAGTCTATGCTATCATCCATGCCACTATCAATGTGTCTTCAACTTCTCTTTAACTGTGCAAAAATAGATTCCATCTTGATTAGGAGATATCATCCGATTTCCACAAACTACTACTCAGGAACACTGCCTGGATACTGCTTCCACCAAAATGATCATAACTTCCATGAATAAATGAATTACTATCTATGCTCTTAACCATAGACATATGACATATCAAAGAGTATAAAATCAACATCACATAGCTCCAAATATAATAACCCATGTGCGCTAATCCAAACTCTGTCTTCTTCTCTGCAAGTCTTTGGTAAATCACTGTGTTGACATCAATGACAATCATAGTCATGAATGCAACAACAACTGCTATAGAATGGCTGCCAAACACTTAGCATTCATTCCTAACAATCTCCCCCATTGGCATTGATGGAAACATAGATGAAAAACATCCAATGTTCCAAAAATCCAATACTGCAACATTGCTTCTTCAAAATCCTCTTCATCAATCAAATCTTGCTTCGTTATCCTATTCAGTTCTCTCCAAAAGATGTCTCAGATTGTTTTTCATGCATACTTCTCCCCCATTGACATCAATGATAGAAATTCCATCACTGTGTCAAAAACAACTCAATTTCAAAAGACACTTTTCAGAAAATACATTTACTAGAGTCCTCATGACTCAGCTCGGATACACATACTCTCCCATTGAGGAAGTACCAACATCTAGTCCAGAAGAAAGATAAGGCTCATATACCACTAGATGGATGCAACCAACAAAATCACTTCTCAAAAGTAGGCTAGGGTATAACCCCAAGCATACCTCTTAGATACTGAAATGTATCCTTAGGAAAAGGCTTTGTGAATATATCTGCTATCTGCTCCTTTGTACTTATGTACTCAAGTTTGACTTCTTTCTCAGCAACTTTCTCTCTTACAACATGATACTTAATCTCTATATGCTTTGTCTTAGAATGTAATACAAGATTCTTAGACATACTAATTGTACTAGTGTTGTCACAATGTATAACAATAGGTTCAACAAATTTTATTCCAATATCCTTCAGCATCTACTTCATCCAAATTATCTGGTTACAATTGTTTGCTATTGCTACATATTCTGCTTCTACTATGCTTTGTGAGATACAATTTTGCTTCTTTCGTAGCCAAGAAAATAATCTTCCTCCAAGGAAAAATGCTCCACCACTGGTGCTTTTCTTATCATCAACACTGACTCCCCAATCAGCATCTGTATATGCACATAGGGTAAAATCATCAGATTTTTCATACCATAGTCCATAGTCCATTGTGCCTCTTAAATATCTCAGTATCCTCTTTACTATTGCATAATGTGATTCTCTAGGTTCAACTTGAAATCTTGCTACAATTCCAACTGAATGTGCTATATCAAGTCTTGTATGAGTCAAATACTACAATCCTCCAATCATAGATCTGTATTTCTTTTGTTCTACTACAGGAGTCTCATCTGTGCTAGATAACTTATGTCCTATCACCATAGGTGTTCCAACTAGTTTACAATCCTCCATTCCAAATCTTTTCAACAAGTCATTCAAGTACTTTATCTGACTTACAAAGATACCATCATTGTTTTGTGTTATCTGTAATACCAAAAAGTATTTCATCTCACCAATCATACTCATTTCAAATTCAGTCTTCATTTCATCAGCAAATTTGTCACTAGCTTCATCTTCACCTCCAAAGATAATGTCATCAACAAAAATAACTATAAATAACAAACCATTTTCAATTTATTTTATGTACAGATTGCTATCACCTGTTCCTTTTATAAATCCCAATTTTAACAAATACTTATCCAGTCTTGCATACCAAGTTCTAGGTGTGTGTGTTTGAATGTGGACCTCTAAATCAGGCACAAATGCAACATAGTCATTGCTCATTCATGAGATGGCGAGTATGAACATGAATTGTCCATCTCACAACCTCGATTGAATCGACCTGTTGCCTCCTATGTGGATGGGGTGTTTAATTACTCTCTAAACAAGAGCCAACAACCATAGACCAATCCCACAACGGAGGATTTTCAAAGCTATAAAGATGAGCAAACTGAAATTGAACTAAATGAATGCAATTTAATATAAGATACTTTGAAAAAAATATGATATTAGTCTAAAAACAATTAAGCAAATTTAATCTAAGATGAGATGCAAGATTATACTAATAATGAGATATTGAGCTAATTAATGCAATAAATCTTTGAAAACAATATAATAATGGAAACTAAAATTGACTTTAGTAGAGATGCTCTCAAAAGTTGTCTTTTTCAAATGAAGAAATGAGGTCCATTAAATAGAAAATCCCAGGAAGAGAATGAAGGGGTTCTTTCTTTGAAACTCCTGACCCTTCATTTCCATTTGAGACAAAAATGCAAGAATTACTTAATAAAAAGAATGGAAAATGCCACATAGGTGGCCTTTTGAATATCTTGAATTATTAATTCAAAAAGGTGTGTCCATTCAAGTATCAAGCAATTATTAATTCCTTTTTATGGGTAATTAGCCAAATGGGGTGGATTTAATTTAATTCTAAGAACTTAAGACTCTAGGATTAAATTAAATTATCATAGGGGTAATTTAGCTAATTAAAGTCAAGGACTTTAGGAATTAATTTTGATATTTAATTAATGCAATTTATGGTATTTGCAATTGACATCAAGTCAAATTAAGTCAGGTGGAAGTTCCAGATTTGTTCGAAAGTGCTGGCTGCTACTCATGTTTATTATTCTTCTTGCTGGGCTCCGTCTAAGGCCTCTTATCTCAAGCTTGAGCACCTACTCAGGGATTTTCTTTGGGCTTCTGGTGCGGATGGTCATGGGTTTCATAGGGTTTCTTGGGAATACTGTTGCCTTCCCCGTGACTCTGGAGGCTTGGGCCTTCTCTCCACCCAGAAGCAAGGGCTTGCTCTTTGTGCGAAGTAGATTATTAGAGCTCTCTCTGGCGATGAGGCATGGAAAATTCTTGTCAGACATTGCATCTCCACCGGGTTTCCGGTTCACCGGCCCGCCTGGAAAGGTCTTGGTCTCCAAACCTTGCTCACTATGAGAGAACCTGTTCAAATCCAGGGCACCTTCATCATCAAGAGCATTTGGAAAGCCTGGGAAGCTATAAAGCCCTGGCTTCAATGGGATGGTAATGCTTTTCGTAATGGGCTTTCTTTCAATTAGCAGAATCTTTGGTGGTCTCCTTTATTCTTCATATAGGGTATACCCTTGGCCAAAACTCAAGGGGCTAGTGCTCTACATTTTTTTAAACATGGCATTCGGACTCCCAAGGATCTTTTTTCCAGAGTCTCTATGGGGCTCCAATCTTGGGAGGATATGCAGGTGCAATTTCGGCTGGCAAGTTCTGATCACCCGACTTTTGATCTTTTGGTTTCAGCCATTCCTACCAATCTGCTCCACAAGATTGGCATTCAGGCTAATAGGCCATGGTGGAGGGATTGGAAATGGTATCTTGCCATGCCTTTCAGCAATTACAAGCCAAGGCTTGGGTATAGGTGGTTATCCCCGCATCTTCCGATGGTGGATATTCTTAACCAGAGATGGCATCTTCATTCATCCACTTCCCACTGGAGCTCTCATTTCCATACTATCTGGACCACCATTACAGAACCCAAGATGGCTCTCTTTGCTTGGTGTCTTTTGTTTCAGGGTCTCCCAGTTGGCCCTAGGCTCAAACATCTGGGAGTTCATGACCCTCGCTGTCCATTTTGTGGTCACCCTGAGACCTTTCTTCACATTTTTTGGTTCTATAGGAGAGCTCAATAGTATTGGCAGTGGATCCATGATTTTTTCAAACCTTTCCAGCCTGAGCCCTTCTCTTGGCATATGATTGTCTTAGGAGACTCTCCCAGACTCCCCTCCAAGTTTACCCAAATTTGGCATACTTTCAGGATGGAGATTTTGTTCAATCTTTGGAAAGATAGAAATGCTGTTATATTTTCCCACAGCTCTCTTGATACTAATGTTGCTATGTTTAACAAAGCTTGCATATGTAATAATGTTATGATGTAGATTCAAGTCCAAGCTAATAAAGTGGCTTTAGAGGTGGCTCACCTGCAGGAGCTGATCTCTCATTGGGGCAATGCTCCCTGTACAGTGGCTCGGGTGCCTCTGGATGCTATCTCTGCTAAGGGTACACCTCCTAGAGGCTACCACCGCGGGCGCAACTCCTCTGTGCACCACTCCCACACACCATGATCCCAGGCCCCTTGCCAGCACTCTCCAAGAGGTGGCGGAGATGGTTGGCGGCACCGTTTGGCTTCTCCACCTCCATGACAGTCTAGGTGGTCACATGCGCAGGTGCAGTCGGCCCCTTCTGGTGCTCCTCCTGGTTTCGGTGCTCACCGTGGGTGAGATTGGCTTCCGGCCACCTCCTCCAAATTCCCCTGCTTGGCGCTTGCTATCTCCCCGCCCAAGGCGGAAGAAGAAAAAGGAAAAGAAAATACTGATGAAGCTGGTTGGGTGCTTCCGGATGAGCCTACCAATCCCATTGATAAGTGGGGATTAGATGACAAAGATCCTCCACCCTCTACTCCTGCTCTTGCGGCCTGAGGGCCTTTTCAGTTTTTTTTGGTGAATAGTTCTTGCTGTTTCCAGCTCTGCCGTTTGAACACTGCGGGGTGATTTAATATATCCCCCGGCCTTTTTTTTGTGAATATGTATCTTTAATTTCTTTTAATTGAAAGGTCTCTATTCATCAAAAAAAAAAATTAAGTCAGGTAGGAGAGAGAAAATTGCCTAGGAAACTAGGACTTTGGAGATGTAAAATTGAAGATAACGCACCAAAATTAATCAAATTTAGTAGGTGCCAATTTTAGGGTATTACATTTGCCCCTCTTTGAATTGATGTGTGAACAACGTGTTGATTCAAAGAATAGTCTAAAGTGACAGATGAAAAGAAAATTCAGAAGTCTAGGTTAGGTTGCCAAGACACCAAACAGATCAAAGCATGATTTTCTGAAGTCTAAGTTAGATTGCAAAGAAAATGGTCTTAAGAAAAGATGAGAATTGGGGTTAGGTTTCCCCAATGCCCAAAATGAGATTTAGATGCAAACTTAGGATTGTCTCTAGAATCAGGGTTAGTTTGCCCCAATACGAAGCTCAACCCTCTGAAACCTAGGTTACATTGCCCAGATAACGGTCTAAGAGAGATTTTGAGAGCCATCTCCAGAACAAAGCTTGACTCCCAGGAATTAGGGTTAGATTTCCCCAATACCTAAAAGATTTTGAGAACCATCTCCAGAATGAAGCTTGATTCCCAAGGATCTAAGTTAGATTGATCAGATACCTAAAAGATAGATGACCAGATAGCAAGATGCGAGACATCAAGATGCCCCTAGCAATGAGAACTGATGATTCAGATCAGATTGATTCAAGAATTGATTTGACAAGATTAAAATGATGCAATCATCCTACCCCCTCGGGAGTGAAATCAAAAGATGACATAAGAGGGATGATTGAGAACAAGAGGTTGCTAAGCAGAAGCAATTAGACTAGATGTGAGAAGCTGTAGAAGCAAATTGGAGCAAAGCAGAGCTCTTGTTGATCAAGTTTGACCATGGTTGACCATGGTTGACCAAATTTGACTAGAGTTGACTTGAGTTGACTTTGAAAAAGAGAAAAAATCTTAAGAACATGATGCAAAGATGAGGATCTGGTAGGAAGATGATGCCAAAAAGCTGAATGCACAAGTGTTCGAACCCAAAGGATCCCAAAATTTAAAATGCAATTTCGAGCTATCTAGAGATGTCAAATTTTGATTTTGATCCCGAAAAACTTGTGTAGTCAAGATGAACCCAGGACAAAAGATGAGAACCTTTTGATGAAGAGAAAGCAATCAAGAGAGCACCAAAACACTATCTTAAATGCAAGCCTAAAATGGAAATGCAAGCCCTAGGACTTGGTTGTTGGACTCACCGTATTTATCATCATCGAGTTCGTTTAAGCATGGGATGATCACAAGATGTCATACAATCCTTACTAACATTGCAATTATGAGAATATGAATATGACATAAGTCTTAGATTTGTTGGAATGAAGTGTAAGTATTAAGGCACAAAAAGCCAGAATGACCTGAACACCTATTCCTTTCGGTTTAGCATGTTAACATAAGCATTAAAGCATGATTGCTAGAATGACTTGAATGTTGCTTATGAACAAACACACCAGACACATGAGAGTTCCTTCTTTCACCAAAGAGTGCTTGCAGTGACCTTTATGCTCACCTAGCAGGACGAGCGTTAGCAATTTTACTTGTCGCAGAAAGAAGTCACTCAAAACAGACAAGGAGAAGAACCAACCTCACCAAAGCATCCATATAAAAGGAGTTGAGGTACGCATGGCCATCCAATATGAGATGAAGGCTCTTATAGATGGACACCCCTCTTAGATAGATTCTTTTGGATCATTGGAACTAAACCAACAAATAGAAAGCAAAGGAAAGATCATGCCCACAATCTTCGCATTTCTCAGTCAAGAAAGACATCTTAGATTCGCTTGAGGAGAAATGATAAAGAAAAAAAAAGAAAGAAAGAAAAGGAAAATCTCAGCATGCTTCAGAGGAACATAAAATTGTTTTTCAATTTTAGTTTACTTTTGTGTTCAAGCGGATTGAAGTCGAATCGGAAGAAAATAACACTCGAAGTCTTGACAAAATAGCAACAACAGGCAGATGTAGTGAGAACCACTGGTGATTGTCGTGAGAGATAAAGTCTCAAGAAGATATTAGAGTGTGAACCAAGTATCAGCAGGTGAACATAGTGAGAACCACTGGTGACCAATACAAGGAAGATTCTTGAAAGAGAGAATAAAATGCGAGTGAAACATCAGTAGGAAAATGCAGTGAGAACCATTAGTGACTAATGTAAGGAAGAGATCCCGAAAGAGAGGAGTTGAATGAAAGCTAAGTATCAGTATTTAGGCACAGTGAGAACTAGTAGCAACCGATACATGAGAGATCCTCAAGGAGAGAAATCTCAAAAGTAGCTAGGCATCAGCAGGCAGATGAAGCAAGAATCACTGGTGACTGATGCACGAACAAAACTTTTGAAAGTGATAGGACAATGCCTCCTAGACCAAGAAGATGCCCCCAAGCATGAACTAGTTCCAATCCATGAAGAGTTGAGGAAAAACTTGAAGAAAACTGAAAGCAAGGGCATGAGCTAGAAAACTGAAGCAGGAAACAAACTAAAGCAGGAAAGAAAAGAGACTAAAGCGGGAAACTAAGAGCCAAGTGACATTGAGATGAGGTGTAGCTTCAGGAAACAAGAGGTGCCTATTTGCCAGGTTTTCACCATCTTGGCAAAGATTCTATTTTTGCTACCATGACGCCTATTTACCAGGTTTTCATCAATGGCACATTTTCTTCTTTTTCAATTTTTTTTGTACTTTTCTCTTTTTTTGTTTTTTTTTGTATTTTTTGAATATTTCATTTTTTTGTATTTTTTATCTTTTTCACTTTTTTTTTGTATTTTTGATCTTTTTCACTTTTTTTGTATTTTTTCAAATTTTCTATTTTTTTTATTATTATCAAGGCACCTATTTACCAAGTTTTCACCAAGATAATAGATACATCAAAGTGCCTGTTTACCAGGTTTTCACTAAGATGATCATTTTTTGGGACATTTCAGAATTTTTTAGGATTTTTTGCAATATATCATTTTTTAGGATTTTTTCAGGACCAATAAGTATGTACATGAGCATGCTGAGAATGTCTCGACTATAGAATTTCATTAGATGAAGAGCATTGATAGGCTCTTTGAGTTGCTCTCCTTCAGTGGTGGAGAGTCGATAAGCACCAGACCCAAATGCTGCAGTAATGACATATGGACCAAGCTAGTTTGGTTCAAATTTGCCTTTCTGAACTCGCTGCTGCTGATTTTTGGGGTTCTCTCTTAGGACGAGATCACCCACTTGGAATTGTCTTTGTCTAACTTTCTTATTATAGGATTTTGACATTCTCTTTTGATATGCTCAGAGATGATCGAATGCCACCTTCTGGCGTTCATCAAGTAACTCAAGCTCTTGAAGCTGGGATATTTTGTTATCTTCATCAGTGATGAGGCCTCTTAGAGAGATTCATAATGTCAGAATCTTGACCTCAATAGGTAATACCACCTTTGCTCCATAAACCAGGGTGAAAGGAGTGGCCCCCGTTGGTGTTCAGATACTTGTCCTGTAGGCCCACAAGGCCGGATTGATCTGGAGATGCCAATCTCTACCAGATTTATGAACTGTTTGGTGCAATATTTTCAGAATTGTCTTATTAGAAGCCTCTACTTGTCCATTACCCTAAGGATAATAGATAGATGACCAATGTTGAATAATTTTGAATTTAGTACATAAGTCTGTTGGGTCTTTATTTTTGAATTATCCCCCATTTTTAGTGATAATAGATGAGGGTATGCCATATCTACAAATGATATAGTTCAATATAAACATAGAAATGGTCTTGCAATTAGCTATAGTGAGAGGCACTGCCTCAACCCACTCGGTAAAGTAATCAGTAGCTGTAATAATAAACTTGTGCCCCCTAGAAGATGAAGGATGTATCTAATCAACCAAGTTGAAGGCCCATTGCTGAAATGGCTAAAAACTAATGAGAGGACTAAGTTCATGAGCAGGAGCATGAATCAAGTTTCCATGAAATTGGCATTGCTTTCAAGTTTTGGCATATTGAATAGCTTCTTTTTCCATATCCGACCAGTAATATCAAGCTCTAATAAGTTTTCAGGCTAATGTGAGACCACTAGAATGAGACCCGCAAATACCTTTGTCTACCTCAACCAATGCATGTCTAGACTCATCAAGTTCTAAGCACCTAAGAAGAGTACCATCTAAACCTCATCTATACAAGTCATTTTCTATGAGAACATACTGTGAAGTAGTATGAATGAGGTGACGCTTCTCATTCTAGGTATAAGTGTTGGGAATGATTTGGTCATGAAGGTAGGAAAAGATATGGTGGCAGTGGGATGAATCATGTCCAATGACTGAACAGATCATCCTGGATTCAGGATTATCATAAGCAGGGTAGTGTAATGTCTCCACCAGGAACTTGTGTCTAAAATCATTTTCTGACATTTGTAACATTGAGGCTAGAGTGGCCATAGCATCAACTACTTTATTGTCTATCCTTGGAACCTGCTGGAAAGAAATATGTGCAAAGTATTGCTTCAGATTATCTACCATTCTTTCATAAGGTATTAGCTTGTCATCTTTTGTTTGGTAGACATCATTGACTTGATTGATAATTAACTGAGAATCCCCAAAGACTTTGAGCTCATCAACATGCCATTCAAGGGCTATCTTCATTCCATTAATAAGAGCTTCATATTCAACTATGTTGTTTGTGCAAGGAAACAACATTTTATATGCCTTTGGCAATGAGTATCTTTGAGGTGTAACAAATAGAATGCCCGCACCGGACCCTTGTTGAGTGAAAGATCCATCAAAGAACATGCTCCAAGATTGATGTGTGAGAAGCATGATGGATTCATCTAGAAACTCAATACTCAAAGGTTGGTGATCTTTTAAAGGAGCCTCCACTAGCTGATCAGCAATCACTTGTCCCTTGATGGCTTTTCTTTCCACATATTCAATGTCAAATTCACTAAGGATCATTACCCATTTTGCTAATCTACCCGTGAGGGTAGCCTTGCTCAACAAGTACTTCAATGGATCAATTTTTGCAATAATCTTGGTGGTATGAGCTAGCATATAATGCCACAATTTTTGAGAAGAAAATACCTCTGCTAAAAAAGCCTTCTTAATGACAGAGTAGTTCATTTCATAGGCAACCAATGTTCTACTGATATAGTATATAACTGTCTCTTTGTTGTTCTGATCTTCTTGAGCTAGGAGAGCACCCAAAGATGTATTTGTTACTGATATGTATAGTATAAGCAGCTTCCCATGAATAGGAGGCATCATAATTGGGGGGTTAGAAAGATACTATTTCATTTGAGCAAGTCTTTTGTCACACTCCTCATTCCATTCATAGGTCACATTCTTATGCAAAGTTTTAGTAAATGGTTGTGACTTGTCAGCCAATTATGAAATAAAGCACCACACAGATTGTAGCCTTCCTTGTAATCCTCTCATTTGATTGATAATCTTTGGTGGAGGCATGTCCATAATAGCTTGTACCTTTTCAGGATCTACTTCTATGCCTTTAGCTGAAATAATATAGCCCAAGATTTTTCTAGAAGTAACACCAAAAGCACATTTCTTCGGATTAAGTCTAAGACTGAATTGTTCCATACAGTCAAGAATGGGACCCAAGTCTATGAGGTGAGTTCTTCACTGCATGATTTTGGCTAAAGTATCATCCACATAATCCTCCATCATTTTATGCATCATATCATGGAAGATAGTAGTAACAGCTCTCTAGTATGTTGCTCCAGCATTTTTAAGCCCAAAAGGCATGACATTCCAGCAAAATGTGCCCCAAGCACATGTAAAAGTAGTCTTTTCTTGGTCTTCTGGTGCAATTTTGATTTGATTATAGCCAAAAAATCCATCCATCAAGGAATACATCTCATACCCTGTTGTCATGTCAACTATCATATCAATATTAGGCAGTGGGAAGTCATCTTTCAGACATGCCTTATTTAGATCTCTGAAATCTGTACACACACGAATGGATTTATCATGTTTAGTGACTAGAAAAATGTTTGAAATCCATTCTACATAATCAATAGTTCTTGTGAAGCTAGCTTTAAGAAGCTTTTCTAGCTCTGCTTTAACCAAAAGCGCTACATGTGGATACATTTTTCGCAGCTTTTGTTGAACAAGTTTGATACTTGGTGCAATGGACAAATGATGCATGATTAGATTGGGGTCTAATCTAGGCATGTCAGAGTAGGTCCATGCAAAATTTATTTTCTTGCTTTGGAAGAGGCTAGTGAACTCTTCTTTTTCCTCAACAGACAATGATTGTGCTAGGTGAATGATTTGTGGAGTAGTTTATATACCCAAATTGACCACCTGTGTTGGCTCAATCAATACTAATGACCTCTCTTGGAAGTGGCTCAGAAAAGCATAAAGTATCTCATCCTTGGGCACCTTAGAGAGGTTTTCACCTCTGGATACGTCTTTTATTTTTACTATTTTTGGCTCTGATACTACCACAAAGTGGTTTTCACCATCAGAGCATCTATTTTTTCTTCTTTTAATTTTTTGATTGAGATACTTAATATTTGCCTCTGTCATGTTGACACTGCTCTCATTGGTGGAGGACATCATAGGCTCAATTGCATGGAGGTAACAGGCTAGATCATAATTAGTCTATAATGTTAGGACTTCATTGGACTCAAGAGGGGAGTTCCAGTTTATCAGATCGGGATGATGGAGTGAAAGGGGAGTAGTGACTGGTTCAATTACGTTCATGGTATAACCATCAACAGTGCTAATGAGCAAGTCAAGGCCTAAAGTGATCTCATCCAAAGGAGTGTTTGAATCCCTATAAGACCTTATGTCAGAGGTAGAGGACATGTTAACATTAGTGGCATCTAATTCATGCGGCCTAGCGCTAGACCCTTCACCTACTTTGAGGAGTCTTTCATATACGTGAACAGTATCTATGTCTACATCATAAGTGACATCAGACAAAGAGTCAAACTCATATTCATGTGAGTCCATACTTGATGTAGGAATTTCATTAGCAACATCATCAGCCTCATTATTATCCCTTGTGGCATTGATAGCTTGCTGAAGTTGTTCTTGTTCATAGTACTTTTGAAAATATGGTGGCCTATATCATTCACCTTTGAAATTGGGATCATCATTTAGTGCTACTTTCCATTCCTCATATGTAACTTGATGCACTGAAGAGGTTTTATCAGAATCAGCTTCAGAACAAGTATTAGTATTAGACTCTACCATATGAATAGGTATGATAGGCTCATCAGGTTCAGCAAGGAGTGCCGCAAGATCTAGAGGGATAGGATATGGAAATGTATCCTCATCAGAGCTGTTCTCTGGATTCACTTCTGGAGTGGTATCTTCAATTTCTTGTTCAGGTTTAGGTTTAGGCTTAGGATCAGGCTCAAGAGCCGACACAAATTTCTTGGTCCCCAAATGAAAGGGAGACTTCTTAAAGCCTAAGCACCATCATAAATTATTTGAGGAGCATTAGGAACTTTGTTGTCTTCAGAAGGTCTCCCATAAGAATGTGGGGACAAAGGTAGAGGAGCAAGAGATAGCACAAGTTCCATTCAGTATTCTCCCATGCCTATATCCTCAAGTCTCAAAGTTTGTTCCATGTCTTTCAACTTAGCCTCATAGAACTCAGTGGATTCCCTATTTGCTAGAACAAAACTATCTACAATTTGTGTAAGAGTATTGCAAGAGAAGTTGGTATTTGTAGGTACAGTGACTTCTGCCCCATGAAATGGGAACTTAATGCATTGATGGTATGTGGACCGAACAGCTTGCATCTCATGAATCCAAGGCCTACCCAACAATATGTTGTAGGTGAGAGGAATATCAAGCACTTGGAAAGTAACATCTCTCTCAATAGGACCTACATGGATAGGTAGCACGACTAAGCCTTGGGACTTGTGTTCTTCCTCATCATAAGCTTTTATGGTAATCTTTTTGCGAGGATCTATGCAGTTCTCATCATATCCTAGCTGAGTGAGAAATTTAGCCTAACAAATATTAAGGTTAGAACCTTTATCTATGAGCACTCAGTGAACATGCTTAGGACCTATCATGACCTCTATATGTAGGGGAGCATTATGCGGGTGACTCAAAGAATGGTCATCTTCTTCAGAAAAAGATAGATAATGAGGTGAAGTCAAATGAACCACCATAGATTGGAACCGGTTGAGATCAAGATCCTTGGGAATGTTAGCTTTAGCAAGAACCTTATCCAAAATCTTCCTATGAGTAGGTGAGATCTTTAGCAACTCAAAAATGGTAATCTGAGCGTTAGTTTGCTGAAGTTGGTCTAAAATACTATAACTAGCCGAGCCAGCTGTAGAAATAGTTTTTGTATTCTTGTTGGTAGGGCCAACAATAGTCTTATTTGTGCTTTGCTTCGGAGTGGATGTAGGAATATCAAGTCTCTTATCCGCTATTTTCTTAGGAGTAGATGTAGAAGCATCAGGACCTTTCAACACAAGTCTTCCTCATGATCGAGTGACAACATTAGCACAACCTTGGGATTGTTTAGATTGAGATGAATGAGATGTAGAACTACACAAAACAAAAGGTGTCTTAGATTTTGGAGCATCATCACTCCCCTTAGAAGTGATCATATCACAATATTCCATCTCGATAGGTTTGATCATACCAATGACATTGTCATTATTAGTGTATGTGTAATTGACTTTAGCATTGGTATTCTTAGTGTTTGAAGATTCTCCCTTCTCATGTGGAGGAAAAGGATCATTGAAATCTTGGTGATCCAAATTATTATTATGATTCTCCACAATAATGTCACCATTATCAATGACATCTTGCACTTTATGTCTCAATTGGAGACAAGTAGAAGTTTTATGACCAATATTCTGATGATAGTCACAATAGTCATTATCATTCCACTAGTAAGGTCATGGTTGTGGGTCATAAGTACACTTTTCCAAAGGATTAAGAACCTAATTTTGTATAAGAGTCTTGTAGACCACATCAAGAGGTTCTCCCAAGGGAGCAAAATCACGCTTGGGTCATTTGGACCAAGGTTTATTCTTAGAAAACCTTGAAGGTTACTGATTATCAGTTGTGGTCTTTTCGACAACCTTAGCTACTTGTATATTGTAGGTAAGATTAAAAATAGGCTTTGAAGGCTTTATAGTAACATTATCCACCACTCCATCATTTACCACATCTTGGTTCTTATTGAAAGTCTTTCCTTTATCCTTGTTTGTGGAGAATCCTTGTTTATTGTCCTTATTCAAAGTTAGCTCTCCCTTCTTGATCATGAAGGCCTCTATTCGCACTGCTTGTCTGATCATGCTATCAAAAGTAAGAGGACCTTGCAACTGCACTTGGTATCCAAAATTGGGGACAAGATTGTCCAAGAAAATGTTGAGTCTCTTAGACTCTGGTAATTTATGAGGACACTTCGTGCATAACTATCTCCACCTTTGGAGAAAGGTTAAGAAAGGTTCTCCTTGTCACTATTTTAAGTTGCAAATATCCTGGATGTTGATCAGATGTTGAATGTTATGCGAGTAGTGTTGGAGAAAAATATTTTCCATTTCATCAAAAGTTTTAATACGAATAGGAAATATAGAGAACCATTCCATAGCAGGTCCACCCAAACTTCGAGGAAATAGATGCATAAGATATGTTTGATCATGCATGAATTCCATAGACAATGCATCAAACTCCCTTAAGTGATCTTGGGGATCAGTTGTACCCAAGTATTTTTCATATTCAGGGAGTTCTACACCTCTAGGAAAAGGTGGCATATGAATGCTTCTATCAAAAGGAAAAGGACAAATACTTTCCATTGTAAATTATTGAGGGGGTTGACCTCTATTCCTCACAAGTTGACTAATCTGATCTTGCATTTCTCAGACCATCTTTTGCAACTTTGCGGTCTCAGTTTCTTATTCCTTAGCTATGAATGTTTCAACTTGATAGTCTCGGGGTAACTTGGCCCCTTGTTTAGCTAGTTCAAGGAAGTACCTTTCTTTATCCTCTAAGAGAAGAATATCCATCATCTTAATGAGACCTTTATTAGTTTTGGTAGCGTCTATCTCTTGTTGGGTTATCACTTCAAATTCAGTCCCAAGGATCTCATAAATACTTTGAGCCTGATCTTGTTGCTGATCATCTTGGTTTTGATCAAATGGAGGAGGATGATAGAAGTAGGCGGGTTGTTGACCACCTTGAGGTTTGCTTCAAGATTGATCATCATTATCGAATGGATTTTGGTTATGTTGAGATTGACCATGAGGTTTCTCATTTTGAGGTGGAGCATGACATGGTTCATTAGAAGATTGACCATGATATTGATTGTTTTGAGATTGATCAGAGTTTTGACAATACTTGTCCGGTTGGAAATCAAATGAATATGTCATCATGTCGTAGACTTGCATAGTATTTGGAGACTTGACAAAGTGATGTGAATGAGATTGAAAAGGTGCAACCATGGTAACCTTTGGTGAATGAATAAGATCAAAATATTTAACAAATTTTGGTGGAAAAATATCTTCAACAGTACCACTAGGTTCAATGATAGGACTATTCTCAGTAGGATTAATTGGCACAATAATAGGACTAGTCTATTTAAGAGATTTTCCAAAGTTGTGGAAAAATGATTCATCTTGGAAGTACGAGTTATTTTGGTCTTGAAATGAAAAACTAGGTTGAGCTTCAAACAATGGGTTGAACCACTCTTGAAACACTAGAGGTGACGGTTGAGACAGACTACTTTTCAAAGTGCTCAATGAGGAAAATGAGGATGTCTCAAAAAGTTTAGATTTTGTAATGGATTTAGTAGGATCTATCTCTTGATTAGGAGGTTCATGTCTACCTTGATCAAGATTCTAAATAGGATAAGTCTTGCCACTTGTAGTCATGACAGTCATAGACAAAGATGAAATGAGAGAGGATTTAGGACAAAGCTAGGCTCAGTCTCTAAGAACAACACAAAAGAGGTAAAGGCTAGGATAGCTAAGATGCGAGATGGATCTGGTATGAATCATCAAAAGAGGGGGCTAGAACAACCAAGATAAGACTATTGCAACATAAGATACAAAAGGCATAAAGAGATAAGGTAAACCAAAGAGAGATGAAATGAGTCAAAGTAAAGATCGATCGATTCCTAACTCAAAAAAACCAGTTTCTAACAATGAACGATAGGAAAGAAAAAAAATAGACCTCAAACAAAAGGTAGATTAGATAAAAGTCAAACAGTCAATAGAAAATAAGTCTTTGTTTTTGCAAACTATGCTACAGTCTCACACGAAAAAGTACCAGGCTGCACAAGAGAAAACTAGTCTTCACGCAAGAAAATAAGGTCTCACGCGAGAAAGTGCTTTGAAGTGTGAAACCTCATGCAAGAAAGGTACAAAATCTGATAATCAGGCACAATTTTTGAGATAAAATTTGAATCTTGAAGTACAGTCTAAACTGATGTCTAACAAAAAATCAAGTTTCCTGACAAGTTTGAAGAACAGTTTAATCAACAAGCTCATTTTAGGATTTCAAGCATTCATTTAAAGACACAAAGTTTCAAATCAAGCAATTGTGATACAATAAGTAGTCGTTAATAGACCTATCAAAGACAAAGCAACTTGATAGCATCATGGGAGTCTTTGTTTGATAATGATTGGACAATGTTTAAGAATTGATAACAAACACACAGCTTAGTCCTACAAAAAAATGGTGAGAAACCAAAACCTTTGCCCCATTGCTTATGCGCATACATGCACCTCACACAACCATGTCACCCCCTAGAGGGTGCCCATGTTTTTGGTGTTTCCAAGGACTCAACAATGTACATTCAAAGGTTACCCTTGTAGCAGGGGCCAGTGTCACAACCACCTCCAAACGTCCAGGTGTATGCCTATGATGGGAATCTATGTTAGAGATTCTTCCCCTTCCCTGGGCAAAGATTTTGACTCCTTTTGGAGGTGAACTAGGTAGGCCACTAGCTACGATAAGTTCTTAGTAGGCTTCCATTCATGCTAACCTTTGGTGCCCCCAATACAGGGTTGAGGCCTCGCAGCCACACCAACACCCGAAAGTCATACACCCTCACAAGCAGGGCTAGGAGTGGCACCGCTCAGTACAACAGACAAAGCCTTCTCAGGATGATAGTCAAAGTCTTGAGAAGGAAGCTAACATGGTTTTGGAGTCTTTAGACTCAAAAAAATGTTCTTTATTAGAGTGAGGTGGAATCACTGATGAAAGGTGCATACTCACTTAGGTTGTTCCTAGAGGTTCAACTTTCGACAAGCCCTCTAAAGGTGACACTGGACTTGGTTTAGATTCAAGGGTCAAATTTTTTGGTTCTCCCAAAGGGAGAAGAGCATACTTCTCTATCCTATTACCAAACACATCAAGAAGATTCATCATTGAGTTAGCTTCACTCCACCACAACTACAAGCTTTTGGGTTTCAGTTTCTCTCAAAGAGAGAAGAGCATAATCCCCTGGCTAATAGAAGCATAAAGATTCACTACCTTTCTCTGCTTCCCCAAGAATTTGTCATATTAGTAAGATCATTAGGATTTTGGGTTCATTCATGATCATCACCTCCATGTAATGAAGAGCCAAAGTCCCTACTCACTATCAAAATCCTCAAGAAATTTTAATGGAGCCCTATTTAGACTATGTGAATAAAAGAAGTAAACAAACACAACATTTTTAGCAATCTTCAACTATTGGCTTGCAATCAAACCATTAGCATTTTTTAGTTCTTGGTCAAACATTCTATAGAAAACTATTATGCTATGAAAATGACAAAAAATACTAAGCAACAACAAACAAAAAACTATTAGAAATCCGAAACAGAAAGACAGAAAGAAGGAAAAATTAAGTCACTATCCTAGAATCTCACATGAGGAAGTACTCCATATCGCGTGAGGAAACATAGGCTACCATGCGAGGCCGCACACTCTCATGTGAGGAAGTGCTACAAGGAGCAAAATCTCATGCGGGATGCTCTAAATTCTCACATGAAGATCTGTACACAGGTGGCATGGACACACGACAGAGTATGACTTTTTATTAGAAAAAAAATGAGAATGAGGCCAGAAATTACATTTTCTACCCCACGGTGGGTGCTAAAATGTGTGTCTGAATGTAGACCTCTAAATCAGGCACAAACACAACATAGTCATTGCTCAATCATGAGATGGCGATTATGAACATGAATTGTCCATCTCACAACATTGATTGAATCAACCTATTGCATCCTATGTGGACGGGGTGTTTAATTACTCTCAGAATGAGAGCCAACAACCATAGACCAATCCGACAACGAAGGATTTTCAAAGCTATAAAGATGAGCAAATTGAAATTGAACTAAATGAATGCAATTTAATCTAAGATACTTTGAAAGAAATATGATCTTAGTCTAAAAATAATTAAGCAAATTTAATCTAAGATGAGATGCAAGATTATACTAATAATGAGATATTGAGCTAATTAATGCAATAAAGCTTTGAAAATAATATAATAATGGAAACTAAAATTGACTATAGTAGAGATGCTCTCAAAATTTTCCTTTTTCAAATGAAGAAATGAGGTCCATTAAATAGAAAAGCCTAGGAAGAGAATGAAGGGGTTCTTGATTTGAAACTCCTGAACCTTCATTTCCATTTGAGACAAAAATGCAAGAATTACTTAATAAAAAGAATGGAAAATGCCACATAGGTGGCCTTTCAAATATCTTGAATTATTAATTCAAAAAGGTGTGTCCATTTGAATATCAAGCAATTATTAATTCCTTTTTATGGGTAATTAGCCAAATGGGGTGGATTTAATTTAATTCTAAGCACTTAAGACTTTAGGATTAAATTAAATTATCATAGGGGTAATTTATCTAATTAAAGTCAAGGACTTTAGGAATTAATTTTGATATTTAATTAATGCAATTTATGGTCTTTGCAATTGACATCAAGTCAAATTAAGTTAGGTAGGAGAGAGAAAATTGCCTAGGAAACTAGGACTTTGGAGATGTAAAATTGAAGATAACGCACCAAAATTAATCAAATTTATTAGGTGCCAATTTTAGGGTATTACACTAGGTGCTTGTTTAAGTCCATATAAAGCTTTCTTCAATTTACATACCATGTCTCCTTCTTGAGTTAAAGGAAAACCTTCAGGCTACTCAATGTAGACTTCTTCTCCCAATTCTCCATTCAGAAATGCTGACTTCACATCCATCTGATATGCTTTGAATTTCTTGTAAGCTACATATGCCAAAAACATTCTTACTGCTTCAATTCTTGCAATAGGTGCAAAGGTTTCTTCATAGTCAATTCCTTCTTGTTGCAAGTAACCCTTACATACCAATCTTGCTTTGTTTCTTACTACTTCTCCTTGTTCATTCATCTTGTTTCTGAATACCCATTTAGTTCCAATAACATTCTTGTCTTTAGGTCTAGGGACCAATTCCCATGTCTTGTTCTTTTCAATTTGATCTAGTTCTTCTTTCATAGCATTAGTCCAACTTTCATCTTCACAAGCTTCATTAGTAGTCTTAGGTTCAATTTGAGAAATCAAACATAACTATTCTTGTGCCTTATTTCGAGTAAGAACTCCTCTTTTGATGCTCCCAATAATCTATTCAAAAGGATGATTCCTTAACAAACTCTTGCTAGGTGTCACTATCTCAGATCTCTCTTTAGATGTAGGTTCTTCAATAACTTCACTATGGCTTTCATTCAACAAATCACTGTCAGTTTCATAAAACAATTCAGTAGTTCTAGTGTTAGGTTTAGGATGAGCTTCTTCATTAGATACATAATCAAGCATTCTTTCCTGAATTTTGAACTTTTCATCAACTTTAACATTTGTGCTTTCAATAATAATCTTAGTTCTTTTATTGAAACATCTATATCCTTTTATTTTCAAAGAATATCCAAGAAATATACCATCATCACTTCGAGGATCAAACTTTACAATATCATCATCTCTCTTTATATAACATTTTCTTCCAAAAATTCTAAAATACTTAACTGAGGGTGCATGTCCAAACCATAATTCATAAGGTGTCTTGTCTGTGTCTTCTCTGATTTGTAGTCTATTCATTGTATACACTACTATGTTCAATGCTTCTCTCTAGAATATCTTTGCCAAATCATTTTCAAACAACATAGCTCTTGTTGCTTTAGTCACTGATCTGTTCCTTCTTTCTGCAATGCCATTTTGTTTAGGTGTTCTAGGGGCTAAATACTGTCCTTTAATGTCATTTTCTTCACAAAAGTTGTTAAACTCTCTAGAAGTAAATTCTCCACCTCTATCAAATCTCAAACATTTAATCTTCATTCCAGATTCATTCTCAACTTTATTCTTCAAAATCTTAAACTTATCAAATGCTTCAGATTTTTCTTTTAGAAATGCAATCCACATCATTCTTGTAAAATCATCAACAAGAATCATAAAATACCTTTCTCCATAGAATCCTCTAGTCCTAGTAGGACTGCTCAAATCTGTATGAACAATCTCCAGCTTCTCTTTAGATGTAAACTTCTTACTAGGAAAAGAACTTCTCTTCTATTTAGCCATTACACATTCTTTGCAAATCATGTTAGTAGGCTTCATAATTTTAGGTAAATCTCTTACTGCAAGTGTAGTACTTACTTTCACAATGTTATCAAAGTTTAAATGGCAAAACCTTCTATGCCATAACCAACTGTCATCAATCTTTGTATCAAACATGTCATCTCATTAGGATTCAACTTAAATGCATTACCTCTGGTTCTAGATCTAGTTCCAATCAGATTTCCATCTTTATCCTTTATCACACAAGTTTTCTCAGTAAACCAAACTTGATATCCTTTATCAAATAACTATCCAACACTCAAAATATTATGTTTCAATCCATCCACAAAATAAACATCATCAGTATTAGTCTTTCCATCAAGAGTAATAGATCCTATACCTTTAATCAAACAAGGTGCATTGTTTCCAACTCTAACAACTCCTCCATCATATTCATTCAACTTTATGAACTCTTTCATGTCTCCAGTCATGTGATGTGAACAACCACTATCTATAATCCAATCAAATTTCTTTTCAACTTGAGAAACTAAGGCTTTTTCTTCCTTAACATCAATTTCAAGACTTTCTTCTTTAATTGCTACAAATCCTATGTCATCATTATTTTCAGTATCACTTTCACTTAAAGTTCTTTCTATATTAGCTTCAAGATCTTCATCATTAGCATAATAACATTCCTTAGATCTTGTAGGTTTGAAATTGCTTTTGTACTTTTTAACTCTCTTAGGACATTTAGATTCAAAATGACCATATTCTTGACAAGTCCAACATTTAAATATTTTCTTACAGTCTGGTTCTCTTTTCACAAGCAAGGCAATACCTTCTTCCATCTTCTTGTCTTCTTCATTTCTAGATCTATTGCTGCCAGCATAATCTCTATTCACACTGATGCTTCTTGAGAAAGTAGGGTGAACAGTAAGAGCACTGAATGCTATCTCCATTCTAGGTAAGTCTCTTGATAATCTCAGGTTCATTTCTGCTACTTCCAATCTTCCAAGAAGAGTTTCTCTTGTAAAGTTTTTTGTACAAAGTATCACTTGTTCAATCATGTATGTTGTCTACTTAAATATAGGAGTCAATGTCCTCATAATTTTCCATATCACTTCATTCTCTATCTTTGTTCCTCCAGAAGATTTTATACCTGTAATGATCTCTGACATTCTACCAATATAACTTCTAATAGATTCATCTTCCAACATTCTTATATCTTCAAATGCACATATCCAATTATGTAGTCTAACTCTTTTTTCATGTTCATCACCTTCAAAAGTAAAGTGTAAAGCATTCCAAATTTCATGATATTTTTTTAAATATTTTACTTGACTATACTCATTCTCCAGAAGTGCTATCAAAAGTGCTTCTCTTGCAAGTATGTTACACATGAATAGATCTCTCTCTTCCATAGTACATGTTTCAAGATTGTCCTCTTCAATGGTATTATTATTATTCTTTGTAATCAACCAATAACCTGGTCCTAAACATAATAGGTGTGTCTTCATCTTTTCTTTCCAGCTATCAAAATTTACACCATCAAACTTAGGGTTTTCTTTCCTAAAATTTTCCATGGATCTCCTTAAGCTGTTAAAATTCTTTTTCAAGGACCTACTACTCTGATACCAATTGTTAGAAAGTAAAGTCCACCAAGATAACACAAGATATGTTGACTATGGAACCTCTTGATCAAAGAGTAAACCCCGGTGAGAATGATGCCCACAAAAGATGTACTAATATGAATATTCCTTGCGAGAGGATGGACTCTGTTAGGAGTCTTATGAAATAAATTCAGTACATATGAATCCCTATTAGGAGATTTTGAATCCTCATTAAAAGATTCTAACCCTGTTAAGAGTTATGGATGACAGAAGGACCCACTGCCCAAACAGCTTTAGGGTAAGATCACTGAACACACTGTCCAAATAATCTTTGCATTACTCAATAGAATAATATCTTACCTCTTCTATGACTATGCCAAACCACACTCATTGTTACATCAGATCTCAATTTTAGATCTCTTTACTTCGCATGTCTTCCTTCACAAATTTGCTTTCATACTTAGCTCTTTTCTTCACTTCATGCATACAACATCACAACCACTGCTACCATATCATAATTACACACTTTCACATTAAAAATTTATTACAACAACATAGAAACAAGGAAGTACATTCCTTCCTTTATACCACACTTAAATAATTACAAATGAGTCGGCATACAATTACAAAATAAAAGTTTCCACATGCTACACCAAAATGACACAAAACTGTCAGCTTCCAAATACAATAAATCTTCACTTGTACAACCTCGAAGTCTATGTTGTCATCCAAGTCACTATAAATGTGTCTTCAAATTCCCTTTAACTGTAGAAAACTAGATTATAGCCCGATTAGGAGAGATCATCCAATTTCCACAAACCGCTACTCAGGAACACTTCCTAAATACTGCTTCCACCAAAATGATCATAACTTCCATGAATAAATGAATTACTATCTATGCTCTTAACCATAGACATATGACATATCAAAGAGTATAACCTCAACATCGCATAGCTCCAACTACAATAACCCACATGCGCTAATCCAAACTTTGTCTGCTTCTCTGCAAGTCTTCGATAAATCAATGTATTGACATCAATGACAATCATAGTCATGAATGTAACAACAACTACTACAAAATGGATACCAAACACTTAGCATTTATTCCTAACAATGCACTTGAGAATGAGGAATGTATTAAAGCCATGAATGAAGAACTTGAACAGATAGAGAAAAAAAAACATGGACATTGGTATCGAGATCGAGTGATAAAAATGTTATGGGAACCAAGTGGATATTTAGAAACAAGCTAAATGAAAATGACGAAGTCACTAGGAACCAAGAAAGATGTGTTTGTAAAGGGTATGCACAAGAAGAAGGTATTGATTATGGTGAGACTTTTGCACCAATTGCTAGACTTGAAGGAGTTAGAATACTACTTGCATATGTTGCACACAAAGGATTTAAAGTATATTAAATGGATGTTAAATCTACATTTCTGAATGGGATACTTGAGGAAGAGGTTTACATTTAATAACTTGAAGGTTTTGTTGATCCAAATCAGAAGAACATGTTATGTAAGTTGTACAAAGTAGTGTATGGACTGAAACACACACCGAGAGCATGGTATGAAAGACTGCATGCATATCTTATCAGTATTGGATTTGTGATACTATACTTATTGCTGACATTTTTTTTGATGATATTATATTTGGAGGACATGATAATATTTTTAAATATTTTGCTGATGAAATGAGAAAGGAATTTGAAAGTCAATGTTTGGAGAGATTAAGTTCTTTCTAGGTTTGCAAATTATACAACAAAATGAAGGGATATTCATAACATAATCAAATTACATCAAAGAAGTGTTGAATACCTTTGGAATATAAGATTCAAAAATAGTAGGTACACCGATGGTCATAGGATGAAAATTGACAAAGGATAATCAACCAACTGAGATACATCAGACATTATATAGATCAATGATTGGTAAACTAATGTATGTTGTGCATAGTAGACCTGATATTGTACATGTTGTTGGGATTGTAGCAGGATTTTATGCTAATCCTAAAGAATCACATATGATTGTTGTTAAGAGGATTCTAAGCTACTTGAAGAGCACCGAGAACTATGATCTATGGTAAAAGAAAGAAGGAAAATGTAAACTATAAGTTTACAGCGACACAGATTGGGCTGACAATATTGATGATCAGAAGAGAACTACCAGTGGAGCATTATTTTTGGGAGAAATGTTACTTACTTGGATAAGAAAGAAACTGACATGTATTTCTCAGTCTACCACTGAAGCAAAATATGTTGTTGTTGCTACTAATTGTTCAAATATTCCATGGATAAAATAACTGTTGAAAGGCATGAATGAGGAGATCACTAATCCAGTGATTATATATTGTGACAAAATAAGTGTTATAAACATTTCTAAGAATATGGTGATGCATTCAAAGACAAATAATATATCTATAAAGTATCACTATTTGAGGGAAGGGTATGTGCATGATCATGGTATGCCAAACTAGGCCCTTAAGTGGAAATGAAAATTTAGAAAATCAAGTTTAGGAAACTTGACATAAAAATTTGAACAAGTTATAAATATTATATCAAAAATATGTAAGAAGAGAATCTGTAGAAAATTGAATTTAGTTTCTAAGACACTAGGCTTTTTTTGAAAAAGAATTATTCTATATGTTAAAAATTTCAATGTAGTAGTACAAAAATTTCAGGAAAACAATAAGAGGTAGGTGTATGTCTGACCACTTTAAACATAATCAAATGATATTTTTTTATTACAAGATTCTACATATAAGTAGTAGACTCATGTCTAGATGTGACACATATTTTTTTATAACTTTTTTCCAAGTAAATAATTAATTATGATTTTTCTTTTACAACTTTTCTAGAATACAAAAACTCTCATGTTTGACCACCTTAACTTAGTCTAAACTTTATCAAATTGAATTTTTTTTAAATTTTCTTGTAGTAGGAAAAGCATAGAATGTGACACATGTTTTGGATTTCAAAAATTTTATACAGTTTGAAAGTTATAGCTATTTTTCAATAAGTCTTTCAATCAGGACTAGAAAGATAACAAGTAGGTGTATGTCTAATCACATTAAACAAAATCAAATGATAATATTTTTTAATAAGATTCTAGATAAAATTAGTAGACGCATGTCTGGATGTGATGTATATTTTTTTGTATTTTTTTCCAAGTAAATAATTAATTATGATTTTTCTACTACAAATTTTCTTGACTATAAAAACTCTCGTGTTTGACCACCTTAACTTAGTCTAAACTTTATCAAATTGAAAGAATTATTTATTATTATTGTATTAGGTGAACCATAGAATGTGATGTATATTTCTGATTTCAAAATTTTTATATTGTTTGAAAGTTATAGTTTTTTTCAATGAGTCTATCAATCAGGAGTTATTTTTCACATCGCTACTTTTTGGCATACCATGATCCTATACATACCTAGAACAAGTACAAGAAAAGAAAGTGAAACTAGATTTTGTGAAATCAAAAGAAAAACTTGCAAACATATTTACTAAACCCTTACCAAAGGATACATTTGAGTACCTAAGGACTAGACTAGGGGTCCATCTCCTATCTGTCAGTCACTAAGGTGTTCATGAGGTTGCATCAACCTATACTTTATCATAAAATCAAATGATGTTGATCCTTATTGTTCACACTTTAGGTTTCCTAAGGTTGTGAAAGCTTGAACCAAAACACTATATATTAGTACATTAAGGTACTTGATATGAACCAAACAATAGAGATGTTTTTGGCTACTTAAGATTTGTTTATTCTTTTTGGCATTATTTTCAAAGGGAGAGAAAGATTTCATATGAAATATCAAATAAAGTGAGAGAAAGAATCAATGAAAAAACTATCCAGTGGGAGAGAAGAATCAGAAAGGAAGAAGAAGATCAAATCCACAGGGAGAGTCTAGATGGGATGATGTGTAGTGATTAAAAATATTAAATGATCAAGCTAGGGAGAGATTACCGAGCTACAAAATTTACTAATAGAATTGTAGTACAGATATTTGGTATTCTATGGAATATTTCATATTTGTGTTTTCATCAATACCAAAGGGAGGGATTGATAATCTAGAATTAATTGATTAAGTTGATGAACTGAATGGACAAATAAAACAAAATTCTTAGAGATCATTGAGTTACTAAAGTGATATGTAAGGTAATTAAATTAGTCAATATGCATTATCATTAATGTCAACTAGTTTTGACTATACTTATCATGCTGCTTACAAACATCTGAATGAAGAAAATGATAAAGGAAAGAGATATCTACATAAAAATGAGATGGATATAGAAGATATGGCTAAGTTATACATTAGGTAACTTATTGATGATTCTATGGCATCATTTTGTTGACTTGATTATATTACATGATTTTGTTATGTATTGGAGATCAGAACTGAACAAGTTAATGTGGTCGGTAATTGATGATTTCTATATACACTGAGCCAATGTAGTGTATGCCAAGTAACAATAATAACCAAGTTAGTTTCCAACACATTTTGCATTGATCGAGTGAGAGAAGAAATTAAACTTTATAATAGCCGACTAAATTGATGAGATGGAAAATTGCTTATGATTCTGAGGTAAAAGATAAAGTATTTTTGATGATCTAATGATTGAGAAAATTCAAGATTGATCAAATGGAGAAGGATGAAACATGTTTTAGACACATATGTCAAGGAATCTTGAAGTGACAAAATGAAGGATGGAGATTAAGGGGAAAAATCTAATGGATGAGAAGAAAATGGTTTACGATGTCTATTTAAAGAGACAAGAGATTCATTATTGAGTCTGTAGCTTATTAACACTACAAGAGAATTCATGTGAAAGCATTGTTTTCATGCACCACTGATTAAACAAGTTACAAACAAAAGTCAACTGAACTACAAGCTTTATCGAGCATCAGGGTATTATTCATTGTGTTGAATAAGTTGGAGGATATGAAGGATTAAATTGAATATTGATCAGAGGAGGTATTTTTATCTTAGCACAGTGAATAATGTTAAAATATGGAATGTGTTCACCTTATTCAAATATGTGGGAAATATGAGATTGACTACTAAATCCAAATTGATCAACCAAAACGTTAATGCATAATTGAATCAATCTATGAAGAATATGAATGAAGAAGAACATCTTATATTTTTCTATGAAGAGTATATTATTTAGATATGAAATAATTGAAAGACAAATACTAACCTCTAAATAGGGCAGATTTGGAAAATGTTGATTTCTAGTGTCTGTGTGCTGTTTCAGGCAATTCTATAACTTGTTTCAAACTAGAAATGTCAAGGTGAAGAAAACCAAGAAAAATTTTATCTTTTAGATAGTAGGTAGTCTTTGACCTTGATAAAAGGCCAAAGACTACTTCAGGATTTTGAAGGTTGACTTTGACTTTGTTCGCAGATCTTAGAAGTTCGTCAAAAAGGGTATCCAAATCCAAGCTCAAATCACCAGTTCCACACCTGTACCTACAATAAAAAGAGGGTTTTTGTTGTTTGGATGGGGGGTTTACCTTGGTCAAACCCAAATTTGGAATCAACCTTGAAATTAACTTGAAATTGTAATGTGCATAAACAAAGTAAATGAAACAATTCACCTTACTTATGTTGAAGTCCTTGTAGAGGATTTGAATCCTTCAATCCACAAGTAGGGATGCTCCAATGGATGTAGAATGAATTTGGGATGTCTCAAATCAATGGCATTTGATATTCAACACCAATCTTGAATGGATCTTTTCATAGGAATAGACTTGGATGAATGTGGAAGGATGGATCTTTAAGGGGGCTCCAAAGAGATTGAATCCTTTAATGGCTAACAATATATCTCCTTGATGAATGAATTCTTGAATGGATGCTTAGGCTTGAGGATGAATGAATTATTCCTTTATTCCTTATCCTTCTTTCTTGCTTGATTGCACTTGAGAGCTTGAGAGATTGTGAGATCGCTTGAAAACTTGATTGAGAGATGGATTGAAATGAGAGAGGAAGGCTTCCTTTTATAGTGATCTAGGGCACAAACCTCTAGAGATGGCTGACATTGGGGAATTAAATCCCAATTAACCTTAACCTATAGAAATGGACCCATATTAAATGAAATTTAAGGATTTACCATTTCGAAACCCGAAATGATCAACCAGGAAGTGGGAAAACAAGTGTTTCTGAAACCCAACATCCAGAAATTATGGGATCCTAAAATTTGAATCCTGGGTCAAAGATGAGGTAGACCCACCCTAGGTTAGGTTCAAGGTCATCCATGACCTAGATCATGGTCTAGGTTGTCATTGACCCTCAAGGTCATCTGAAAACCTAGGACCTCAATCTAGAATGTTAGGAAATACAGAAAAATAGGTGAAAATAGGAGCAGAGAACAACAAAATAGGGGAGAAAACTAGATCCGTGCAAAGACCCAATCATGGCCCTTAACATGACCCTAGACCACTCACTCTGAGGGTTAAATTCTCTTAACATGTAAGTGCTTCCATTTTAAGATGATACATTAAGCCCCCACTTTAGCAAGAGTATGGAATTGATGAAAACTCTTGGTAAAGTAGATCATAATGAAAAGATAATCTTAGTGTAATCAAAAGGACAAAGAGAAATCTCAAGCACCTAGGGACTCAAGTCTTCATCAACTCAAAGATCACAATAAGAGAGACATCTCTAGAGAGAGAGAGAGAGAGAGAGAGAGATTATCTCACCCAATGAGAACTTATGTCTGGCCATTGTGAACCACACAAGGAAATGATGCAACTGGAAAGATGGAATTGAACTGCTAGTGAATCTGGCTACTCACTAGTCAACCCATCAAGGATTCACCCTTAGGAATATTCTATTCTATAAGAGAAGAACCAAAAGAAAAAGAGATCCAGTCTTAAGGACACCTTTGACCTTAAGGGATCAAAAATTTGAAACTAGTGGGACCAAGATATCCTAATATATAAATCCATGCTTTAAGGATAAGTCACTAATCCAAAAGGGAGACAAGTATCTTGAAAAACAATATATGTGTATCGAGAAGTGCGTGTGTGCAATAGGTGAGAAAAGTGTATGACCCCACGTTAAAGTCATTTCTAACACTTTAACAAGAGCAATGACATTAATGGAAACATAAACAACTCCACTGATTATGTTTCCACTATGAGATGCCCCTAGTTGAAGACAAATCAAGGGAAATACCACATAAACATACAAAGAACATAGAAAGGATCTACCTACCGTGGGGTTAGTATGATCATAAGATAATATATATATATGATATTATTGAAAATCAATTGACATCATTCCCCAATGAAAGTAGAACTACAATCACAAAGGAGGAAAGATCACATAAGATATACAAAGAAGAATCTTTCCGGACCATGACATGGTGACCAAAAAGAATTAGTGCTACCACATCTCAAATCCAAGTAGATGACACAAGGAAACATGCACAAACAATAGAAAATTTACAACATAACATGAAACAACATATAGAATAATAGAGATACATATAGAGGAATTGTAAAATAGGTTTGATTCCTTTATCACCTTGCACCAACTGAGTAACAAGGGTCATATAAAAGAATCTAACAACATTTAGCAAACACATTACAGGAGAAGCACAGTACAACATGAAAATGCACAACAAATCTACCATGGAGAACAAGTCAATCAAGTGTGCTTCCTACTCTCCCCATCTAATTATATATCATTTAGGTAATCTGGGTAACTCACAAGAGGGACTACATCAAACATAGTAGGAATGATAGCCAGTTCCAAACAAGGATCCTCTTGAGAATCATCATGTTGGATACTAGCTGTAATAATGAGTTGTGATGAAAGTGTATTAGGTAAATCAATGTCAATGTCAATAGTCTCATATTCATCATTAACATCGTCAGTATCATCAAGAGTATCTTCTTCATCCAAATTAATCAAAATAGGATCTAAGATATGAATAGAATCATCATAATCAGGCATCTTAACATCATTAGTAATAACCACATTATGCATAGGTTTAGAATAATTATGAAGAATAGAATTACGAGCTTTAGCATGAGCACGACACTTCCTATGATTTTCATTAGAAGATCGATTCCATTTTTCTTTACTTGAAATAGGTTGAGAACTATGAGGAACAACCATAGGATCCTTCACAGATTCTTTAAAAAGATTAATAGGATTATTAGGAATAGTAGGAACTTGATTAACAAAATTAGAAGCCATAGTTAAAGGAGGTATGTAAAGTGTAGGCAAAAGACCAAAATTAAGATCCATAGGAGGTACACTTCATTATAGAATCTTATGATACTTATAATCTCTATATGAACGGGAAATATTATCAGGTCGAGGAGGACATGAAATAGGTAATAAAGGCCAAAAGAAATCAAGAGCAACATAATCTCTAGGTTTAGAAGGTTGATATAAACTATGATTAACCATCTTCACTTCATCATCATGAAAATTTTTAAGACATTTATGGATAGGTGAAGCAAAAACATGCATGGCATTTAACCATGGAAAACCAAGCTTAACTTGAAATTGATCAGAAGTAAGAACAATGACAAAGGTAGTGTTCACAATTTTTCCACAAAGTTCAACCAGCAAGTTAATAGAACCAAATGATGGATAAAGAAAACCATTACAATTTTGAATCCACACATCCGATGTATCATAAGAATCATGTTGCAAATTTTTCATAAAAATATTTTCTTCAATAATAACATTGACTAAGGATGTAGGATCAATGAGACAACCAATAGTAGGTATCTGGGAAATCCTAGCATAAATGTAAAGGGGACCATCAAGAGATATAATAGTCTAAGAATCATCAAAGGTAATCGAAAGTTCCCAAGGTCTTTTATGCTTAGGTTGTTGTCGAGGTTTAGGTTGAGTTTTCAATTTAGGATTAGGTTTTGGTTGAAGTTGAGTTTGAACTTGAGGTTGAATCTAAGGTTGAGGTTGAGGTGGAGATATAGTTTTACCAAAATGCTCCACTTGATTAACAACATGATTGAGATCATCTATCTTTGAATCATACACAATTTCCATAGAAGATGGCTGAGTAATGGTATTAGTATCATGCATACATAAAGGATTCATATAGATTTGAAGGTTTTTATTAGGAGAGATAGATGTTTTCCCACTACTATCAAGATTATCCATAGATAAGGCATTAGAATCAATTAAATCTTGAACCTTATGTTTTAAATAATAACACTTCTCAATATCATGACCATTCTGATGGTGATATTGACAAAAGGCTTTAGGATCAAAAGATTTAGATGAAATTGTTGCAGGTAAAAGAGGTTGAATAGGAGGTAAAGTAATCATATTAACAGTTAAAAACCTATTCATAATAGCATGTAAAGATTCAAAGAGAGGAGTAAACGTACGATTTAATCAAAAAGCAATGGATGCAAAAGTGTCATTGTGAGATGCAACAACAACTTGATCAGCAACTGCATTCACTTTTTTATTTATCTTGATATAATTGTTGAACTTTTGAAATTTGTTTGGATTAGGAGCAACATCACTTTTATCAACTGGAACAGGAGCCATTGGAGTGGTACTCTCAGATTGCCTCACTTGCAATTGATAATGATGAAGCACTGCAAAAAGTTGTTGAAAAGAGGTAAATTCAGTAAGAAGAATCTTATCTCTAATATCCGTTTACAAATTTGAAATAAACATACATTGAATATCAATATCAGGAACAGGATAGGAAATCTGAGCATGAAAATGCTTAAATCTACCAATAAATTCAGTCAATTTTTCCTTAGCACTTTGTTTGCAATGCATCAAATTGGTCAAAGACACTTGCGGGCCAATGTTGTTTTGAAATTGTTGAATAAAGGCATTGGAAAGTTTAGGAAAGAAATCAATAGAATAAGGAGGCAAGAAACAATACCATTGTAAGGCCTAGTCACGAAAAGTTCTAGCAAAGAGTTTGGCTAAAATCCTATGGTCATGAGCATAATCACTACAAAGGATTTGGAATGTTTTAACATGATGAACAAGGTCTCCTTCTCCATTGTAATTCTCAAGATGAGGCATATCAACTTGCTGAGGAACATGAGTACAAATGATATCTAAGGAAAAAGGGTTTCCCATGTCACATGTAGGAACACTAAAATTATTTTGAGTTAAGGATGCAAGTTGTTGTAAGGATGAAATAGTTTGAGCCAAACTGATGATTGTTGAATCATTAGAGGAAATAGGAGGAGTAGCAACATTAGAAACACTAGGTAAAGTGTAAGAAGCTACAGGAATAGAAGACACAACTGGAGGAGCACTAGGAACTACAGTTGGAAGTAGATTGTAATAAGTAAAAGGAACATTATGATAAGAAGGTTGTGATGTAGGAAGGGACATAGGAGGAACACTCATAGGAATAGAGGGAACCGTCATAGTCACCAAAGAAGGACTATAAGTAGGAATACTAGGTAAAGGATTAGAAGAAGGTTCGACACTAGTAATAGGAAGAATCAACCCTAAATCTTGAGCTTCTTGAGCTAATGATTTAACATTTGAATGCACAAGGTGAGTAATACCACACAAGAGGTTAATAACTTGATCACTGTCATGAAGAAATTTCTTAAGAGCCTCTATAGCTTGAATAGAATCTTGATTATAGTTTTCTTGAATAATCCAATTACCCATTTTATCAAGTTCAGTTGAAAGTTTTTGGACTTCGTTCAGGAGGAACTCTTAAAATGTCATCTTCATCATGAGATGAGTGAGAAGAGTTTTGCTCCATAATAGGATTGGAATCATGAAGAATTAAATTATCATCCGGGATCCTAAGGAAAGGAGAAGAAGATTCAGGATCAAAGGCACCCATGATTCTATGACTTCGTCTAACCGGAATGCTATAAGTAGGACTAAAGGTAGTAAAGCTCATAAACAAATGCAATGAAAATGATCTAAACTAACACAAAATATTTTGATTTTATGTGAGATGCAAACACACAAAAGGAATCTAATACATGCAAGATCTAACACCATAAAACATAATAAAGCATCTAATTCCACAAAAGAAAGGAGAGTAAGTATGTCGGGTTCACCAAAATGAATGATGTTAAAATATGGAATGTGTTAACCTTATTCAAACATGTGGGAAATATGAGATCAAATACTAAATCTAAATCCCCAAAGCATAGATCCAAATTGATCAACCAAAAGGTTAATGCATAATTAAATCAATCTTTGAAAGACAAGTACTAACCGCAAAATAGGGAAGATCTGGAAAATGCTGATTTCTGGTGTCTATGTGTAATTTCAGGCAATTCTGCAACCTATTTTAGACTAGAAATGTCGAGATGAAGAGAACCCAAAAGAAATTTATCTTCCTGATAGTAGGTAGTCTTTGACCCCGATAAAAGGTCAAAGACTACTTTGGGATTTTGAAGGTCGAATTTGACTTTGTTCGCAGATCTTAGAAGTTCACCGAAAAGGGTATCCAAATCCAAGCTCAGATCCATAGTTCTACACTTGTACATGCAATAAAAAGAGGGTTTTTGTTGTTTGGATGGGGGTTTGCCTTGGTCAAACCCTAATTTGGAATCAACCTTGAAATTTAACTGAAATTGTAATATGCATAAACAAAGTAAATGAAAGAATTCACCTTGCTTATGTTGAAGTCCTTGTAGAGGATTCAAATCCTTGAATGCAAAAGTAGGGATACTCCAATGGATGTCGAATGAATGTAGGATGTCTCAAATCGATGAAATTTGATTTTCAACACCAATCTTGAATGGATCTTTGCATAGGAATAGACTTGGATGAATGTGGAAGGATGGATCTTCAAGGGGGCTCCAAAGAGATTGAATCCTTCAATGGCTAACAATGGATCTCCTTGATGAATGAATGCTTCAATGGATGCTTAGGCTTGAGGATGAATGAATTATTGCTTTCTTTCCTTCTCCTTCTTTCTTTCTTGATTGCACTTGAGATCTTGAGAGATTGTGAGATTGCTTGAAAACTTGATTGAGAGATGGATTGAAATGAGAGAGGAAGGCTTCCTTTTATAGTGATCTACGGCACAAACCTCTAGAGAAGGATGACATTAGGGAATTTAATCCCAATTAACCTTAACCCCTAGAAATGGACCCATATTAAATGCAATTTAAGCATTTACCATTCTGAAACTTGAAATGGCTGACTTGAAAGCGGGAAAAAAAATATTTTTGAAACCTGACATCCAAAAATCATGGGATCCTGAAATTTGAACCCTAGGTCAAACATGAGGTAGACCCCACCTTAGGTTAGGGTCGAGGTCATCCCTGAACTAGTTCAAGCTCTAGGTTGTCATTGACCCTCAAGGTCATCTTTGACCTCGAGGTCAAAAAACTCAGGACCTCAATCCAGAATGCTAGGAAATGCAAAAAACTAGGTGAAAACAGGAGCAGAGAACATCAAAATAGGGGGGAAAGCTAGATCCATGCAAAGACCCAATCAAGGCACTTAAAATGACCCCAGACCACTCTTTTGGAGGGCCAAACACTCTTAACATGGAAGTGCTTCCATTTTAAGATGATACACATAGATCAAAAAATTTGCAATCTTAGTTGTATTTGAATTAGATCATTACTATATTAGTTTAACCATTGTTACAACTAAATCTCTTAACAAGGTGGACTCAATAGTATTTTATATTTCAATATGACATTCAATGAATTTTTTTAGGTTTCTTGTTGACCCCATAGTGAATTCTGGTCAAGAGTTAACTATTACTGATAAATCCTTTAACTAGATCACACCTCACAATGTATTTTTTAACCTTTAACGGGGTTGGCTCCTAACCGAGCTCACTTCAAAAGAGTGAAATATTTTGGGTTACCGATCCTAGGTGGTTTTTCCCTTAGTAGGTTTCCACATTAAAATTTGTGTTATGTGTATTTGATGTGATTGGATTGATGTTCTACTTTACACATTTCATATTTGGATAATCAGTAAACACAATATTGAATTTACTAGTATTCAGTAAATGAACAGAAAGTTATTATTTCTATCTTATCGAGTTGATTATTTGTTTGAAAAGTTTGAATTAATACATCTGGGAGTTTGGGACTGTAGGATAAATGGAATTAACTGATGCACCCCTATCATTTATCTAACATAAATTTTTAATTGTTAGAATTTTAAACATCTCATTATAAATACAATACCATCTGAAAAACTCATAAATATCTTATCACATTTCCACTATAATAAAAAAAATTTCCACCTAGAATATACAATGGCCCAAATTTTTTTAACCCAATGTAAAAATTCTAACCCATACCTTTACTTTAAAATAAAACACACAAATGAAGGCTAAAAAATACACATTTTATATATTTCCTTAATCAGATATTTGTACTATCTTATTTAATATACATATTAACAAAATTATCCTTAATAAATTCCTTATAATACTAAACAAAACTATAATTTATTAGCATTATCTTGACATAGACTAATTTAAACCAAAAATAGCAATGATTTAGCCAACATACTAAAACTATCATACTTACCATAACATCTAATTAAAAATTCCACAATATTATAAAAGTAATTCTTAAATTACATTGGCCTAACATAACTAACATAGTTCATAATCTAATAAAGGCTAACCTTTAACTAATTTTTAAAATTTAAATAATACATCCTTTAATTCCCTATTACAAACTAATACTATGGAAAGAGTTGAAAAGAAGTATTTAGTTCAAGAGAATGTTGAATCAAGCACTTAAATCCAACAATTTAAGAAACTAGACCCTTAAAAACACTCTCTATTTTTTATACAATGAAACATAGTCAACATAATATTATCGTATGATGAAACTCATAGAGCCATGCGATAAAATCTAGAGTTATTATTTTGTATGATGAAAACTAGAGTTGAATGTGATAAATCACCTTAAGCCATATTATTGTACAATAAAACTCACAACTGCATGTGATGAAAGAAGGTGTCATACGATAATTTGTATTGTTAGGTGTGATATTCATCACAACCTCAAAAAAATGAATAAAAATAAACTACAAGAAATAGGACCAAAAACTAATTTGGGCCCCCACAGTAGGTTCCAAAAATGTGTGGTTAAATATTGGTACTCAATTGGGATGTAACCAAAAGTCAATAAACCATTAACTCAATAATTTAGCTATAGGAGTTCAATTCAAATGAACCAACTAAACCCTCAAAAGAATATTATTGCTTCCTTATTGAAGTGATTTTAATCCTTTTATGATGCTCATAAGATTGGCATGAAGGATCAATGATTTGACTACTCCATAATGAAATATTCAAATGCAATGCATAATACTAGAAATGAAACTAGAATTCAAGATTAACAATGATAGAATGAAATAAATCTAGATTAAGAAAGCAAGATTACACTAGGAATGAACTAAAGTAAAAATGTATGAGATCTATGAGCATGTCATGAAAGAAACTAGGAACTAAGAACTCTAGAATGCAAGACTACAAGTTACGAAGAAGATCAAGATAGAACTAGAAAGAAAAAATGGTGGACCCTTGAGCCAAGGAAGAGCTTCCTTTTAATGTAATTTCCTCAAGAATGGAAGGTGGAGATTAAGAGGAAAAAGATGTTAGGTAGAGATGACTGGTGGGAAAGATCAATCACTGTGAGAGGATTCAAAAATTTTGATTGGCCAAGCTTGAGGGGAGAATAAGACAAAATAGAAAATTCCTTTTTAATTGTCTATTAATAAAGATTAAGTTGCACAAAGTGCTCTTTTTACTAAAAGTTCCAAGACTTTATATTAAAAGTAATTTTTGACAATTAAAAGATTCTATTCAATTTTTAGAAATGATTTAATTTACTTATGCAAGGGGGAGTAACATGGTTACTTACATAATTATGCCTAATAAAATATGCCTTTGATGATTAGAATTTGTTGTTAAGGAAATTTAATCGAGATTGGGGGCTTAGATTCTACTAGAAATATTTTTGGTGATTACACCAACCACATAGGACCCTACACCCTACTCTGTCAAGATAGGAGATCATACAAGACCCCACACCATAGAAAAAATCACAAGAGAGGTACCAAAAGGAAACAACCTGACCAAGAATTAACATAGGAAAAATGCTCGAGTAAATAGAAAGGAAAACATAAAATAATCAAAAGGGAACATCCTATACCAATGGAGAATCTAAAAATAGGCACGAGAGAATCCCAGGATACATACTGAAGGGTGTCATCACATAGATCCCACTCTCTTAGGTCATCCTAATAATCTCTTTGGACCCAATGCCCACGTGGATCTCATGTGGAACCGAATACCTTTCTTATGGAAAAGGTGTTGATCTTCCATATTATCATCCCACGAATGGTTAGGCCTTATCCAACCCATCCTTATCTATACATATACCCAATAATATGGGTGAGCTAATCATCTTTTATTTAATGTGAATCCCAATCCAATTCATTTATTTAGTTGTACCACTTGATTAAAACTCCATAATAGGTTACCTTGGAATGACCACTTTGACCTGGACCCCCATTTCAAGCTAGCCTCCAATCTATGCTTCAAGAAAACCCTCCTATGCTCCAAATTGATATTCAAAAGAATGAACAAAGCCTATCATCTCAAATGAAACTTCATAAAATCCTCATAATCAGAGAATCCAAATAAGAAAAATTTGGAGCATAAAATCAAAATCATCAATAAGATCCATAATGCAAACATAAAAAAGAGGAAATCATATAAAAAACATTGTGATAATCACATAGGACATTTGTAGGTTCCAAAACATAGCATAATACATGTATACGTCCTCTTTTGGATCCATATAAAGAAAATAGATACATAAGATCTCATTTATCCATCAAATGCATAATCAGGCTCCAAGAACACTAATAAACCATAATACACTAATTTTAGGATCACCATATAATATGGAAGATCAAGAGAATCATATTTATCAACAATTCAACAAAAACATATTCCAACATTAAGATGCCAAGAACAAAATAAGGGCCTTTATGCAACCTCAATTATGCAACTAGGTCCAAATAATAATATTAAAGAACTTTTACAAGAAACATCAAATAGATAAAGGAAATCCATTACCAAGAAAACATAGAAATCAACCACAAGATCTCTAGCATACCTAAGGACCCAAATACTCATCCCCAAAATAGAAACACAGAGGATTGGCTTACATAAATCACCAAACAAACTAGAGTTAGCATAATTTTTCCATGAAAATCATATCAATAGCATATTTAAATTTACCCAAATACACAACTAGAAAATATAACTATAACAAGAATGTCACTAACATTGATCATTCCAAACCATAATACAAGATTAAAATAAGACAACTTTTTAATTATACATAGAAATCTCATACATAACGACTCAATGCTTAAAGTGATAATTTTTAGAATTTTAAACATCTCATAATAATTATAATACCATGTAATAAACTCACAAATATCCTATCACATTTCCACTATAATAATAAAATTTTCCATCTAGAATTTTCAATGGCCCACAAAATTTTAACCCAAAGTAGAAATTCTAACCTATATATTTACTTAAAATTAAAACATGAAAATGAAGGCTAACAAATACACAAATTAAACTATACTATATTAACATTATGTTGACACAAACTAATTTTTTTAAAAACTAGCAATTATTTGTTAGCATGAATGTTGATGGTATTCCTATGGGTGAGTATACTAGCAATGTTGGAGACATGTTACAATTACTATGTGTTGCATTCATGACAAAGTTTTCCATTTATGTCAATAGATGTTATTGATTGATTGTTTAGAAGCCTGTAGACGGGTTGCAAATAATTGTATGGACACCATACAAAGAATTAGAGTGTGCAAACTTATAGGAAGACTATGCATGATGTCTTGGGTCACCATCCATGATTGCACATGCTTATGAGTTGATTGGACAAAATTATGACTAATTTATTGATAACTATTTCTCAGAAGATAGAAACTATGATTCTCACATAGTTGATTGCAGATCTTTGTGGATAGCACTCATGGTTATTTGAGTTATGATGTGCAAACATAGGTTCATGTTGGACACTAGTCTGAGAGCTTATTTCAATCATATGGAGTCATTATTATACAAATGACATTAGCTATGGCATGTGTATTGGCAAAGACCTATTTGGAGGTTGACTTGGAACATGTTTAAAGTAATATGATGTGTGAGCTTATTCTACAGATCTAAATTACAAATTGATGCAATCATTATGTTGCAACATTGTAGGAGGTGTCATTTTCATCTTTGCATGGGTCCATTTGTATTTTTTAAATAGGATTTATCCTATGAAGGCCGACTTGGATATAATTGTTGTAACTCATATATAAGGATAGAAATCCTTGGAAAATAATGTGTGGTTGCATATGCAAAATATAGAGGTGAATGCGAGATCAAGGCTGCATTGGATACTATTTGAAGAATAGTAGTTGTGCACTTTGGCACAAGGAGGAGCTTTTATGGTAGTGGTTGAGTACTACAAGTAGTTTCAGAACAAGATTATCTTAGCTTTGAAGTTGTGAGGTTTGGAGAACCTGAGGGTGGCTTTAAATCTTAAATCTCTTGATCATGTTGATATATTGTACACATTTAACATGGTTATTGCCTCTAACAGGGTTGGACTCCTAATAGGGTCTATTCCTTAATTGGGATCACATTGTAAAGGCTCCTAATAGAGTGTGTCCTTTAATAAGGACCTTCCTATTGTAATACCCCAAAATTAGCATCTACCAATCCTAACCAATTTTGTTGCATTTAGTCTCATTCTATAAATTTCTGAATCATCAAATTCCTATAGTACTAGGTAATTTTGTCTTCTAATTGACTGTACTCGACTTAGTGTCAAATACAAAAAACCTTAAATCTATATCAATCACATATCATATTTAATTCCTAAATAACGACTGCAAATTAGCTAGATAAACCCTCTTTAGCTAAAAATACATAAAAAAAGGAATTAAATAATATTTGGTTTTTAAATAAATATCCTCATTTCAATAATTGAATTTAATTATTCAAATAATTGAGAAAATCCATTTATGAGGTAATATTGTATTTATTTAATCAAATACTCTCTCCAAAAATCTTCTCTTTAGTTCAAAAAAGGAAACTTTGAGTTAACGAAGAATCTAAAAGTGCAACAAATCAGTTAATTGCTTTACACACTCAAAATGTGAACAGTTGACTCCCTCTCTATAGGAAAATTTCTATTCTGAACTAAACTCTCCTTCTATCTCCACCATTCATCTCATTCAATCTCAACCGTCGATTAAACCTAAAATTCTATAAAAGACCTCTTGTTTCTCATTCAAGACGATGTAAATTTTGAGCAACAAATGTTGTCGCATTATCATCTCAACTTGTTTCCATTCAAGCTTCAGCCAAATCCATTTCTAATAATCATTTCTAGATTAATATCTCTTGCTTAGATTAATTATGCATTTTCATTCTTAATCTAGTTTGCTTTCATTGTTATTAGATTAATATTCATATTTCATTTCTAGATTAATCTTTCATACTCATTCTAGAATAATTGCATCTTTCTTTCAGTTAAATCCTCCATTCTATTGCTAGTCTATGGTTGCTAGACTCTTGATTTTGAGAGTAATTATGAACCCTACCTAGATAGGAGGCAATAGGTCAAATCATACAGGCATGCAGGATGAATGTGTTGGGAATAGTGCCAAGAGATAACTTGGAGGGGGGGGGGGTGAATTAGTTATCTACAAGTTTAAATGCTTTATCCAATTAAGTATACTTAAACATAAATCATAAACACAATGAAATAACACTTCAACACAACACCAATATTTTTGTTATGGGGAAACCCAAATAGGTAAAAACCCCAGTGGGAATTGACACCCACTAATATTCTGCACTAGTGTATTATGATCCTTATTAGAAGATCCTTAACCTAGTTAGGAGTTTCTTTACAACATATCTATTATAGTAGACTTGGTCAAGGGTCGTACCCTATTAGGAGTCTTTTACAATTAACCCTATTAAGGGCGAGGATGCACTGTACGAGAGCACACTGCTCAAATAGGTGAAAGCTACAACCTTTTGAATAACAAATACACACTATATTTGGATCTTGGTGAACTATGCTTTGACCTACTCTTTGGATCAGTTCCAATGTATAGAAAAAATACTTTACTTGGTCCCATAGACCTTCTTCTGATGGCTCAACACTTTGCACACTTTGGTCTGCTCTTCACAATCAACTATGAACCATGCTCTAGCAATCACAAATGACTGCCTATAAATATCTTTCTTCTAAATGATATAATCAATTCAGCCTATTAGAACCACCTTGAAATCATATTATAGAAGTCATAAAAAACTCCAATAATAATTTAGTCATCTTTACTAAGCACGCAACACATTCTGGGACATGTCCAATAAGATAATTGTAGACGCATGCTACACATTGTCAGCTCTACCAAAAGAATTTGATCTTTCTCCTCAAGCCAAATTATGTCATGCTCTTTTAACCAAACCTCAATAACTCTTCTCCAAGCTCTAATCCAAGGGTGCATACCAAAATGATAGGCGCAATTCCAGAACCAATATAATCTCTGTCGGCTCTTTTGTACAAACACAAGAAAATGCTACTAGTGAATAGTGACTGCATAACTTAACTTCTACTAATCATCAGACTCTGTATCCATGAATCTAACATCACTAATATGTCTTCATCACATATCCAAATGTGCAAGGCTCCATGATAACTGTACAGACAACCATTCACAGAACACTACCTATTACTCTGTTAGGAACACTGTCGACACAAGCTGCTATATAACTATCTGTACTAACAGTTAATCTCTATGCCCATGATATCATGCTAATAACATGTCTATGCTACATATACTGAAATATTACTACATAATTCTTCCACACATGCTACTTACCATATGTTTTCATCAATGACAAATATACAGTCAGTACTAGCTTGCTAGCAAATCTCCAAAAATCTCCCCCTTTGGCATTGATGGAAACATATGGATTGAAAAACTCCACCAATCCAAATGAACATATTTTTTTTAACATTCTCCATTTCCTCTGCAAAAATCCCCCAAAGATGAATCCTCCATCTGCTACAATATTCTTCAACATTCTCCATTTCCTCAACTGAACTGCTTCCATAACTCAATACTACTCCCCCTTAGTATATTTCTCCTTTTACTTCTATTCTTCATGACTATATATTAATACCCCTTTGACATCAATGGAAAAGGATGCCAATCAGTTTAAGCATTGGTACTACTCTTGAAGTAGAGTAGTCAACCATCCATTAGTCCCTAAGGACTGATGCTCTTTCTTCTCTCTTCTAAGTATTATTAGGGAAGGGAATTACTCCCAACTTCTCCCTGAGATACTCAAAAGTATCCTTTGGCAAGGGTTTTGTGAATATGTTTTCTAACTAATCTTTAGTACTCACATAGTCCACCTTGACTTCTTTCTCTGCCACTTTCTCTCTTAGGAAGTGATACTTGATCTCAATGTGTTTGTCTTTGCATGCATCATGGGGTTCTTTAACATGTTGATAGTGCTAGTTTTATCACAATGAATAACAATAGGATAATCAATCTAAATTCCAAAATCCTTTATCATTAGCTTGATCCAAACAATTGTAGAACAATTCAAGGCTATTGCAACATACTCCACTTTTGCTAGTGATTGAGAAATGCAATTTTGTTTCTTGCTTATCCAAGTGACAAGTCTATCACCAAGAAACACTACTCCATCTGATGTACTCTTTTTTGTCATCAACGCATCCTGCCCAATCTGCATTAGTATACACATGAAGTTCAATATTTTCTAAATTAGGATACCATAGACCATAGTCTATAGTGCCTTGCAAGTATCTAAATATCATTTTTACTTCCATGAGGTGACTTTGTTTAGGCTCTTCTACAAATCTTCCAACTATGCCAATTGTATTGGAAATATTAGGTTTAGTTTGAGTAAGATAGATGAGTTTTCCAATCATAGACTTGTACAATGTTATATCTACTACTGGCAAGTCATCTTCTTTTGTAAGCTTGCATCTAGTTTGTTAGTGCTCAAATCTGCAGATGAGTAAATTTTCATATAGTCCCAATAGATGCATCTAACAAAATGCAAGCACTAAGGTATTAAGGTTGGAAAACCTTCTTCACTTTGAGTACAAAAACTCAGGTGGGTATACCTACATCAATTCACAGTTTGACTGAGCTCTAAATTGTGAACTAGCTCCTTCACTACTATGTCATCCCTTTTAAAATCAATTCAATAAGATATTACAACTCTGAGTATGGCCCAAATTATTCTGATACACAATGTCATGATGGAAATTATGAAAGCAACAACACAAAATAGTGGCTTAAGGACATTCATCCTTCTTCTTTTTAGAGTTGAACTCAAGGAAGGTTAACCTTATTTAGTGCTTGTATAAAGCAGTACAAAATGCATCAATGAATTTATCATAGAATGACTCAAATAAAGATCATACAAATAAAGTAAAATGAATCAATTTTTTATATTCTTGGTGGTAACAAGTGCAAATGGATCTAAAACCAGTGCCTTATCTACTTGGGTGATAAAGTCAAACCCTACTTCCACAAAAATCTATCAAGACAAGTATACTAAAACCCAAATGACATGCCTAACATCCCATTCTTTTAATTCCTACAACTATTATCAAATTCATACATAGACTACTAGCTCACAAAGATCTCCCCAAATATTTTACTCTTTCCTTGAAAGAAACTTAAGCTTAACCCCTATATTCACCTTGTGAACAATGCATTGAAAAAGCCTTACAATTTAAATGCATAAGAAAACTAAAACATCCATACACAAAGACAACACATAGTAGTAACAGAGTTCCAATATTTTGTATTAATAATCAAACTGTGTCAATACATTATTCTCTTAACTTAAAAAAAATAAGGTTCTATATTCAGAACTTTTTTACAAAAATGTATCAACCACCCTCAAAATGAGCAAAAAATTGCTACATATACCACAACCATCTTGGAATCCTCAAAGGATGCAAAAAGCTTCGAATGGCTGGGAAAAGATCTTACACTAAAGACAAAATTACAAACTGACAAAATTTGATTGCAACAATAAATTGCAATTATCCACTTCTCAACAATTTCATAGGTGGAACCTCTATCTAAGGATATTTCAGAGTAGTTGCTAAATTTGTTACATGAATGATGACCACCATCTAGCTAACTTACATCATCCTCTGTTTGAAACATGCTCTCCCTCAAATTATGGATCAGGTGCCATGTGAACTCTATTCTTCTTCCTCTTCTGTAGTCTGAGCAGCTGGCTTCTTCTTCTTCTTTTTTGTCAACTGGCCCCATGCTGCTACATCATCATCAGATGGCCAATTGTAGGCCTGTAACTCCTATAGTGATTTGATCTACTCATCCCATATGGAATTAGTTATATTCTTAGCATCCACTACAAATTTTATGCAATCACTTTCAATCTTAAATAAACTATCAATTACATTGTTGCATCTTTCCAAATCTAAAGCATTGTCACTACCAAGGAAAACATCTTGTTTAATTACTAGTTGATCAATTGAAACCATCCATTCTTCCAAACTGACCACACTTCCACTATCATCATACATAGAAGGCAAGTTCTTGCCGTAATTCTTGTCAAACATAGCTAACTTGTCCTTTATCTGGTTAGACTTACCTATAAAGAAATTGGATACAACACTTACCAATCCAATATTTTCATAAATTTTAGTTACTACCTTAGGAATTTCAGACCTGTATTCTTGCAAATCATCCAACTTATCAAACAATGAGCTCCTTCCTAAACATACACTGTAAAGTGGCTCCAAAGTGATCAAAGATTCATTCACTTTTCCATTGGCCTGGTGTAATAAACTGACTGATTTATGGATTGATTCCATTATGTCCTTTATCTTACCTTGCCTAGATTTCACAATTCTTGCTATAGTGTCCAGGGATGCCTCCAATCTTACCTTCTCCAAATCATCATCATGTTTCTCAATAACTTCTACATCTGGCTGAGGAGGAGCCTCAACTTATAAAGGAAGGGGAGGAACTATCTTTGAGGCTTCTTCAAGCCTGACTTGCATCTCTACCAACCCATCTTCCAATTATTTGATTTTCATCATTTTCAAATCTCTGTCCTTAGCCACTATGCTTGCATTTTCAAATAACTTGGAATATCTCTCTGACAACTGAACTATCTTGGCTTCATTCAAATTAGCCCAATGAGTTACTACCTTGGAAACCTCAAGATCAGTAGTGTTTTGCATAGTCCAAATACTCTTATTCCCTTCCATTCTGTCCTCTATGCTCAAAAAAGATGGCTTTTTGGTCTTAGGGGCAATTGACCACATTGCAATAGCCTGGTTCTTAGGGTCATATCCACTTCCTCTGATCATATCCCCAATATGAACTTCATAGGATAGATTGCTTTGTGGTTACTTCCTTATCTATTCTATGATAAAGGCAGAAGTTAGATCCCACACGGGAGTTAATAGCATTCCACTTGTTCTGACCATCTCTCTTGCTTCATCCACTATTATAGGATCAAGGCTGGGGTCATAAGAGGCTAAAGACCTCATAGTCTCTTCACTTGGTTCCACCCCTTCAGGCATGGCCTTGGCTACTTCTTCCTACTTATTCCAGATAAGAAAACTCTTGAATTCATCACTTTTGATGAATTGGTCATCACTCAAAAACTCTTCTTGATAAACCTCTCTGATATCTTGTCCTAACCACAGGGACTGCTCCTCATTCTCCTCACTAGTAGCCACTTTCTTGCCAGCTCTTATTGTCTTTCATAATTGGTGATGATAATCCCTATCACCTAGCACAAGAGAAGATGCTCTACCAATTACTTTCTTTTGTTTTCCTTTCCTTGAAGGCTCTCCTTCCTCAAGTCTCTATTTCTTCAAAGGTGGCTCAGGGAGATTCTCTATTTCTAGTTGGTCTTGAGTAAGATCAACAACTGGTGGATCCCCAACTTGTGGTGGGCTTTCTCCTTCTTATGATTCATCATAAAACTCCTCATAATCAGAGGATGAGTAATCCTTCTTTTTCTTTGGCTTCCTTTGATCAATTAGTTTCTCCATTTGATTTGATATAGTGTCATACATCTCTATCATCCTATCAATTCTTTTTAGATAAGGGAGGTTAGGGAAAAAGCCCTCAAAATGAATCTAAGCTTCTTTCACTTGTTTTGCTAAGTCCTTTAAGTCAAAAAATCTATCCCATCTCTTTGTGACCTCATCCTTTTCTATAATATTCCTAATAACATCTTCTTCATCTAAGCCTTCATGTTCCCTGTTAACACCAATATTAGGAATGTAAGTCATCCTGGCAGTCTTGATAAAATCCTCATGATCCACATGTCTACAGGCACCAAAAAACATCTTAAACTGATTCAACCAAGTAGTAACCTAGAGATATGCCCTCTTTCCAATCAGGAAGTCACCTATTTTGAATTGCCTAGGTGTGAAAGTACCCTTCTTGTGAGGGGCCAAAAGCTCTTTATCTATCCACATTAATTGCCACACAAATTCTAGGGAAGCAAGCCTTGGAGGCACAAATTTTGGTAATAAGTGTGGGGGTTGAGGACAACCATAAAGCCTAAAAATTGTGGAGTTCTCTCCTAAATAAAAATCACCCCAATTATGGTTCCCCTCCCATTTGTCTTCAAACTGCTTAGGTCTCAGGAGTTTAAGCACCTTTGTTGGTAACCTAGTCACATTGATGCCTAACATCTTTATAATAGGAAAAACTATGAAATTGTGAAAAACATAGTAATCTACCTCATTGGAAGTAGTATTCCATAATCTCACCCATAACTATAGTAGGTTATGCTGATCTTTGAAAGTGAATCTTGGCTTCAGCATTGTCAAATCAAAACTGTTAATGTTGAAAAATAGAATCAAATGCATCAACATGGAGTAATGCAAGAATTTGATGGGTGCCTTACTGTCTCTGATAGCTATTAATCCTTCATGCATCCTATCAATCACATACTATATGCAATCATAATCAGTGTTTACAAGGGAATTTTGAATATCTAAAATCATCATTAGGAGATCAGCTGCCAACATTTCTTCATCCCCATCTATTCCCAGAACTCTACACAACCCATAGCAATTTTTCTTCATATAATGATGAAGGGATGTAAAATAGTAAGGAGCATTCATGTTAGTAGGGAGAGGGGCTATATGTTTACCTTGTTTTGGCATATGCTTCATCATTTGGTCTTTTACTGACCCTAAATTATTTTTATACCTCTCCTTCTCTTGGTTCAAGTCAATTTCAGTAGAAGAAGATGTGTAAAAACTAAAAGCCTTCATAAAAGAACCCCTGTCAAGAGTAACTAAGGGTGACTGGTCCTCTTTCCTAATTGTCTTAGAAATGGGATCATAACACCTAGCTAATGCAAAAATTAGGTCTACATCTAGGAAAATATCAGGGACAACCAGCTTCCCTAAACCTAGAGTCCATCCATTGCAAACAAGAACATGCTTAATCCTATTTCCATAAAAATAACTAAAGAGAGTATAACCTGAGAAACCTAGTGTGATAGGATCTCTGCACTAGCCTAGAAAATCCTCGAAAACATCATCCACAGCTCTCTTATTCTAACTAGAACCAGGCAACAACTCCATGAATTCATCTGAATAATTAGGCTTACTCTTGTCATCACCACCTTTGGATTTAGCTTCACTACTGGATGAAGCCATGCTCAATTCTGGTTGATTCACTCTTCTCTGATGATTGCTCTTAATTCTGCAAACTTGATTTCTCTTGGCACTTAAAAGTTATTCTCAACAAACATAATTCTCTTCAAATGACTTGAACACAAAAAATAATGAATTCAGCTTATTTATCGATGCATATCAGACTTGTACAACTACCACAATCATTGCAAATCTATCCTTAATTGCTCTCTCATTTAATTTCACATATCACCAGTTTTCAAATTAGAGCTAGCCGATGTCTAGATGTTGACATATAGATTAAAAACTTGAAAACAAGGCAAAAGGAAATGATTATAGCTCTGTACTTAAAAAATATGTTTACGTCATGAGACCCTCCTTTGATACATGATTGGATAGTCATTTACCTTTTCCTCTAGCTCAAAAATGTACTTTATTCCACGTAGCAATGGTCCCTACCCTGTCTTTATTAGTTTTCCTGACTGGGCCTTTTTACGAGAACTAGTGATTGAAAGCTTCACTGGTTTGCTAATTATACTCTTAACCCTAGGTCATATTCTAAGAATTGGCAACCAAAGGATTCAGGGGTTCTCAGAATGTATCTCTTAACTCATCCATGATTCAATGACCTAGTGAACAAGGAAATCATGCCTGAGCAACTGACTTTAGTTATCATTTGGAGAACTAGCGACAATGGCTATCTCCCATTCTCTTAATGTCCCGGTTAACTATCAACTTTCTTGGAGACTTAGCAACTGAAGAGATTGTGTATTCACTAAATGAAATACTTAACCACATGTATATTGAGAGAACTGGTGAATAGCTTATTCTTTGAGTCATTGAATCTTTCCTTAATCGCCACTTACATACTGAGATTCTGGATCAATCATCAATCTTGACACTAATCAATGGCTATCACCAATTTGCTGAAACATATGAACTTTAATCATTTGATTACGAGACTTAGTGAACAAAGCATTCATTGAATCTCCTAATACTTCAACCATTGATTATTTCATTACGCGATTAAGCGACTGAAGGCTTAATACTCTGCTAATCCTTTGATTTGCCCATTTTCCAAATACTTCTAGCCTTCATCTTTCTTTTAAGAGAACTTGCAACCACATGATTCACTGAATCGCTAAATCTTTTAAAGCTTTGCTGACTTATTCCAAGATAAGAGAACAAAGAGAACCTTACCTCTGCCAAATTTATTACATCAAATTGTCAAAGCTACTAGATTTTGAGGATAGTAACACAACTGCTTAGTTGCGCAATCGCCAAGTCAAAATATGTAGGACCGAATGTATTCTAAGATTAAAACATAACCATTGATCTTGTAGATTATCAATGGTGTTCACCAATTTGCCAGTTGATAAGAACCTTGACCACCCAGTTCTGAGAATGAGTGATAACCACCACACTAGGTCACTGAGAGTTAACATGAAACCGCCAAGGAATAAGAGAATAAGAGACAACACATTCACCAAGTCACGCAAAGCTTGTTGATAACTGTCGAGTACTTGGAGACCTCACGACTGAAGGAAATAATTAACAAAGTTCCAACCCATTCGCTAATTCGCCGAATAACTTAAAGACATGCCATGACATTTCCCAATTCAGAAAACACTGAGATAAATAACCACATGTAGGACTAACCACTTAAGTGACCAAAAAGTAATGATCAAACATAAAAATAGGGCCAACACAAGGGTTTTATGAAAAATTAAAAACCTACCAAGGCAAGAAACCTAAGGTGAGGCTTTCTTGGTTAGGGAAACTTGATGGTAGTCTCATCACTCATTTTCGTGAGTCTTCTTGGAGTGGGCTTTTAGAGAGTTAAAATTGACCCTAGGGAGTAGTTTAGGCTGGTTTTGACTTTCCCCAAGGGTGTACTATGGGGTTGGGGGTATTTCTAGGACACATTGAGTGTTTTAGACTCAATTTTCATCCTTAAAAAATGCTTGGGAAGAGTATGACGAATTTTGGGGAAAGATGTAAGTAACTTTCTCTCTTCTCAAAAAGTCTTGGGAAGGTCAGCCAATAGGATAGGCCTCTTCTCCTAGGAATTTTGGGGGTTTGTGTTAGATTACAATTTAGAGGAGAGTATGGGAAACATTTTGGGCCATTCACCCACTCTCTATCTTTAGAGACAAAGTTTGGAGACTAAGGAGGAGGGATGGCTAGAGAGAGGAAAGAGGAACTAAATTTTGTGCAGGCTTGGAGGAGAGGTTGGTGCTTCATCCATTTTCATTTTTATGTATGTTTTTGTGTATGCTCATGGGCTGCAAGTTTTCCTTTCTCCATGAAGTTTTCAATGTTATTGTGAAGGTGGTTGTAGTGTTGTGAGAAATCTATTTGTAGTTTTGGTGTTGATTCTTTCTTTCTTTCTTCTTGAGTTTGAAGGGTTGTAAAAAAAGGTTTCCCTCACCCTCCTGATGGATCCATGAGTGATCAAATGTGATAAGCCATAATGGGAGTAAGATGTGGTTGTGTAGTCCTATGTGGTGAAATATGTGTTTTGAATGTATGTGCCCTATGTCTTATGTATTTTTTTCCTACCTTAGCATGGTTCCCCAAGCTTAGGGGTTGGCTAGGGCATATTGAGGGCCTCATGATGCCATATGGTAGGGTGGAGAGCACCCATGGTTATGCTATTTTTTTTATATATGCAGGTTTTGGGTGTGTTGGTATCTTTGAGGCAAGTTTAAGTTGAGGGTATCTCATGTTTTGTAGCCCTTGGATAAATGTGTTTTGTGTGGAAGGAAAGGCATGCTTCCTAGTTTTGTATCATTGGAAATATTGCAATAATGTACTCTTGTTGTCCTTGAAAACCAAAAAATGACATTGTAGAAATTCTATTGAGGTATTTCATTTGATTTCATTTGTAACCTGTTGTATGAGTAATGTATTTAGAGGAAATTTGTCTTTACTTATGTTGAAGCTTCAAAATAAAAAGAATAAGTAACCATGTGTACTATTGTTTTTAAATATTGCATGATGAAGGAAACTCAGTAAGTTTTAATTTAAGCTAATTATTTAGCATTTTAGTAAGCTAGAAATAAAAAAAAAGTTATTGCAGTTGGGTTCTTGCCCAAGAAATTTGTGGGCATGATAGTTTTCAAACTTAATTAGGGAAAAATTGACTAAATTTCAGACACCTGAAGCACAGGAAAAATTGGAAATGGGTGGCAAACCTAGATTTAGAAAGGAGAAGATAAAAAACCTAAAAATACCACCAACAGTGGCTCTATCTGTGGATGCTTGATTGCAAGATCATAGCAAGAACTTATAAATCTCTGGGAGGTAGACCATGAAACCCTAACTTGAAATAGGATAGCAAAAACACAAAAAAAAAAACACACCTATACATATATACAAGCCTACTATGCATGGAAACAAGAAAGAACTAATTGAAGAAAAATTTCAAGAATTGTCCATGCACTGGAAATACTTGTTCTTCACCATCCAGATTTTTCAAAAAATAAGAATCCTTGCCATGAGTTTGATGAACAACCAAAGGTCCCATCCAAAAAGATTCAAATTTCTTGTGTTTCCCCTTATCTTTAGCTCTGGCATTCCATTGAAGAACCATATCACCAGGTTGAAAGTTCCTCACAGTTGCTCTCTTATCAAAGAGATATTTCATTTTTTGTTGCAACTTTACATTTTCTTTTTGTCCTTCTCTTCTGATCTCATCCAATTCAACCAACTGTATCATTCTATCTTGTAAAGGATCACTGATTTCCATACCCTCTTCCTGAATGAATTTGTCTATGGGTAAAAATTTATTAACTGGTAATGTTGATTTGAGACCATATACCATCTCAAAAGGGGATTTCCTTGTAGCTCTTTTCTCAGTAATCCTATCAGCCCACAATGCCAAATTTAACTTTACATGCTAACTTCTTTTGTTTTTTTCCAAAGTTTTCTTCAAAATTTGTAGAATACTCTTATTACTAGATTCAACTTGGCCATTTGCTTGTGGGTGGTAAGGAGATGAATAGGAAAAAATGATACCCATTTCTGAACAAAAATTAGTAATTTCTTGAGATCTGAAACTCATGGCATTATCTACAACCAATTTGATAGGGACACCAAATCTAGTGATCACATTGTTCATCAATAACTCAATTACAACAGTACTGGTTGCCCTTTTAGTTGGAATTGCTTCAATCCATTTAGTGAAATAGTCTGTAGCAACCAGAATATGACTATGTCCCCCACTAGATTTTTCAAAAAATTCTCCAATAAAGTCCATACCCCACATTGCAAAAGGAGCTTTTGCAACAATAGGGTTCAACAATAGAGCACCAAAAAATTTCAATTTCTTGGAAAATCTTTGACACGGCTCACACTTTCTAACAACATAATGAGTATCTTTGAATAACACATGCCAATAATACCCTACCCTCAAAATATTATGAGTTTTTGACTGAGTAGAGTGATGCCCTCCATATAATCTAGAGTGCATATCTTTCAATACCTTTTCTGATTAGTGTTTGTCCAAACAAAATAATAAAATCCCATCATTATCTTTCTAGTACAAATCACCCTGTATCATCACATACCTTTGGGCCTGCAAATCTCAAACTTCTCCTCTGATTATCATTTAACTCCTGGGGACATTTAGCATGTTTAATATAATAGACAATATCCTTGTACCATGGTTGTACTTCAATACTAGTGACTGTATCTTCATTAACAACAATACTATTTACTTGGACAAGGTCCATGTTTTCTTCAGTCATTAGTTTGGCAAGTCCCAAACCTCTCACCAATTTGGTAATGTGGAGATCAAGATCAAACTCTTGGATCCTATTGATCCACTTGCATCTTTTCTCTATGACCTCACTCTGAACCAAAATATCTCTCACTACTGCATGAGGTACATAAGCATTAAACTTGGCACAAACTAGATAGGGTCTAAAAGCTTTAACTGCCTTCACTAGTGCATATGCTTGCTTTTCCATTAACTCATAATTTAATTTAGCAGACTGCAATGACTTGCTAAAAAAGGCTATAGGATGTTCAAAACCCTCTTGGTCTTTCTATAAAAGGATAGCTGCAATAGTGTGAAAAGAGGCAAAAGAAAATAGAGAAAATGGCTTTGAATAGTCAGGTGAGACTAAGATAGAGGCTTCTTGGATTTCTTGTTTAATTTTCTCAAAGGCCAGCTGAGTCTCACAACTCCAATCAAACTTTTCATCTTTTTTTAGAAGTTTGACTATAGGCTTCACTAGCTCTGCAAAATTAGCAATAAATCTCCTGACAAAATTAATCCGTCCTAAGAAAGATTGCACACCCTTTATATTTTTTGGTGGAAGGACCTTCTTGATTGCCTCTACTCTTTCAGGGTCAATCTTGACTCCTTCCTTTGATACTATATGTCCAAGAAGCTTCCCTTCTATCACAACAAATTGACACCTTTTAGGATTTAAAGAAACACCAAATTCTAAAGCTTTAACCATGACCTTCTCCAAATGACTACAGTGGTCCTCATCCCTTTTAGAATAAGTAGTGAGATCATCCTGATATACAACCATTAGAACATTAATTAGTTCCTTAAATGCAATATCCATTTCCCTTTGGAAAGTTGCCCCAGCATTTTTAAGACCAAATGGCATGCAGATATATACATAAGTTCCCCATGGGGTTGTGAATGTTGTCTTGAATTGTTCTGATTCTTTGACCAGAACTTGATTATAACCTGAGAAACCATCCATCATTGACAAGAGCTCACATCCAGTTAACCTATGCAGCATGGCTTCCATGTTGGGTAATCCATAATTGTCCTTGAAGGTGAAAAACTGGTAAACAAGGGCCTCTTGTTATGCAATGCTATACCTATCACAACACAACTTGGCTCTATACAGTTGATTTCCTGCTTTCCTACTTTTAGTTTTCTCTCTCATGTATTTTCTCTTAGTTACCTTTGAGATTATGCTCAACTCTACATGGATTGAAACTAGTCATACTCTAGGGGCAACCGTCCTGGTCTAGGGGGCATTGTCCTATCTTTTCAGAGGATTTTCCTTGCATCAGTCACTAGTGGTTCTCACTACACCTAGCTACTAATGCTTAGCTATCAAATCTCTCTTCTTGAGGATATTCCTCACATCAATCACTAGTGGTTCTCACTACGTCTACCTACTAATGCTTAGCCATAAGATCTCTCTTCTTGAGGATCTCTCTTACATCAGTCACTAGTGGCTCTCACTACGTCTACCTACTGATGCTTCACTATCACTAATATCTCTCTCCTTGAGGGTCTTCCTTGTATCACTCACTAGTGGTTCTCATTGCATCTGTCTATTGATACTTAGTTAGCACTAAAATCTCTCCTTGAGACTCTCTCTCACGTCAGTCACTAGTGGTTCTCACTGCATCTATCTATTATCACTATCTTGTTGAGACTTCTCGCATATGACATAGATTTTTGATCTGATGTCAATCCTCTTAAATTGAACTTGTCACTCTCTGAGACATGCTTAGCTTTTCTTTTGTGTGCTTTTCTTTTATCTTTATCATTCCTTCTCAAGAAACTCCAAGACATCTATCTTGATTGAGAGATGCGAAGACTAAGGGAATGATCTTTTCTTTTCTTTTTGTTTTCTAGTTTCGTTCCAATGATCCAATGGATCCATACAAAATGGGTGTCCACTCTGAGAGCCTCTATCTCATGTTAGATGGCCATGTATTCCTCAAATCCATTTATATAGAAACTTTGGTGAGGTTGGTTCTTTTCCTTGTCTGTTTGAGTGACTTCTTTCTACTACAAGTGAACTTTCAAATGCTTGTCATGCGAAGTGAAAGTAAGGGTCATTGCGAGAATTCTTAGTATGCTTCTCAATAACTTAGCAAAAGAATGAAATCTTGCATGTCTCATGTTTTTTTGTCTACAAGAAAAATTCATGTCATCCTAGAAACTATGCTTTGATGCTTATGTTAACTTGCTAAATCAAAAGGAATAGGTGTTTAGGTCATTCTAGCTTCTTGTACCTTAATGCTTACACCTCATTCCAAAAAATCTAAGACTAATGTCATATACATATTCTCATGATTTCCATGATAGTGAGGGTTGTATGACATCCTATGAGTATACTATACCAAAAGCTCTATGATGATAACTATCTAATGGGTCCAACAACCAAGTCCTATGGATTGCATCTAGCTTAGGCTTGCATTTTCATTCTATAATTTCTTTGCAACAATGTTTCGATGCTCATTTCTTGAAATTTTCTTGGATTTGTATGAGGTGGTTCTCATTCCACATCCCGGCTTCATCATGACTACACAAGTGTTTGATCCTTGCTCTTGATCTTAAAGAATGTTCTTTTGGTTAGTACCTGTCATGTATTGTGATATCCTGCATGAGATGGTTAGTACCACATACATTGCATTTACATCTTTTATTCACAAAGTGCATTGCAATAAGTCTCATTCATACTTTTAAATCTACATATTCATATACATGTGCATCCATTATAAGCATAAATCAAAACATCCATTACATTTACTCATCTACTATCTATCATTACATTTCACATTGCATGCATACATAATAGAAAATATGTGCATATTCATACATGTCATACATTTCACATCTATCCATCTAATCTTATAGATACATCTCATAAAGCATAAAACATTCAATGCAATATATAACACGTACAATGATACCAAAAGAATTGAGCTCATATCTATATAAATCAGAGTGTCAATATACAAAATGGTGCTACTTAAGCACAGTCTATATCTCAAAATTGGGCTACAATACAAAGATGCCTATGCATCAAATACATCATGATATACTACATCAAGGCCCTAATCTAGCTCTGGCCATTGCCACCTAGAGGAGGTGGAGGAGGTAGCATGTCTGGCTGAGGCAGTGCCTATGGAGGAGGTCCCTGTAGAACCTCTAGCACTCTAGCATACTCTAAAAATCATAACACCTGGTCTATCATCTTAGGAGCTACACCAATGTAAGATGCAAAATAATATGGGGCTTGTGTTCCCTTATACTAAGCCTCTAACTATACTCTCGCTAGCTCCTCTCGTAGCTCCCTATTCTCCTACGCTCTATCTGACAACCGTGAATCTTGGAGGGTGACCTATATGTGTAGGTCACCCAATTATCTCTATGCCTGTTGCACCCTCTCTTGGATCATCTATAGTGGCTCCTATAGTTGTGAGACTACATCTCCTAGAGGTGAACCCTGTGCAACCTAATCCTGCATGTCCTCATCACCACCCTCAACTTGTGTCTCAATCTCTGGAGGTTTTTCTAGTGGCTCATCAATCCTCTGCCTCAATGATCTCTCTTGAGATCCATTACTACCTATGCTGGGATCTATCCTCATCCAACAAGATGAGATGGATTTCTATGTGGTCCTCTACCGAAGCACCTCCTACTACTATGGTGGTGGCTATGCCACCTGCTACTGTGGTGGAGGCTAAGCTGCATGTTGCAATACAACCTGTGCTTCCTTTTGACCCATACTAACTGTATCTATGTATCGGGGGAATGGATGTGCTGTCAAGTAATCCTAGTAAGATGGCATCATCTTGCCATCTGCTACTACAACCATATAATCCTATTGAGCTAGTGCTACCCATGTCTCAATCATAGAGTGACCATGAAATAACCTCGCTAGCTAGCCCTTCTTCAGCTCATTGATGAAGTGGGTGTAAGAGAAGTACTCATGTGATATATCCTGTGGCCTATTGAACTATCGCAGAACTCGTGATAGTGGAAATTACTCAATAATAGAGATAGAGTGGTTCATCAATGGTCAAGAACAAAACATATACTACAGCTCATGCCTAGCATCACCCTGGACCTTTGTACCTATACAAATACAACCATGTCATCTAGCTAAGCTCTCCACTACTCTATCTTACCCAGCATAGGATGGATCATCAATTTTCCATACCTGTAAATGTACAACTCTAATGGCTTCCAGGTATCCTGAAAGACTAGCCTGCATATAGGGAGATGCTCATAAGCCCATATCTGAAGTACAAAAACCCATGTCACCATGCTCTAGGCATCTCAATACACAATATCGTGCATCTCATGGTACATCTACACCAGCATACACTGACCCCATCCATAATGCATGGGTGGCTTCTCTAACATCCTCTGCAACATCCATCCCCAACCACACTCTAGCCCATGTTGTCCTCTTTCTTGCATCAAGTAGCAACCCAGGAATGCTTCTAGAATCATTTTTAATCTATGCCTCAAATCATAATCTCTGATTACCTCCTCCTAGGGGATCACTCGACCCATGACTAACTCATCCTGGAAGATAACTTAGAGGATGCTGTATATGTCCTTGGGCATCACAATCATCTCACCTTGTGGAAAAATAAGTGTATTTGTCTCTAAATGGAAATGCTCAACAAGTGCCCCTAGAAGTCCATGATTTACCTGAATGTTGGGTACATTACACAGATAAGATAAACCTAATGCATCTATGTGTGTTGTCTCTGTATCATCCAGTCGCTGCACTACCTCACTGATCACAGGATGGGGAGATTGGAATAATATGTCTGAGAAGTCAACCTACAATGCAATCGACAATGCATGATTAGTATCCCATCGTGATGATATTTCAAAGAAAAAATAGAACTTGAAACTATGTAGCTACCCTAAACTGGCAATCAGGCAATCTACTTGGCTTATTTTACGCAAATTATGGCTCAACAATTTTGGTTCTTTGTTTTAGATTCCCACATGAGGAAGTAGGAATCTCATGCGAGATTTTCTAGTCATGTGAGCTTGCACACCAGTTCGTATGAGGAATCTTCCCTGCGAAGGGTCTCCCACATGATTTCTAGGTCCTTTTCACATGAGCCTATGGAGAGGCCCAAACAAGGAAGTACTATTTCATACTTTCTCACATGAGAATCCTCACTAACCTATGCGGAGAACCTATTCCCTTGCACGATTTCTTGCACGCAAGTTCCTAGAATGACCTAAATTATATCTAAATCTACTTAAAAGAGTGTAAAAAATTTGAAATGCGAGGCAGGTTATTGACTACTCACATGTGGGTCATATGTCAGTGGTTGGCTGTGATATCTCGAGTGCTCAAACCTATGTGACTTCATTGGAACTCCTTGCATTTTCACTTAGAGCTCTCTTTTTTGCAAAGTCAATGGTTTAAAATGAATTGAAATACCCCTTTTGGGCGTTATATAAGTTTTGACCTAATTTTCAAAAGTGCTCTATTTTGCACAAAAACTTCACCCTTGGCTAAATCGACTGCTCTGAAGCCATTTTCAAGATTAAAATTGAAATTTGACATCTCTAATTAGCTCAAAATTTCATTTTAAAATTTCTAGGACCGACGTGATCGGATGCTTGTGTAGTTGACCTTATGATGTCGTATTCTTGACAGAATCTCATATCATCATCATTTTCTCAATTTCTTCAACTCTTTCATCAAAAGTTAATCCTAGTCAACCATGGTCACACTTGGTCACACTTGGTCAATCAACCCTCCAAATCATTCTAGATCACTTTCGAATCTTCTTGATTCTTCTGTAATCAGTTTTAAGTTCTTGTAGATCTTTGATCCTATCTCTATATGACACCTATTATTGTCAATCACCTTTATGACATGTCATCTTTCAATTTCTCTCCTGAGGGGGTAGGATGATTGCATCATTGAATCTCATTGAATAAATTATTGAATCAGTCTGATTTGACCTAAATCAAAAGTCCTCATCGCTAAGGGCATCTCACCACTTGGGGCATGTTTAGTTTTTCATACCTCATAGTCAAAATTGGATGTTCCACAATCTTGAATCACTAAGGGCATCTATGTGCCTCTCATCTTGTCATCATATTTCTAGGTATCTAAGAAATATAACTTAGATCCCTGAGGATCAAGCTTCATTCTGGAGATGGTTCTCAAAATCTCTATTAGGTGTTGGGACAATCTAACCTTGATCCTTGAAAGTTAAGCTTCATTCTAGAGATGGCTCTCGAAATCTCTTTTTAACCAGTATCTAGGAAATCTAACCTAGGTCTTGAAGGACTAAGTTTCATTCTAGAGATAGTCCTAAAAATATGCATCAGTTATCATTTAATTGATGGCTATCGGGGAAATCTAACCCTAACTCCTAAAGATTGAGCCTCGTTCTTGGGACAGTCTTACTAAAAGTGGTAATCTGATCGATGTCTTCACAATCTAACCTAGACCTTGGAGAATCAAGCTTCATTTTGGAGATGGTTCTATAACTCAATCTAATCGGTGTCCTAGAAATCTAACCTCAAAGTCTGAGGGTTAAGCTTTGTTGTGGAGATAATCCTGAAACTCTAAAAAATTATCACATCAGACTATTCTTTTAATCAATGCATGGCTTGCACATCAATTCAAAGAGGGGAAAAATGTAATACCCCAAATTTGGCATCTTGCAATCCTAACCAATTTTGTTGCATTTAGTCTCATTCTATCAATTTTTGAATCATCAAAGTCCTATAGTACTAGGCAATTATGTCTTCTAATTGACTCTACTTGACTTAGTATCAAATGCAGAAAACCTTAAATCTGCATCAATCACATATTATATTTAATTCATAAATAATGACTGCAAATTAGCTAAATAAACCCTATGATTGATTAATTTAATTATAAAGTCCTATCACTTTAATTAAATTAAATCCACCCTCTTTAGCTAAAAATACATAAAAAATGAATTAAAAAATATTTGGTTTTTAAATAAATATGCTCATTTCAATAATTGAATTTAATTATTCAAATAATTGAGAAAATCCATTTATGAGGTAATATTGTATTGATTTAATCAAATACTCTCTCCAAAAAACTTCTCTTCAGTTCAGAAAAGGAAACTTTGAGCTAACTAAGAATCCAAAAGTGCAACAAATCAGCTAACTACTTTACACACTCAAAAGACAAACAATTGACTGCCTCTCCATGGGAAACTTTCTATTCTGAACTGAACTCTCCTTCAATCTCCACCATTCGTCTCATTGAATCTCCACCGTCAATTAAACCCAGGATTCTATAAAAGACCTCTTGTTTCTCATTCAAGAGGATGCAACTTTTGAGCAATGAAGTGCTGTCACATTATCATCTCAACTTGCTTGCATTCAAGCTTTAGCTAAATCCATTTCTAATAATCATTTATAGATTAATATCTCACACTTAGATTAAATATGCATTTACATTATCAATCTAGTTTTCTTTCATTGTTATTAGATTAATATTCATATTTCATTTCTAGATTAATCTTGCATACTCATTCTAGAATAACTTCATCTTGCTTTCTGTTAAATCCTCCATTCTACTGCTAGTCTATGGTTGTTGGACTCTTGATTCTGAGAGTAATTTCAAACCCTACCTATATAGGAGGCAATAGGTCAAATCATATAGGTATGTAGGATGAATGATCCCACATTCATTCTTGTGTGTATTTGGTGAATAATGACTATGTTGAAGTGTATGGCTAAGTTAGAGGTCAACATTTAGGTATCACACCTATTGTAATACTTGGCTCCTAATAGGGTCTGAACTCCTAACATGGTTATTATACTCATAGTGCAGATATTTGTTAGTGTCATCCCCACCGAGGTTTATCCCTTAACAAGGTTCTCCTTGAGAATAAATATTGGTGTTCATGTGTATGTGTTCTATTGTTGCATTTACTTTTCAGTTAATTATTTTTTTAAAAGTTGAAGTAAAAGTTTGCATCAACTGATTCACCCCCCTCCACTCTTAGTTGATTAGGACATTGTTATTTTAACATGATTTAGCCAACCTACTAAAACTATCATAATTACTGTAACATCTAATTAAAAATTCCACTATATTAAAAAAAGTAATTCTTCAATTACATTAACCTAACCTTACTAACATAGTTCATAATCTAATAAAGGCTAACTTTTAACTAATTTTTAAATGTTAAAGAATCTATGCTTTTATTCGCTATTACAAACTAATACTATGGAAAGAGTTTAAAAGAAGTATTATGTTCATACTAACAATTGTTGGCATTAAGCAGGATTGCCACTAGTGACAACACTTATTTGCATCCTCAGTGCAAACTCAACAGGATAGTGCAAACCGAGCAGAACAGTGCAAACCGAGCAGGATAGTGCAAACTGAGCAGGACAATGTAAACTGAGTGACATTATGTCTACTGAGTCACAAGTATTTACTGAGTTTAAAACTTACCGAGAGGTTAGTATGAACTGAGCCTTCACTTCTACTGAATGCATGACGATGCTGAGTAATGCAGTGGACGCCGAGTACCAGAAAGTCACCGAGTTAGTTTGCAGGAACCATGTAACCATACTTGGGCCGACTTAGTAGCACTTATGTTTATTTGTTAAGCCGACTTTGTAATTGTAATTAATTGTTTAGACTTGTATATAAACAATGTTGTACAAATACCAAGTAGTATGAATGTGGAATAAAAGGAAGAGATAAAAGGTAGAAACTAATGAATTACAAAGGGCTACTATACATAAGGAGCAGCAGAGACAAATTCATCACAAAAGGTGATCAGTACATCAGCAAATCTCATTCAGCAATCCAGTTGCAAAGTAAGAGATATACTGTTTCATTTTAATCAGTGAATCAGTACTAAAATCCTCTAACCAGGTAGACTTAATAGTCTTTTGTAAAATCTCTTTACCGAGTACATACTTCTTTTGTAAGTTTGTAAAAATCCTTTAACATGGTGGATTTAGCAATCCTTATTGCTCCTAGCAGGGCAGATCATCAGAAGTGATCAATGTAAGCCTTAACCGACCAACTTTATACTGTAGTATTAAAGCTTTGTGGGTTTCATCCCCACCCTAGTTTTACTTTCTTTTGGAAGGTTTCTGGGTAACCAAATCTATGTGTCATTATTGTGAATGCTTTCATGTTTCATGCTTTCTATATGAAAAAGGATAAAGTGAACTATATGTTAATACATCTGATATTGATATAAAAAATTAGAAGTTACTAATTCACCCCTCCCCTCTCAGTAACTTGGTTAATTCTTGAATATTTCCAACAATTGGTATCAGAGTAGTATTGGTTCTCAAGATAAAGCTTAACTAGCTTGAGCAAAGATCCAGGACAATGGAGGTATTCAAACTGAACAAGGTGATTGAAAATGAAAAGCTAGATCTGGAAATGGCCATAGCTAAACTTAAAGAAGCAAAAGAACATCTTTCCCAATCCCTAAGAAGAAGGAAGGAACTTTCAAATCAGATGAATGATCATAATTACATTGAAGAAAAGATTGAAGATCTTTTTCCCTCAAATAGCTCAGATGAAGCAAACAATGCTGTCAAAGAACTCCTAGAAAAGAATGGGTCTCTGCAGGAAGAAGTGAGAAAATTAAAAAGAGAACAAGAACTACACTCAACAAGATTTTGTGAGATCTTAGAACAAAGAAACAAGTTGAAAGATGAATTAGATGGAAGGAACAATGAAGTCCAAAATAAAACCCTTCAGCTAGAAAACCTAATTGATCAAATCTCCCATACAAATGAGGAAATTCTGACTCTAAGATCAGAAATAGAAAGCACAAGAGAAGAACTAAGATCTGAAAAGCAAATCAATCTAAGACTGGTGGATGACCTAAACACTGAAAAACAAATCAATGAAAGAATGTTGAAGAACCAAGAAGACTTAAATTAGCTGCATGATCAAAATCTTCATAGGAAAAAAGGAAAAGCAGGATTTGGATACAAAGGAGAAGGTGAATCTTCTAAGCCAGGTACTCAAAGGAATCAGAAACCTACTTGTAATCATTGTGGCAAAATAGGACATACTTCAAATAAATGTTGGAGCAATGAAAAAGAAGAATTCAATGGAAAATGCTACAACTGCAATCAATATGGTCACAAAGCAAATGAATGCAAGGAAAAACCAAGATTCAAAGGTAATTGTCACAAATGCAATAAACAAGGTCACAAGGCATCTGAGTGTAGATCCAAAACATTCAATCTAGCAGAACAAATTATGAAAGCAATGTTTGGATGGGATTACAACACTTGGTGTAAATGTCATTACTGTGGAGAATATGGACACATTGGAATGAACTGCATAAAACATCATCTAAGGAAAAGAGATACTACCATAAGATGTTTCAAATGCACTAAACTCGGTCATATAGCCAAAAATTGCATGAATGCTAGTGAAGTTGAAGATGGAAAGAAGAATGAAGCAACTAAGATCAGGAAATAGATGAGACAACAGTGGATTCCTAAATCTACCCAGCAAACCAGTCCAAGTAATGGAATGGGTGGCTCTACCGTCTCAAACTAAATTCCCAAGAAAGCACTGGAACTGTATTCTCATAGACAAATTTCAAGTAGTTCCAGAACTGAATTAAAAGAAAGATCTAAATCGGCATACAAGATGCAATAAGATCACAAGAAGGTCGGTATCACTTTTCACCGAGCAAGGTCGAGAGCTATCTAATATGATTACCGAGCGAGGTCAGAGCAATATGAATTCTCAAGTTCACCGAGTTGCGAAGTCTTTACTGAGCAATTAATTCATAGTGGGTGACAGTCTGTTAGAATTCATACCCTAATTTCTACTAAGCATTAATGACAGAGTTGTAAACAAAAGGCAAGAAATCAAACTCATTCTTCACCGCGAAGTTTAGCATTTTGAGAGTAGAAAATTTCCAGAGCAATCAAGCGATTCAAATACTTTTGTGAAAAGAATTCTCTATGAGCTACCATGGCATCATCTAGTGCTTCAGCGAAGAAAGGAATAGAAATGATAATCCAAAGGGAATGGAAAACACCAAATTTCAAACTTGTGCCCGCAAATGTAGCAACCCTAGACCCGAACGGAGCTCCATCTTATATTCCTCCTAAGGTACTACTTGTTAATGATATTCGCAATCATTTCAATTGTGCAATTCAAGAGATGGGAAACCTAGAGCTAGATATTGTGCGTGAGGAACTATGTGTGAATGGTGTTCTAAAACCAGAGCACAAACATCTGGAAGACAAGGGATTAGTTCACATTACACATTTACCTTAAAACTTTCAGGAGAAATGGGTTAGATACACTCTCAGCTGTGTACAGGAAGGCAAGATTTGGCTTGAGCAACCCATAGAGATCACTAAGAAGATGATTCACTGAATCACCGGTCTTCCCATGTTAAACAAAGTTAAATCTACCAAAACCATAGGTCGGCCGGAGCTGGAGAAGAAAGCCCTAGCTGCGTGGGATGGTAGAGGCATGAAAGTAAGTAGCATTACTGATGCTGAACTGAAGTTTGGAACACACATCATTGCTCATAAAATATACAGTTCAAGTCAGCAGAATAGTGTTCCCTGTGAAACCATAGACCTAGCATACAAAGTGGTAAAGAATAATTTATCATTTGACCTTGCAGATTTGTTGTTAAAATAGTTTAACAAGAACATGGAAAGAATTCAAACTTCCAAAAACAATCCATGTAAGTTTGGATCTCTACTGGTCTGTTTATTTTTCTATGTTCAGAACTTCTTCCCTTCCAAAGGAAAAGTAGTATGGAGAAAGGATGTGCCAATTCTTTATGAGATAAATGAATATATTTCAGAAATGGGTGAAAATTTTGAGAACATCATGGATAGTTATTTTGAGTCTCTCAAGGAGAAAATGAACGATAGATTCTGGATTCCACAGAAGTTGGTGGAGTATTATAAGGATGATATTTGTTTCATGGTGGACTATGACAAAGTATACATTCAAGCAGCTAAACTGAGGATTGTACATCTGAAACCTCTTCCTTATGAGGTAAACATTGATGAAACAAAGAATACCATTGAAACCCTCCTTAATCAGCCTGTTGATCCCAAAGCTCCATATTTTGGGACATATGAAGAAGCAAAAGTGAGAATTGAATTAAGTATAAAGCTTCCACAGGCAGTAAATAAAGGAAAAAAGAGGATAGCCAAAATGCAAGCTATCACACCTCTAATGCTAACCGAGGGTAGAGGAGAAGACATTGAAGAATAAGAGAAAAAGGATGAGAAAATAGAGGAACCAGAACCTGCAAAGAAGAAAGGAAAGGTATTCATCAGAAAGGTACCTAAGCCTCCCACTACCCTATTTACAAGGAGAAGTGCAAAGGGTAAGGTAGACAAAAAGGACAAAGATATAATATTCAAAAAGCCTCCTCTAACCCTTCAAGAGAAGATCAAACTTTTGAGAGAAGGATCTGGAGTAAGTAATATAAAATCTTTAAAATATGAAATAAGATCAAAAATAGAACAAAAGGAGATTGAAGATGCTGTCATTGAAAAGATGGGACAGTGGAAATACTCTCCTGATGAAATAGCCCAATAGATTCTAGGAGCTTTATTAGATCAAATAAAAATGAGATGGGCCAATGCAAGGCAAACTGTAAAAGACATATTTGATCAAATCCTGAAATAGTTAATGCCAAGCTTGAAAAATGATGAAATAAAGAAGGCATTAAAGGAGAAAGAAAATAAGATGACACTGAAGTTCAATACTTGTTTAATTCTGATTAACAATATTGAATCAGTTGTGAAGAGTGCAAATGCCACATGGAAGAACATATACCATCTTCACCAACTGAGTACTGAATCAGTTATAATAAAAGACATTGAAGATGATAGTGATGAATAGGAAGAAGCCACTGAGGTAGATGATACCATGAGGATAGCGGCAGAAGTCATTGCATCACTTCCTACCTCTCCAGCAAAAGTTGCTACATCTAGCCTAGAGACATCTTCAAGCATGGTTGTGACAACTTCAACATTTGTCCAATCACCTATAGCAACAACAGAAGTAACTACCATTTCTTCTATCGAGTTGCAGTCTCCTATTTCATCAAGTTTTCCAACAGTAAGTATTCCAGTTTTTTATTCTACAAGTGTAAATACTTTAGCTTTAAGTTCTCCAGTAGACAGTATACCATTCTTTATAGCCAGTCCTACTATGTCTACTATCACAAATACTAAAGCATTAAGTACCATAATAGATAAGCCTAAGGCTCAATCGAGTATAAGATTTTTGGGAAAGAATATAGTAGAGGATATAGACCTAGATGAGGAAATAGAAATTCCAACATTGGATTTTGCAAATCTATCAGCGGATCAAATGCAAAATATAGGTGAACTCCTCCAAAGGAAAGCGAAGCAAAAGAAGCTTAAAGAGGAGAGAGACAAGGAATATAAAATCATTAAGGATGCTAAGGACCTTTTGTCAGAAGAATTAGGTATTAAAGTAGACTCCTCTCAACATGTTTTGTTACAATTAGCAGAAGTGGTAAATAAGTACAATGAGGATTCATTTGGGACAGACAAGTTAGTTGAAAAAGCTGAGAAGAAATTCAACAATAAAGTGCTTGAGCACATTTCTCAGCACATAGCTATTAATCAAGCAGATTTATCTTCAGTTTTGACAAACATTGAATCTTCCTATTCGAATGTTACCTCTCTTTTGGCCAAACTATGCAATGTTGCCGAGTTCACCAAGGATGTCAAGGATAAAATGAATAAAATTGATGAGGATTTGAAGATTAGCATACAGAAGCTGCAACTTGAACCAAGTTCAAACTCTGCTCATCACATGAAAATCTCATTCCTATCAAATATGTAGTCAAAACTACTGAAAGAAGACACAAGGACCCGGTCCACACTACTAGACATTCAGAACATGATCCTTCCCATCATGAATACAATATATAAGCACATTGAACATTCCAAAACATTAATTCATGAAAATCAGTTCTCAATAGCAGATTACATGATTGCACTCTCTGCAGAAGTCCAAATTGCAATTCAAACATGCAAGATTCTACAAGAAAATTGGGATAGAACTCTGGCACTGATAATGAAGGTACATTCTATTTTTCTATCAAATTTTGGATTCTCCCTGTAAAACACTTGTATATACACCTTTGGCATTATCGACAAAAAGGGGGAGATATGTATAGAAGAAAAAGTTAGTGCATTGAAAGGGGGAGATAATTTATAAAGCCCTATGACAAAGACAAATTTTGAAAAATCAAAATAAATCTTAGCATGGTTCATGTATATAAGTTTTGGGCAATAAGTGTTTTTGTCACTAATGCCAAAGGGGGAGATTGTTGGCATTAAGTAGGATTGCCACTAGTGATAACACTTATTTGCATCCTCAGTGCAAACCGAGCAGGACAGTGTAAACTGAGTGACATTATGTCTACCGAGTCACAAGTATTTACCGAGTTCAAAACTTATCGAGTGGTTAGTATGAACGGAGACTTCACTTCTACTGAGTGCATGACAATGCCAAGTAATGCAGTGGATGCCAAGTATCAGAAAGTCACTGAGTTAGTTTGCAGGAACCGTGTAACCATACTTGGGCTGACTTAGTAGCACTTATGTTTATTTGTTAAGCCGACTTTGTAATTGTAATTAATTGTTTAGACTTGTATATAAATAATGTTGTACAAATACCAAGTAGTATGAATGTGGAATAAAAGGAAGAGATAAAAGGTAGAAACTAGTGAATTACAAAGGGCTACTATACATAAGGAGCAGCAGAGACAAATTCATCACAGAAGGTGATCAGTACATCAGCGAATCTCATTCAGCAATCCAGTTGCAAAGTAAGAGATATACTGTTTCATTTTAATCAGTGAATCATTACTAAAATCCTCTAACCAGGTAGACTTAACAGTCTTTTGTAAAATCTCTTTACTGAGTACATACTTCTTTTGTAAGTTTGTAAAAATCCTTTAACATGGTGGATTTAGCAATCCTTATTGCTCCTAGTAGGGCAGATCATCAGAAGTGATCAATGTAAGCCTTAACTAGCCAACTTTATACTGCAGTATTAAAGCTTTGTGGGTTTCATCCCCACCCCTGTTTTACTTTCTTTTGGAAGGTTTCTGGGTAACCAAATCTATGTGTCATTGTTGTGAATGCTTTCATGTTTCATGCTTTCTATATGCAAAAGGATAAAATGAACTATATGTTAATACATTTGATATTGATATAAAAAATTAGAAGTTACTGATTCACCCCTCCCCTCTCAGTAACTTGGTTAATTCTTGAATATTTCCAACAATTGGTATCAGAGCAGTATTGGTTGTCAAGATAAAGCTTAACTAGCTTGAGCAAAGATCTAGGACAATGGAGGTATTCAAACTGAACAAGGTGATTGAAAATGAAAAGCTAGATCTGGAAATGGCCATAGCTAAACTTAAAGAAGCAAAAAAACATCTTTCCCAATCCCTAAGAAGAAGGAAGGAACTTGCAAATAAGATGAATGATCATAATTACATTGAAGAAAAGATTGAAGATCTTTTTCCCTCAAATATCTCAGATGAAGCAAACAATGATGTCAAAGAACTCCTAGAAAAGAATGGGTCTCTGCAGGAAGAAGTGAGAAAATTAAAAAGAGAACAAGAACTACACTCAACAAGATTTTGTGAGATCTTAGAACAAAGAAACAAGTTGAAAGATGAATTAGATGGAAGGAATAATGAAGTCCAAAATAAAACCCTTCAGCTAGAAAACCTAATTGATCAGATCTCCCATACAAATGAGGAAATTCTAACTCTAAGATCAGAAATAGAAAGCACAAGAGAAGAACTAAGATCTAAAAAGCAAATCAATCTAAGACTGGTGGATGACCTAAACACCAAAAAACAAATCAATGAAAGAATGTTGAAGAACCAAGAAGACTTAAATCAACTGCATGATCAAAATCTTCATAGGCAAAAAGGAAAAGCAGGACTTGGATACAAAGGAGAAGGTGAATCTTCTAAGCTAGGTACTCAAAGGAATTAGAAACCTACTTGTAATCATTGTGGCAAAATAGGACATACTTAAAATAAATGTTGAAACAATGAAAAAGTAGAATTCAATGGAAAATGCTACAACTGCAATCAGCATGGTCACAAAGCAAATGAATGCAAGGAAAAACCAAGATTCAAAGGTAATTATCACAAATGCAACAAACAAGGTCACAAGGCATCCGAGTGCAGATCGAAAACAATCAATCCAGCATAACAAAGTATGAAAGCAATGTTTGGATGGGATTACAACACTTGGTGTAGATGTCATTACTATGGAGAATATGGACACATTGGCATGAACTGCATAAAACATCATCTAAGGAAAAGAGATACTACCATAAGATGTTTCAAATGCACTAAACTCGGTCATATAGCCAAAAATTGCATGAATGCTAGTGAAGTTGAAGATGGAAAGAAGAATGAAGCAACTAAGATCAGGAAATAGATGAGACAACAGTGGATTCCTAAATCTACCCAGCAAACCAGTTCAAGTAATGGAATGGGTGGCTCTACCGACTCAAACTAAATTCTCAAGAAAGCACTGGAACTGTATTCTCATAGACAAATTTCAAGCAGCTCCAGAACTAAATTAAAAGAAAGATCTAAATCAGCATACAAGATGCAATAAGATCACAGGAAGGTCGGTATCACTTTTCACCGAGCAAGGTTGGGAGCTATCTAATATGATTACCGAGCGAGGTCGGAGCAATATGAATTCTCAAGTTCACCGAGTTGCGAAGTCTTTATTGAGCAATTAATTCATAGTGGGTGACAGTCTGTTAGAATTCATACCCTAATTTCTACTAAGAATTAATGACAGAGTTGTAAACAAAAGGCAAGAAATCAAACTCATTCTTCATCGCGAACTTTAGCATTTTGAGAGAAGAAACTTTCCAGAGCAATCAAGCGATTCAAATAATTTTGTGAAAAGAATTCTCTGTGAGCTACCATGGCATCATCCAGCGCTTCAGCAAAGAAAGGAACAAAAATGATAATCCAAGGGGAATGGAGAACACCATATTTCAAACTCGTGCCCGCAATTGCAGCAACCCTGGACCCGAACGGAGCTCAATCTCAGATTCCTCCTAAGGTACTACTTGTTAACGATATTCGCAATCATTTCAATTGTGCAATTCAAGAGATGGGAAACCTAGAGCTAGATATTGTGCGTGAGGAACTATGTGTGAATGGTGTTCTAAAACCAGAGCACAAACATCTGGAAGACAAGGGATTAGTTCACATTACACATTTACCTCAAAACTTTCAGGAGAAATGGGTTAGATACATTCTTAGCCGTGTACACGAAGGCAAGATTTGGCTTGAGCAACCCATAGAGATCACTAAGAAGATGATTCATCGAATCACTGGTCTTCCCATGTTAAACAAAGTTAAATCTACCGAAACCCTAGGTCGGCTGGAGCTGGAGAAGAAAACCCTAGCCAAGTGGGACGGTAGAGGCATGAAAGTAAGCAGCATTACTGATGCTGAACTGAAGTTTGGAACACACATCATTGCTCATAAAATATATAGTTCAAGTCAGTAGAATAGTGTTCCTTGTGAAGCCATAGACCTAGCATACAAAGTTGTAAAGAATAATTTATCATTTGACCTTGCAAATTTGTTGTTAAAACAGTTTAACAAGAACATGGAAAGCATTCAAACTTCCAAAAACAATCCATGTAAGTTTGGATCTCTACTAGTCTGTTTATTTTTCTATGTTCAGAAATTCTTCCCTTCCAAAGGAAAAGTAGTATGGAGAAAGGATGTGCCAATTCTTTATGAGATAAATGAATATATTTTAGAAATGGGTGAAAATTTTGAGAACATCATGGATAGTTATTTTGAGTCTTTCAAGGAGAAAATGAACGACATATTATGGATTCCACAGAAGTTGGTGGAGGATTATAAGGATGATATTTGTTTCATGGTGGACTATGACAAAGTATACATTCAAGTAGCTAAACCAAGGATTGTACATGTGAAACCTCTTCCTTATGAGGTAAACATTGATGAAACAAAGAATATCATTGAAGCCCTCCTTAATCAGCCTGTTGATCCCAAAGCTCCATATTTTGGGACATATGAAGAAGCAAAAGTGAGAATTGAATTAAGTATAAAGCTTCCACAGGCAGTAAATAAAGGAAAAAAGAGGATAGCCAAAATGCAGGCTATCACACCTCTAATGCTAACCGAGGGCAGAGGAGAAGACATTGAAGAAGAAGAGAAAAAGGATGAGAAAATAGAGGAACCAGAACCTGTAAAGAAGAAAGGAAAGGTATTCATCACCAAGGTACCTAAGCCTCCCACTGCCATATTTACAAGGAGAAGTGCAAAGGGTAAGGTAGACAAAAAGGACAAAGATATAATATTCAAAAAGCCTCCTCTAACCCTTCAAGAGAAGATCAAACTTTTGAGAGAAGGATCTGGAGTAAGTAATATAAAATCTTTAAAATATGAAATAATATCAGAAACAGAACAAAAGGAGATTGAAGATGCTGTCATTGAAAAGATGGGACAGTGGAAATACTCTCCTAATTAAATAGCCCAACAGATTCCAGGAGCTTTATTAGATCAAATAAAAATGAGATGGGCCAATGCAAGGCACATTGTAAAAGACATATTTGATCAAATCCTGAAACAGTTAATGCCGAGCTTGAAAAATGATGAAATAAAGAAGGAATTAAAGGAGAATGAAAATAAGATGACACTAAAGTTCAATACTTGTTTAATTTTGATTAACAATATTGAATCGGTTGTGAAGAGTGCAAATGCCACATGGAAGAACATATACCATCTTCACCAACTGGGTACTGAATTAGTTATAATAAAAGACATTGAAGATGACAGTGATGAACAGGAAGAAGCCACTGAGGTAGATGATACTGTGAGGATAGCGGCACAAGTCATTGCATCACTTCCTACCTCTCCAGAAAAAGTTGCTACATCTAGTCTGGAGACATCTTCAAGCATGGTTGTGACAACTTCAACATTTGTCCAATCACCTATAGCAACAATAGATGTGACTACCATTTCTTCTACCAAGTTGCAGTCTCCTATTTCATCAAGTTTTCCAGTAGTAAGTATTCTAATTTTTGATTCTACAAGTGTAAATACTTTAGCTTTAAGTTCTCCAGTAGATAGTATACCATTCTTTATAGCCAGTCCTACTATGTCTACTATCACTACTACTAAAGCATTAAGTACCATAATAGATAAGCCTAAGGCTCAACTGAGTATAAGATTTTTGGACAAGAATATAGTAGAGGATATAGACCTAGATGAGGAAATAGAGATTCCAACATTGGATTTTGCAAATCTATCAGTGGATCAAACACAAAATATAGGTGAACTCCTCCAAAGGAAAGCGAAGCAAAAGAAGCTTAAAGAGGAGAGAGACAAGGAATATAAAATCATTAAGGATGCTAAGGACATTTTGTCAGAAGCATTAGGTATTAAAGTAGACTCCTCTCAACATGTTTTGTTACAATTAACAGAAGCGGTAAATAAGTACAATGAGGATTCATTTGGGACAGACAAGTTAGTTGAAAAAGCTAAGAAGAAATTCAACAATAAAGTGCTTGAGCACATTGCTCAACACATAGCTATTAATCAAGCAGAATTATCTTCAGTTTTGACAAACATTGAATCTTCCTATTCAAATGTTACCTCTCTTTTGGCCAAACTATGCAATGTTGCCGAGTTCACCAAGGATGTCAAGGATAAAATGAATAAAATTGATGAGGATTTGAAGATTAGCATACAGAAGCTGCAACTTGAACCAAGTTCAAACTCTGGTCATCACATGAATATCTCATTCCTATCAAATATGCAGTCAGAACTACTGAAAGAAGACACAAGGATCCGGTCCACACTGCTAGACATTCAGAACATGATCCTTCCCATCATGAATACAATGTATAAGCACATTGAACATTCCAAAACATTAATTCATGACAATCAGTTCTCAATAGCAGATCACATGATTGCACTCTCTGCAGAAGTCCAAATTGTAATCCAAACATGCAAGATTCTGCAAGAAAATTGGGACAGAACTCTGGCACTGATAATGAAGGTACATTCTATTTTTCTATCAAATTTTGGATTCTCCTTGTAAAACACTTGTATATACACGTTTGGAATTATCAAAAAAAAGGGGGAGATATGTATAGAAGAAAAAGTTAGTGCATTGAAAGGGGGAGATAATTTATAAAGCCCTATGACAAAGACAAATTTTGAAAAATCAAAATAAATCTTAGCATGGTTCATGTATATAAGTTTTGGGCAATAAGTGTTTTTGTCACTAAGGCCAAAGGGGGAGATTGTTGGCATTAAGTAGGATTGCCACTAGTGACAACACTTATTTGCATCCTCAGTGCAAACCGAGCAGGACAGTGCAAACCGAGGAGAATAGTGCAAACCAAGCAGGACAGTGCAAACCGAGCAGGACAGTGTAAATCGAGTGACATTATGTCTACCGAATCACAAGTATTTACCGAGTTTGAAACTTACCGAGTGGTTAGTATGAACCGAGCCTTCACTTCTACCGAGTGCATGACAATGCCGAGTAATGCAGTGGACGCCGAGTATCAGAAAGTCACCGAGTTAGTTTGCAGGAACCGTGTAACCATACTTGGGCCGACTTAGTAGCACTTATGTTTATTTGTTAAGCCGACTTTGTAATTGTAATTAATTGTTTAGACTTGTATATAAACAATGTTGTACAAATACCAAGTAGTATGAATGTGGAATAAAAGGAAGAGATAAAAGGCAGAAACTAGTGAATTACAAAGGGCTACTATACATAAGGAGCAACATAGACAAATTCATCACAGAAGGTGATCAGTACATCAGCGAATCTCATTCAGCAATCCAGTTGCAAAGTAAGAGATATACTATTTCATTTTAATCAGTGAATCAGTATTAAAATCCTCTAACCAGGTAGACTTAACAGTCTTTTGTAAAATCTCTTTACCGAGTACATACTTCTTTTGTAAGTTTGTAAAAATCCTTTAACATGGTGGATTTAGCAATCCTTATTGCTCCTAGCAGGGCAGATCATCAGAAGTGATCAATGTAAGCCTTAACCGGCCACCTTTATACTGCAGTATTAAAGCTTTGTGGGTTTCATCCCCACCCTAGTTTTACTTTCTTTTGGAAGGTTTCTAGGTAACCAAATCTATGTGTCATTGTTGTGAATGCTTTCATGTTTCATGCTTTCTATATGCAAAAGGATAAAGTGAACTATATGTTAATACATCTGATATTGATATAAAAAATTAGAAGTTACTGATTCACCCCTCCCCTCTCAATAACTTGGTTGATTCTTGAATATTTCCAACAACAATATTATTTGAAATGTTAACTAATTTATTCATTAAAACCTTTAAACATATAGATGAAATGTGAACAATGCAGCCAAAAAACATAAGCATTAATTAAACAAGCATAAACATTGACTATGCATTACAAGTAGTAGCCCCAAAACATTCAAATTTATGGAGTATTTTTATTTAATGGAGAAGCTCAACATATTAATGTAACATAACTTACAATACTTAAGTATGAGATGGCTTGCTCTTATTAATGTTAGGTTTTCATAATCAAATCTAATTGTCTGGAGCCTCCTTAATTGACTTTATTTTTATTAAAGTTTAAAGTCTTATTTTTGTGTGGACTTTGAAAGATAAGTTCAAATCAGATTTGGGAAATTTGATTTCTTCTACAGACTTCTTCTTTCTTCCTTCTTCTTCTTTTTGGATAGAAAGTTTTATATAAAGGAAAGAATAACTTTATTCTTTCACAACAAGAGATATACATGTTTGTAATCTCTCTTATCTATGCAGCAATAAAGAGATATTTTTGAATACTATATTTTTTACAGAGATGTGAATGATCTTTCTGTTTAGCAATGATTGCTTCAGATGATCTTGTAAGAGCTTTGTGAAGCTCATAGTTTGTATGCAGTTCCAGTAGTTGCAAGTTTAATTTCTGATTGTAGAAAATGTTTTAGTTTGAATAGAAGCAAGTAGATTCTTGAAAAATTTCTCCAGCTCTTGTGTATGCCCTATTTTGGAAATTTCAAATTTCTTCATTGCTGAAACAGAGCATCATTTTGTGCATTTCCAGAATTTAGTATTTTCCTCTAAATTCTTTACATGGTATCAGAGCTGATTAGCCTTCGATCCTTGTGAGTTTGGGCATTTGTTTTTTTGGGTATTTGTTTATCTTGCACAAGAGACATGGCTAGAGATGTAGGAAAGAGTTGGTAGCAGCCACCATCCTTCAATGGAAAAAATTATGATATTTGGGCAAAGAAGATGAGGACTATTATCATAGCAAATGATTTGTGGGAACTTGTGGTCAATGGATTTATGGATATAATTGACTCAGTTCAATTTGCTGGCCTCACAAACAATCAAAAGACTCAGTTGGAGTCAAGGAGGAAATATTTAAAAGCTTTGAGCTTAATAGAAACTACCTTGATAGAGGCAATCTTTCCTAGAATAGCAGTAGCTAATTATTCCAAAGAAGCTTGGGATATTCTTCACACAAGCTTTAAAGGAACTGAAAAAGTTTAGTTGGTGAAGCTCCAAATGCTTCGAAGAGAGTTTGAGACTCTTCTTATGAAAGACAATGAGTCCATCTTAGATTTTAGCTCAAGATTCTCTAGTTTGATAAACCAATTGAGAACCAATGGAGAAACCATGGAGGAGCAAAGAATAGTAGAGATAGTTTTGAGTAGTCTTCCCTCAAAATTTGATAATTTCGTAATTGCCATTGAAGAGGCAAAGGATCTTTCAGTAATGACTATTGATGAGTTGATGGATTCTTTTCAAACCCATGAGCATCACATTAATAGGTCAGCAAATTCTTTTCAAGAGCAAGATTTTAGAGCTCAAGCCAATACAAGAGGCAGGGGAAGAGGAAGAAATAATTCTAGAAGAGGTTCAATAGGTAGAGGTCATGGTAACTCCGGACAACAAAGTGATGGAGGAGAAAGCTCAGAATGAGAAGCCACTAATGAGGGAGCTAGAAGCTCTTAGAATAATTCCAAAGGTAAGAAGAAATATTGTTCAGACAAGAGTAATATTGAATGTTATTATTGTCATAAGTTTGGGCATTATGCTAGTGAATGCTGGAAAAAGCAAGGTAATCAGTCAAAGCCAAGGGAAAATATTGCTGATGTGAATGTGGGTGATGGAAATAATCCCACAACCTTCATGATGTGCAACATTGGTGAAGAAGGCAGCCCCAAAGTTTGGTATTTAGACAACGGTTGTAGTAACCACATGAGTGGCAATGAAAGTCTTTTTTCTTTCATTGATAAGAATGTAAAGTCTGAAATTAGAATGGGGAACAATGGAGTTGTTTCAGTCATGGGCAAAGGATCTATTATGATCCGCACCAAGCAAGGTGAGAAACAAGAAATTCATAATGTTTATTTTTCCCTAGGAGTAAAGCACAATTTGATGAGTGTTGGATAGCTCACTCAAAATGGTTACAAAGTGCTGATGGAGAATGACCAATGTATCATTTTTGAGAAGGATGGGAGTAAGAAAATAGTTGTAGCAGTTCAAATGACAAAGAATCAAATGTTTCCATTGAAGGTAGAGATGTGTTTCTCTTCACAATCAGCAACTCCACCTCCCAAGAAAGAATGTACAACAGTACAAAAATCAGCCTTCAAGAGCGCGATTGAAGACCCCTCCAAGCTATGGCATTTAAGGTATGGACATCTTGGCTATGCTGGTTTAAATTTATTGTCCAAGAAACATATGGTAGATGATTTTCCATGTATTAAAGAGTTTAGTAGCAAGTGTGAGGCTTGTATTTTGGGTAAGCAACATAGGCTTCCCTTTAATTCTGGAAACTCTAGAAGGGCAAGAGCACCATTAGAGTTGGTGCATACTAATCTAGTTGGCCCTATGAAAATCACTTCCATTGGGGGGAGTACTTATTTAATGACATTCATAGATGATTTCAGTCATAGAACACGGTTTTACTTTATGAAAAATAAATCTGAAGCTTTTGATAAGTTTTTAGAATTTAAAGCCCAAGCTGAAAATGAAAGTGGACATAATCTTAAAGTCCTAAGGTTAGATAGAGGGGGGGAATATACCTCCAATGTTTTTGTAAATTTTTGCAGGTAGAATGGCATAAGGAAAGAGCTTATAGCCAGTTATACTCTGCAGCAAAATGGAGTGGCTGAAAGAAAAAATAGAACCATTGTTGAGATGGCAAGAAGCATGATGAAAGAAAAAGGACTCCCAATTGAATATTGGGGAGAGGCTATAGCAACAGCAATATACTTAATAAATAGAAGTCCTACAAAAGTAGTCTGTGACAAGATTCCAATGGAAGCATGGACAAAGCACAGATGGACGGTTGAACACTTGAGAGTGTTTGGGTGTGTAGCATATGCACAGGTGCTAAAGGAGCAAAGGCAAAAGTTGGATGACAAAGGAGTGAAGTGTGTCTTTACTGGTTATAGTCCAGAATCCAAGGCATATAGATTGTATGATCTAGTTGGTAAGAAGATCATCATTTCAAGAGACGTGGAGTTCATTGAGAATGAGTCATGGGATGGCTCGGTGGATACATCTTCAAGCACTTCAAGAAAAGTGCCTATTATTGATGAAGATGGTGAAGTTAATGATCAACAAAATGATATAATAGTAGATATAGAAGGCTCCAGAAGGCTGCAAATTGGCCCCACAAAGAGCAGCAGTAGCAATACTAAGAGCTATGATCCCACTCTCACCTCCCTAGTGCTAAGAAAGACCAAGAGTCTAAGGGAGATATACCAAGATGAAAGGTATGAAAATGAATTTGATGAAAATATTAATTTTGCATTATTTTCTCATAGTGATCCAATTTATTTTGAGGATGCTAAAAAATAAGAAAATGGTGTAAAGCCATGGATGAGGAAATGGATGCAATAAAAAGAAATGAAACTTGGGAGCTCACTAATTTACTTCCAAACAAGAAAATTATTGGAGTTAAATGGGTTTACAAGACCAACAGCAATGATGAAGGAAAAATAGATAGGCATAAGGCTCGATTGGTGGTCAAGGGGTATAAATAGCAATTTGGTAGAGATTATGATGAGACCTATGCCCCTGTTGCTAGAATGGAAACCGTGCGTGCTGTCATAGCAATTGCAACCCAACACAAATGGAAGGTTTATCAAATGGATGTGAAGTCTACCTTCTTGAATGGAGTATTGAAAGAAGAGGTTTATGTGGAGCAACCACTTGGTTATGAAGTTCTAGGTCATGAAAGTAAAGTGTATAGGCTGAAGAAGGCTCTTTATGGGCTTAAGCAAGCTCCATGGGCATGGTATAGCAGAATTGACTCATATTTGATGAGTAATGGCTTTTGCAAAAGCGATGGTGAGCCAAATCTTTACATCAACGTAGCTAATGGTAATATTTTAATTGTTGTCTTGTATGTTGATGATTTAATCTTTACTAGGGATAATGATTTCCTCATTGTTGATTTTAAAGAGGCCATGAAAAGTGAGTTTGAAATGTCAGACTTAGATCTCTTGAGATGTTTTCTAGGCATAGAAGTAAAAAAAATGCATGATGGTATTTTTATCTCTCAAGAAATATATGCAAATCAGATTTTAGAGAGATTTAAAATGCAAAGTAGCAAGCCTACTCCAACTCCAACTTTAGTAGGTTTGAAGTTAAGCAAGTAGGATTGCAGCAACAATATGGATCCAACTTTATATAAAAGTTTAGTTGGAAGCTTGATGTATTTAATTGCTACTAGGCCAGACATTATGCATGTAGTAAGTTTGATTTCCAGATTTATGGAAACTCTGAAGGACTCCCATTGGCAAGTGGGAAAGAGAATCCTAAGGTATGTAAAAGGAACCAAGGGATATGGTATTTTGTATACTGCAAAAAATGTTTCTGATCTTATTGGCTACACAGATAGTGATTAGGTAGGAAGTTTGGATGATAGGAAGAGCACTTCTAGATACGTCTTTCACATGGGTTTAGGTGTAATCTCATGGGCTTCTAAGAAGAAACCCATAATTTCTCAATCTACAGCAGAGGCAAAATATATAGCAGCCAATGTAGCAACATGTCAAGCTATTTGGCTAAGAAGGATCTTGGCAGATTTGAAGCAAGAACAAGAGGATGGAACCACAATATTTTGTGACAATATTTCCTCAATTGCATTGTCAAAGAATCCAGTGTTTCATGGAAGAAGAAAGAATATTGAAATCAGATATCATTTTATCAGAGAATTAGTTGAGAATGGTGAAATAAAAATGGAGTTTTGCAGGTTAGAGCAGCAGCTAGCAGACATTTTCACCAAGCCATTGGGCATTGCAAGTTTTGAGCGCCTAAGGAAAAATCTTGGCGTAGTTAGTTTGGATCAAGTATGATCTTGTTTTGTCAGCTTAAGACAATGGGGGAGTGTTAGATTTTCATAATCAAATCTGATTGTCTGGAGCCTCCTTAATTGACTTTATTTTTATTAAAGTTTAAAGTCTGATTTTTGTGTGGCCTTTGAAAGATAAGTTCAAATCAGATTTGGGAAATCTGATTTCTTCTATAGACTTCTTCTTTCTTCCTTCTTCTTCTTTTTGTACAGAATTTTTTATATAAAGGAAAGAATAACTTTATTCTTTCACAACAAGAGATATACATGTTTTTAATCTCTCTTATGTATGTAGTAGCAAAGAGATATTTTTGAATACTCTATTTTTGACAGAGATGTGAATGATCTTTTTGTTTAGCAGTGATTGCTTCAGATGATCTTGTAAGAGCTTTGTGAAGCTCATAGTTTGTATGCAGCTCCAGTAGTTGCAAGTTTAATTTCTGATTGTAGAAAATGTTTTAGTTTGAATAGAAGCAAGTAGATTCTTGCATAATTTCTCCAGCTCTTAGGTATGCCCTATTTTGGAAATTTCAAATTTCTTCATTGGTGAAATAGAGCATCATTTTGTGCATTTCCAGAATTTAGTATTTTCCTCTAAATTTTTTACAATTAAGGGAAACACAAGTATGAAAAGCTAGAATAGCGTAGATTAGGACAAAAGACATTATCTATTAGTAACCATAATATTGTTGGCGACAACTTCTAATAATGTATATTATAAGCAATGTAATGTCTTTCCTACTGCAAGACATGATTGTAAAGGAGTATGTAATAGTACAGTCTCTACAGTGGTTGTTTCATTTTAAATAATTATGCTAGTCTCTACATTGGTAGATGGGTTTTGGCCTAATAAACACTATTTTTCCTAAAAATATTATTTCGGGTGAGAGTTGTAAATTAAGGGAGGTTGGTGTTTCAAATAAATAGAGATAATAGTGGTGGTTCCTTTGAGTCCAAGTTTTGCATCTTATGAAGTGTGATAGATTTTATGTAGAATAAAATTGGGCTCTAAAAACAAATATGGATTGCTAATTAATATACGAAAACCCTATGTTTGTTGATAAGAAAATAATTTACCATTGAGAATATAATAAGATATGGTTGGAGGAGCTCAAATATTCTTCTAAAATAGACTCAACAAGAGGTCAAGCTTCCTGTGCTAAAAGTTATGCCCAAACACATGGTAATGGGCACTTCAAGGATAAACACAATTTTCCATAATATGGAAAGAAGATCAGCATTCCAAGAACAACAAATGGAAATAAGAAACATAATACAAAGAGCATGAATGCTGAAATAGAACATGCATGGATGATTAAGAAAATTGGTAAATAGACAAAAAGTTAAACAATGACAATCTTAATAGTCCCAACAAAAAATGACCTCTCTATATCATCTAAGCACCAAGCCAATAGATTTAAGTCTGAGGTATTCACAAGAATTCCCTAGATAGGTAAGGACCTCTAATCTAGAGAGAAGGTAGGGGAACATCTATAGGGAGCAGGAACATCTATCTTGGGCATGCATCGAAGCCTAATGTAGGTGTATTTTGATGACATAATATAATTAGAAAATGAAGACAGATATGCCTGCAAATTTTGGAAGCACAACTAAGCATGTGAATTGTTTGATAGAATGTTTCAAGTTATTGTTGAGAATGTAAAGTCCAATGGTCATGACCATTGGGTTCTTCTGGCTATTCATTTCATGGATGTTTTTTCATATTCGAAGAGTGAAACATTTATATAAATATGAGAGTGAAGATTGGATATATTGAATTGAACAAGTTAATTAAAGTTACTGTCCTACTTATACAGTACACATAGCCATTTATGGTGAACCACTATAAAACTAGTGTTTAGTGTTTTGTGTTGAATCTCTATTTTTAATTTCAAATTCTATTTTCTCTTTTATGTTTTAACAATTGGTATCAGAGTTGTGTGATGTTTGATTTGGTAATGTGAGAGATTAAAGTTTGAGTGGGAGAAATGTCGGTTGAAGGAAAGAACAAAAAGTTTAATGGTCCTAACTATGAGTCATGGAAGATGTTAATAGAGGAATATTTGTATGTAGAAGATTTGTGGCAACCATTGGATGGTAAAGAGAAGAAACCAACAGCGATGTTGGATGAATATTGGGATGTATTAGACCAAAAATACTTGGGAGTGATTCGGCTTCATTTATCTCCAACCTTAGCTTCAAAATATCCAACGCAATAACTACTACTGATTTGATGTGTACATTAAATAAGTTGTGTGAAAAGTCTTCAGCCTCGAACAAACATCATGTTCATTGGTAGGATGGGTGGAAATATGAGAAGGATTCAACTAACAAAGAGGGTTTGAAGCATTCACTAACTATTGAGGAATGGACTATGGATGATTCCTTCAAAGATGAGGAGGATGTCTAGAATTAGGTGAATGAAGATGAAGCTGAGAAAGAGGTCAAGAACTTTAGAAGGCATGTAAATAGAGTAAAGTCTTCATTCAAGAGACTCAGTTGTAATGGATAAAGGTTTGTTAATTTAAATGTCCCAAAATGTGAGTCACACAATAGTGGGGAAAAGACTTTGATAATTGCAATGAAGGAATTGGGAGAGTAGGGTAAAGTGTTTGTAGTGGCTTCTAAGAAAAATGAGGTTATGTTTGAAGTAGATTTGGGTGGGGCAATTATTCCCAAGTTGGATGACAAGAAAGAAAAGAAGTTTATTTTTGGATGGAATTTTGGCATCCATATAAGAATGCATGGGCCTATGATGATGGCTACAGTGGCTGAGAATAATGAGATAAAGAAATGTAGAGCAGTTGTAGAGGTACAAAACCCACGATGTGTGTGAGGAAGATAAAGGGACTAAAGGGTATGGCATGTGGCAACACCCTCAACCTAATTGGAAGTTCATAGATCGATGTCAAATTACAAAGATGTTTCATATAAATGTGGGAAGATTATAGAGGAGCATTTAAAATGTGAGGTGTCATCTGAGTGTCCTATTTGTAATGGGGAATTTACAGTTGGGCAAGAGACATGCCATCTATCATGTAAGAATTTGTATCATGGTGACTATATGTTTCCTTGGTTGAAGATGCATAGCTCTTTCCTTGTGTGTAGGTTTTATATGCCTATTGAGGAAGGAATTAGTAAGCACCAATTTGAGGAGTCTTTGGAAGAGAGTGACTATGAGGAACTAAATGGGCTAGATTATCATAGGTGTCCTGAATGTAAGGGTGAAAATGTAGTAGAGGATAAGAAACTACATGTAGGTAAGAGAATGCAATATGGCCAAAGAATTACTCTCATTGGAGAAGTAGATGAGGCATCAGAGACTATTACTAGTTATTTTGTATTTGTCCTTCAACAAAAGGAGCATCTCAAGTTCAAGAGAAAAGGGAGATGACAATTTTGTTGAACATTTTCTTACATTCATAGAGGCTTTGTGTGGCTTCCAATATATTTTGATGCACCTTTATGGAAGACAGTTTCTTAATAAATCTAGGCTTGGTGAGGTTATTACGCAAGGTTAATTCAAGGCTATTAATGATGATGGAATTCCTATTTACAAGTGACCTTTTATGAAGGGTAAGTTTAATATTTATTTATCTATATATTTTAAGGATTATCTCTTCATCGAACAATAGACAATATTGGAATTATTGTTTTCTCCTATGCCTTCTTCACATTTGACAAATTTGGGTCAAGCACAAGGTGTTGGAAAATAAATTGCAATTCAAATGCTTCTATGAGGGACATAGTTTTAATCGATGTATAAAATGTAGTTGGTAAAAATGGAATTTAAGTCTACAAATTTCAAATAGAAGCTACTTCCAAATGTGAGAAAGCTTGCAATTGTAAATGTTAATATTGGTAGCATGGTTAAGGGTGATGTTGATGATTTGAATATGGTAAAATAAATAGAAAAGTTTCTATTATAGTGAGTTTCTTTGATTCCTCTATTTCTTGCAAAAGATTGATTCGTTGTGTTCTTAAGAAGGATTTGGAAAGGCTCAATTTGAAAAGATTCCCTAGTTTGATTAAAATGTAAGATTACAAGAGAAATGTAGGGAATATGTTTTTTTTTAATGGTATGCGTTGGACTTTAAATGGAAGATTTGTTGAAAATGTGAAGTCCAATGGTCATGACCATTGGGTTCTTCTGACTGTTCATTTCATGGATGTCTCTTCATATTCGAAGAGTGAAACATTTATATAAATATGAGAGTCTAGATTGGATGTATTGAATTGAACAAGTTAATAAAATTTATTGTCCAAATTATAGAGTTGACGTAGCCATTTATGGTGAGCCACTATAAAATTGGTGTTTAGTATTTTGTATTGAATCTCCATTTTGAATTTTGAATTTTTTTTGTTCTTTTAATAATTTATAGTTATGTCATCTATAAGAGTGTCAGTTATATCAAAAATAGTTCTCTAATGATCTCATGCACAAAAAAGAGGGAATAACACCCACATATTATACCCAGAGGATAATCCCAAGCAAAAGGGAATTTAATCGTCACCAATAAATAAGTCAAAAGTAATGATTGAAAATAACATAGATCATGAACAAGAGGTGAGCATCTTGGGATTTGAGTGTGTAAGTAGCAGTAATCTATAATAGAAAATAACATGACTAGATAGAATTAATAAGGTAATATTTGTGTGGAAAATACTAAGCGCACCCATAACACAACAAATCAAAAATACAATTTGCAAAGGGTGACTAAGCTTTCCCTAGTCCAAGGGCTTGGTCTACAACAACCAATGTTTCTAACTCATTATAACTTGTAGCTATCAAAATGTGCTATGTAGTGGTGACTAAATGCACAATCATAACAAGAATAATTTTGGACTCATTCCCAGGAAGATTATAATAGCAAAATAAAAATACGTATCTAAGCGATTAGTATTCAATGCATAAGAAAACTACTTCAATGATTATATGGTATTAGCCACATACCACATCTACAATCAAACCTCAATGAAAGATATGTGTTGAATTCAAACCTATGAGTAGATTGATAATTTCTAAATTTAAACCCCTTGAATGTGTTAAATCATGAGGAGGTGTTGTGTTTAGTATATAGAATAAGCATCAAGCTCTTCCATTTCAACCACTTCTAGTAAATGTAGAGTGCCCACCACCCCGCCCCGCCAAAAAAAAAAGAAAAAAGGTTTGTATCTGAAAAACATTTTTATGGGAGGTAATTGTCACTCTAAATTAGGTGACCACTCCTCTCAAATGAGATGTCTGCTACATTTTATTATGTCTTGTGTGACTCTTGTATGATAACTCACACAATTCATTCCTCCAAACCTACCAACAACTCCTCCAAAATGCCATGTAAATTCATCCATTGGCTCAAAAGAAATGGAAAAAATAGAATTAATTATCTAAGGAAGTTAGCCCTGCCACAAAATGGAACTTCCAAAATGAAATCACTTAATGCGCTAACTACATCTATTAATTAATTTTAACAAAAACTTAACATCACATTAAAAAATATTGTTATAATATTTAAACTATGTTAAAAATGTTTCCTTAAATAATAACTTTTAACCCTAAAATGTATTAAAGGATTATTAATGCTCATGATAGATTAATAACTAGTTAAAATATATGAATTGAAGAGAAAATATATTATATACTCAAAAAACATCAAAGGCCATAACTTACAACTAAATAGAAGTCGCAATTGACATAAAAAATTGTATCAATAATAATTGACTACATTAACACCCTCATACTAATAAACCACTAAGCTTAAATATATATAATGATGAATGTTGACTAATACTAATAAACCACTAAGGTTAAATATATATATTATGAGAAGTATTATCATACACACCTACACATATATGGACTAGATAAATCTCTCAAACATGGATCAAATAAATAGTCATAAGAAATGGGCTTTTACATATTTTAAGCTAATTCATGACAAAGTTGTTGAAATAATATTCAAATACTTGAAAGGAACTCTAGACTATGGCTTATGGTACATGAGAGACACTGACTTCTCTTTGAAGGCTTATCTAATGCTAACTAGGTTGGTTATGTGGATGATAGAAGTACAAGTCAAAGTACATATTTATTATGAGATAGATTGGTCTTGTGGTTCAACAAAATATAAGACTTTGGATCTCTATATACTACAGAAGTTGAGTACATTGTTGCAGCATCCTAATCCATTCGAGTGATATGGATGATGAAAATATTAAGGGATATCATGGTGATATATGATGAACCCATTCATATCATGAGTAATGATAAAACTCGCATAAATATTTTAAATAATATGGTAATGTGTTCAAGGACCAAATATATTTCTATTCAATATCATTTCTTAAGAGAGATAATTGTAGACAAAGAAGTCAAACTGGAGTATGTATCGACAAACGATCAGATTTTAGATTAATTTTACTAAATAATTATCAAAGGATGCATTTGAATGCCTCAAAAACAAGTTATGGGCTATTTCCCCTCCTAATTAGATGCATAAGTTAGTGCATCTATAAAAAGGGGATAAATTAAAGGTATATATTTTTCTCTTATATTTCTCTTGGGAGGAGTAGGTAGATTAACTAAAATAATTAAAAAAAGAAAGTATGCATAGTATTTAAAAAACTGAAGAGAAATATAGATAAAGGGGAGAGATATCTACATAAAGGGGAGAGATATTTGCAAAACATAGAATGGATACAACAATTATCATTTTTCATTTATGTCAAATGGGGAGATATATACTTGGTATACCAAAGTAGTTTGAGTCTAGATAAAATTATTACTTGCAAGTAGAGTGTTTCTATCAATGAAAATGGGAGAGATTGTTAGAATTATGTCTTAAAATTTATTTCAACCTAATAGTTGACAATATATGTTGTATAAATTGATGATAAATATGGGTAAGTAAGACCTTTTATGATTCAAATATGAATATATTTGATTGCAGCTCATGGGAGGGGATAACTATTAATTGTATTGGAGAGATGTGAGTACAAGGGTGTTTGATAAGGAAGTAGCTACTTATATGGAAGGAGATAACAATTTCATTATATTGAAGGAGAGAACATTGCAAAATATGGAAAGAAATAATATTTCCTTCCTCTCTCTTGGTGTGGGTTATCAAAATGGATATTAGATGCTTTAAGATGATATGACAATATTGAATAACGTTAAAAATGGATCTTTGATAATGCAATCTATCATTCACCTATTCATTTGTTTATTTGTTTTTAGATTGAAATTGAATAAGTAAACTTAGAAATGATTGAAATTAAATAGAATAAGATACATAACTCATAATAGAATAGATCTGGAAATACCTATTTTCTGAAGCCTATGCATGGTTTCAAAATATTCTGCAACCAAATCCGAGACTAGAAAACTGTAATACAGAAAACCTAGAAAAGTTTTGTCATTGTGGCAGCAAGTAGTCTTTGATCCACATAAAAGGTCAAAGACTACCTAAAGATTTTGAAGGTTGACTTTGAAGTTGTTTGTAGATCTCAGAAGCTCACTAAAAAGGGTACTCAGATCTATCCTCCAATTCTCAAAACAACAACTCTAGATATCTTAAAAATGGTGTTTTTGGGGTGGCTATATAGGGTTTTGCCTTAGTCAAACCCCTCTTTTGGTGATCTCCACCTCCATGAATAGCTAATTGAAATAGAATGTGTGTGTGTATTGAAAGTGTAATGTCAAGATCTAATCCTCTAGATTGAAACCCTATCATGAATATGTGTGAGAAAGAAATGCATAGATTTGAATATGACAAGAATGCATACCAAGCCCCCAAGGCTAAAGTACTCTCACCAAACTCAAAATCTGTAATTTTTATCCCACAATTGTGTCTTTGAATGCTTTAATATTTGAAAATGGAATATCAAGGAAGAAGGATACTCTCTTGCTCCAAATAGATGCTCACAATGGTGTGTTCACAAAGATGCTTGATATCAACAATGACTTGATCTTCTATATCATCCTCTTCCAATCTTGCATCTCCACTTCACCATCAATTTCTTTCTTTATGTCCTTATTCATAAAATCATCTCCTTGAGAGAACTTGATCATGAAATTCCTTGGTAGATCCTTGTTGTGAAAATGAAGGCAAATGAGAGTCTTTATATAGAGGTTTCATCGTGAGGCTCCTAGAGTAATGTGAGTACCCATAATTCAAATTTCAGCTCAAATTATGGTCCAATAACAATAAATAACTAAGGAGGGAAAATAATTAAATTAATTTTGAATTAAAACCTTTCTGCACTTGGATCTGAAGGCCTGACATTGATTTTGGGGCCCGCCAGGACCAAATCCGAAAAGGGGAACAAATTCTAGAGGAGGTAAATGGTAAACTCATCTCTAACCTAGGTCAGGGATGAGGTAGACCCTGGACTAGGTGAGGGATGACCTTGAGTTTGACCTAGGTCAGGGTCTAGGTCATCATTGACCCAGAGATCCAGATCTTTCCAAAATCAGGGATAGAATGTCCCAGGGATGCCCAAAGACCTATAAATGATGTCAAAATGGGATAGAGTGCTACGGAGAGGCAAAAAATCCTATGATGATCATGATGAAGGCCAAGAGGGCCTATTTCTATGTTGTACTTATAAAATAGAGTCATGGAAGAGGGAAATTAAGGAGAATCATTGGGATCCTAACCCTAATTTCACCTAGAATGAAGAAATCAAGTGCAGAATGCATCCTAAATGCAAGTCTAACATTATAAATATACTGAAAGAGGGTGCTAAATCTATCAAGATGTAAGTGCTTCCATTTTAGGACAATACATTTATCCCCCACTTTAGCTTAGATATGACACTATGTGAATATGCAAGCTAAAGTAAGAAAACATCATAGTAAATAAAAAGGATATAGCCAAGTCCTTAATGTAGAGATCCTGCAGAAAACTGTTAGAACCTACAAAAAAAAAGGTTAATGAAAATCTATAAATCACCTAAAGATTACTATATGACAATTGAGAAGTGCATAAAGCCCCTTATGCCCCCCTATTTCAGATTTCTACTTTAGAAGGGTGAAACAGGGTGATAAGGATAACTCTATTCACTAGATATACAGTTTATTTAAAAGCTCATTCCTAAACCTATTAGTATGATCCCAAACCTTCGTAAACTAGTTCAAGGAGTTAGGTACCAGAATCATAGTTCCAATGCCACTGACGGCACTGAATATGGAGTTACCAAGCTCAAGTTATGATGAAAAGAGTAGATGTCTATCTAAATGCATAAGAAGGGAAATTAGAGTTTACCATGAGAAAACCCTAATAAAACCCTAATTTGAACTATAAATAAGGAAAAGGAAGAAATACTTACTCATTCTTACCATTTGTAGATTTGAAAAGAGGAAGAAAGATGTTGAGGAGAGAAGAACTTCGAGCGACGCACATGAAGCTGCTAAGACACAGTCTGGCTACCGGACGGTCACTTCCTGAGGTGATTTTTGTTGTTGTATGCTTTTGTACTTTCCAAATTCTTGTCTTTCATAGGAAAGGTTGACCCTATCCCCTAGAGGTCAACCTTGACCCATCTAGGTTGACTTTGACCCATGAAAGTTGACATTGACTAGAGGGTCTTTGCCTATTTTTGGGATGAGGTTGACCTTTACCCAGCAAGGTTGTCCTTGACCCAGTAAGGTCATCATTGACCTAGTAAGGTTTTCCCTCACCTAAATGAAGTTGAATTTGACCTAGTTAACTTAGATTTGTAGATTTGATGATGTGGATGACTAAAATGATTTTTGTTTGTGCTTGTAGGCCTTGGTCCATCTCTGAGAGCATTCTTTTGGATAGTTTCTAGTCATGGTCAAAGAGAGACTATCTAAGCTTAATGATGATGAGATGTCATTACTAAGAGATGTGGGACTATACTGGGTATTAGTCCTTCCACAAATCAGACTACACTGAGCCATGCTATCGGCTCTAATAGAGAGATGGGATGAGGAAACATGTTCCTTCCATCTTCCCTCTAGAGAGATCACAACGACTTTAGAGGATATCTACAAGATCCCGTAGCTTCCAATCTGAGGTGAGGCTGTCAGACCTAGAGCACAATGAGCTTGTGAGGAGATCTGTGTAGACACAAAGTTTTTTATAGGGTGGGTTTTACAAATGCGGAACTGATCAAATCAGGTCCTACTATCTTCCATACTATCAGGCCCAACACCTTTAGTACGACGGGTGATGCTTTGCATAGTATCCTTAGTTGTGTTACCCAATGCAAAGGGTACCATATTTTGTACACCTCTTACACATCTTATACAGAGGATAGAGAGGGAGAGGACAACATTCTCATGGGGTCAGAGCATGCTAGCTCATCTATACCATGAGCTAGGTCAGTTAGTGAGATATCAAAGGGAGAGTCTATCGATATGCATGCTCTTGCAGATTTGGCTGTTTGAGAATTTTGCATGCACACACCCACATGTAGTTCTAGTGATGGTAGATGAAAGTACACCAAGAGTCTTTATGTATCCTCTGAGAGATGCTTGATAGTTTGGAGATATCCTCTATTGGAGAATACATCTAGACTGCATTTCGAGCACCGATGTGATATGGAGACCCTACTTTTAGATGACAGAGTGGCCTGATACATGACTCTAGATGAGATATTCATAGTGGTGAAAGCTGCTGGAGGGTCATCCAAGTCATATAGTGATTCCCTACTATTATGATCAGGTGATGTGGTAGTTTAGCCTATTACAGGGAGTCTCTAGAGCAGTACCTCGCTAAGTTCATTTGACAAGGTACTATCAGAGACCCGACACCATGCCCTAACCATTGATAGAAAACATAGAGGATAGTGATACCAATGAGATAGAGGACATAGAGGTATCAATAGATGTGACCTATTTAGGCATGAGATAAGATTACATCAGGTACTAGAGTTTGTAGGGCACCCACCCCATCTTTCCTAAGGATTATCCCATAAGTGATCCAGGTTTTATCAAGAGGACACACTGAGATAGTGGTACAATAGAGGAGGATGAGGATGTCAGAGATGTTGAGGAGCACATATCCAAGGGAGATACCATAGAGGAGGAGAGAGTAGAGGAGAGAGAAGAGGAGATGCCCCCTAGGTAGTGATACAGGTGCAGATGTACACATTATTCATGCATCACCACTAAGATCATGATGACCCCCACAGCCCCACACAAAGACACCACCACCATGACCTAGACATAGCGAGCATGGATAGAGTAGTCACTCCATGCCCCCGCCATCTAGACCTTTTAGTGACATCCAGGAGGGAGACCCAGGTATGGAATATGAAATTTGATTAAATATGGAATTTGATTTGAGATGAAAAAGATATTGGACTAATAAATGCATTATCATTCTACAGCTAGCAAAGTGGAGTGGAGGAGCTTTTTATCTGAGATTCTCAAGGATACCATTATATCCTACCAAATTCCACCTAGTGAGCAAGATCCTTCCATTGGTCATAGAGATCCCGACAGGCATGCCAACATCTTTGCATGCATCCAGTGAGAGCTAAGGCTGTGCAAAGAAGGGAGGAGAGGCTAATGGCTGAGCTATAGAGTGGTCGAGGGAGTTCACATGGTATGAGCATATCTAGGACCCACACACAGATCTTCATCCTCCTATCATAGGGAAGAGAGATCTGGGAGTCATTGGCCATCAGAGTGTAGTGATAGACATAGTGATAAATAGGGCCATTGGCCACATATGTATCAGAACTTGAAAAACTCTTTTTTGATGAATGAAAAACTTTCTCTACTATTAGTTCTATATTTGATTACTATGTTTTCATCAATATAAAACTTAATAGAAAGAAAGAAAGTGCATGAATATATTCAATATGTAATTTTGTTAGAACTACATAACCTATAAAACAAACTTTATAAGGAATACATAAATGCACAAGGAAAGAAAGAATGAAATTAAGGATAATAACATTTGAGATGCATAATATTAATGGGTTCCTTAAAAGAAACAACATCCATATTAGCAAGCTTATAAGCACCTGAACCAAATTCTTCAATAACAAAAAAAGGTCCAAGCCAATTAGGGATAAATTTTCCTTTTTCGCCCAGTAAAACATTCACATTTCATTGATTCTCATAAAGGACTAAATCACCAACTACAAATGTTCATTCAATTACCTTATGATTGTATTTCTTCTGAAGAGATTTATGATAAGCTTTTATATGTTCTAATGCATGTATTCATTGTTCATCCAACATTTCTAGTTCTTGTAAGCGTTGTTCATGAAAAGTATCTTTATCAATCATCCCATGAAATGAAACACATAGGAAAGGTATTTCTACTTCCAAAGGCATAATAGCATCAGTAGCTTAGACAAGGTTGTAAGGAGAAGTACTTGTGGTAGTACAAACACTAGTCCTATAAGCCCATAAAGCATAAGTCAGTTGAGTATGCCAATCTTTCACATGCTTACTAACTATTTTTCTCAAAATTTGTTCAAATGATTTTATTTGATGCTTCCACTTGTCCATTAGATTGAGGATAATAAGAAGTCAAAAATCTATGCTGAATTTGATATTTCTCCAAGAATTTTGCTGTCTTTATTTTTAAAAGAGGTACCATTATCAAAAATTATCTTCGAAGGAATACCAAATCTTGCTATGATATTATTAAGGATGAAATCACAAATAACATCCGTCGTTGTTGAACGAAGAGGGACAACTTCAACCCACTTCATGAAGTAATCTGTAGTAGTTAGAATGTAAGTATGCCCTTGAGAAGAAGCTCATGAGTTTTTTCCAATAAGGTCAAAACCCCAAACACTAAAAGGCCATGGAGAAACTTGATTACAAAGCTCACGAGCAGGAGCATGAATCAAATTACTATGTTGTTGACATTGAGGACATTTCTTAACAAACAAGAAAGAATCTTGCTCCATTGTTTTCCAATAATATCCCATTCTAAGCAATTTATTAACAAGGGATTTTCCACCAAAATGGCCCCCACAAGAACCAGAATGAGCTTCTACCAAAGCTAGAGGGATTTTCGTTCTATTGAGACATCTTAATAATAATCCTTCATAAGAGCATTTATAAAGTGTATCTCCTAAAATAATGTAACGCGCTGCAAGATTTCTAATACGACTATGTGTGTTCCTTGTTGTTAATTCAGGAAAAGTACCATCTTTCAAGAAATGAAAAATATGTGAATACCATTCATTCGAGTGCAAATTGAAACAATCAGAGGTAATTTTTTCTAAAATTGTAGGGCTTTTAAGAGTTTGTATAGTAAATTGCAAGTTTTCAGTAGTATTCTCAAGACAAACCAAAGAAGCTGCGCTAGCCATGGTGTCTGTATGTTGATTATCCTTCCTAGGTAAAGTCTAAATTGTATAAGAGGAGAATTGTGAAAGCACATCAAGAGCTAAATCTCTATATTGTGTCATTTTATTATTCTTATTATGATATCCTCATTTAATCTATTTAACAACTAATTGTGAATCTCCATATATCTGTAAATGTTTAATTTATTAAGGGATGAAGCTACTCATAGACCAGCTATAAGAGCTTCATATTTTGCAATATTATTAGTACAAGGAAAGGTTAATTTGTATGATAAAGGGATAGGTTTTTTCGTAGGGGGAATCAATATAATATCCACACTAGAACCTATTTTACATTTAGACCCATCAAAATATAATTCCCAAATATCATCCTATTGAATAGCTAGAATATTATCATTGGGGAATTCTATTGAAGTAGAACATGTATCTGGATGAGGACAAGGAGCTTCAGCTAAATAATATGTTAACACTTGTCCCTTAATAGACTTTTGAGAGATGAAATTAAGATCAAATTTAGTAAGCAACATCACCCACTTTGCCAACTAGCCAGAGAGATCAGTCTATGAGAAAAGATGTTTCTGTTATACACTAAGTTTGCACCATTGTCTCAAGCTCTTGTAGTCTTGATAACCTAGTATAACATGGGAATCATCTCCATGTTGTGGGACCTATGCTAACTGAGATGAGACCTCCAGGTTCTAGGCTAGTTCCTCTTGGATAATCACCTTAATTTGCTTCTTGATAGGAAAAGTAAATCTTTTGAGGGAAAGGGATAGAAGGAATGCTTGAAAGGGAAATGATTGAAAGAAAACTATCCTACTAGGTGATACACAAAAAATATGGGTTTGAATCTTAGTATACAGGATGAAATCAGTGAAAAAACTTAGGTCTAGGAGATCACAACTCACTGAATAGGTCTGCATAAATATTTCATAGAAGGGTCTGCAATAGAAAGAGACTATTCAAGGAAAGAGAGAACTTTCACAAACAATAGCATTCCTAAAATTTTAGACACAATCCACAACCTGTAGACAAACATTCACCTCTACAACTCAGCATAGGAATGAGACAAGATTGCTAAGGGGTTGTAGTATACCCACAAAATCATTCACATCAAATCATCCACAATAACACACAATAATTGCAAAAAGAGAGAGGGATCAGGAACCCTGAGATATCACTCAAAAATAAACATATACTTCAATTCAATAAGAGATAATTCAGACAAGGAAGCATAGGGACATGAAAAATTGTCACAAAATACCTCTATAATATTTGAATTACCAATGAAAGAATACAACTGTACAAGCTAGAGGGTATAAATAATACCATAGATGACCCTTCAAAAAAGTGAAATTCTTTTACAATTCTCCAACCTTGAGCTTCAAAATATCCAAAAACATTATATACAGCTCCTCTAAGCAAGTAGGAGCAAAACCTAACTAGGGTTACAAAGATCAGCAATAGAAATAAATCCAACCCTAATTCTATCATTTCTGGCCATAAATGCCCATGAAAAATATCTCTAATGATCAGATTTATGCCTTTGCATGTTCCTTTCATGTCTGTACCAAAAAAATCTAGCCACCATGATCCATCTACCTCCCTATAATTCTCTCTCACCATAACTGTGAAAATCTAATATTTTTAGATATTTGAATTTAAATACAATAACGGTCACAGGTGGCGCCAAGATTTTATCTATCGACGGCTGACATTTAAAATTCAATCTCACTTTAAAACGTGACTGTCAGATCTTCCCTTTTACCTAGGATTGACATTTGACTACAAAAATAACCTGAAGTCTACCTCAGGTTCCTTTTCCCTTGTTCACTAAATCATTTAATACTTTAGCTGACCCTGGTTAAGTCTGGCGAACAAGAAAATGACCTTTAGTCACTGAATCATGGAATGTCCTTCTAACCCTGGGCCCATTTTCCATTTGTCACCTTTCCATTCATTCTGACTACCCTATCAGCAAACACCTCGATAAGCCCTCTGACAATAGACCCACTAAATACAAGATTCCAAATGAACGGTGGGCGCATGATCTCACAACCATTGAATATTCTCTCAAATCATGTGCCAACCATTGATATATTTAAGCTAGGACCCTTCTAACAAATAGAACCACCTAGAAACTCATCATCACTCAATAACCAATCATATTCAAGCACATCAGCATACCTGGCAATGCGAACCCACCTGATAGAGGTCAAACACCTGGAAAAATGAATAGTCAGCACATGATCACATACCCTCAAAAGATTCCATCAGAACATGTGCCATCCATCGATCTTTATCCCTCTGACATCTCTGTAGATCCTTTGACATGGTCCCACTGACACACTCCAGTCATCACCCCACACCAATCAAAATTTAGCATGTCAACTCCAACTATCAGAGGACCCACCTAGCATTTGTCACCTAAGAATAAAGTAAAATCGATGGTCAGCGCGTGATCTCATGGTTCTGACAAAACTCATGAGAACACATGCCAACCATAGATCTTCTACAGCTATCAGAGCCCTTTGCAATGCTGGAACCCTGGTCCCACTGACAAACTGCCAAATCATTATTATGTGGACCAATGAGAAGCCACCATTTATGTACATGTAGCAGTGGACCCACAAAAGCTTTGAAGTTCTTCATAAAAGGGAAGATCAATTGTTATCACGAGATCACAAGCCTCTGACAGACCCAATGCGAACTCATAACAACTGTCAGATCTTCCTAACTGGAACACTTGTACAAAATGACCACCGAACTTCCTAGCGAATATGTAACTGAAGGGAAGTTAACCATTCATTGAGTCGCTAACCATTTAGATTTGACCACCAAATATTACGCGACTAAGAGGATTGATGTAGTCGCTAGTTCGCTGAATAAGAAAAGTAACCGCCAGAAGACTTAGAGAACCTATGACCAACCAATAGGATTAAAGTGCACATGGGTATTGAGGATCTTAAGTGGCCGAAAAAGGTAATGACCAAATAGAATGAAGGCTAGGGCTTGCAAGGTTTTTTTGGGTATAACGGCTACTTTTATGAATTTTTTACTGCAGACCAGCGGATAAAACAAATTGTAGAGGCTAGGAAACCAGACATAAAACCATGAAATTTTCAGGGATGCTTGGCAGCATTAAAATAGAGACTCCTAAATGGATTTTAGCCAAATTTGTATAGAATAGGAAAATTAGGGTAACATTTTGGTGATTTATGCTGGATGTCAGCCTCCTAGACATGGATTGGTGGCCTTGACATCAATTCCTTGGGCAATGGAGTCATTCTGAGCACAAAACTTTGATAGAGAGATGAAACTAAAACAAGAAAGACAAACTTGTGCATAGGCACTTCTTGAAAAGAAAGAAACTAACCTAGAAAATAGGGAAAGAAAACAAGAAACACATATTTACAAGAATTACAGAGAGGGATTAACCTCAAAATAGGGCTTCAAGTGGAATCCATTCCCTAATATTAGCAAGGCATCTCCTTCAAGAGTTGATAGCTGAAAAGCATTGGGTCCCTTGCACTCTGTGATAACAAATGGTCCACCCCAAAATGAATCAAATTTTTTATGTCTGCCAGGTTTGGATCTGAACTCATCCCATTTGAGAACTACATCTCCAACTTTGAAATTCCTGATCTTGGCTCTTTTATCAAAGTTTTTCTTTGTCTAAATTTGGTGAAACTCGATATCCTTCATGGATTTGTTTCTAATTTCCTCTAATTCCATGAGCTAAGCATATCTGATCTATAAAGGATCTCCTTCTTCAAACATGACATATTGACTGGCCAAGTCCAAAGCTAGCAATTCAGTTGAAATGGACAACTTGGCCTCTTTACCATATACTAACACATAAGGAGAATTCCCAATGATTTTCTTTGGGGTGATCCTATCTAACCATAAGGCAGACTTCAATTTAGTATGCCAATCCCTCTAATTATCCTGTAGGGTTTTCTTGATTATCCTAATCAAGTTCTTGTTTGTTGATTTTGCTAGGCCATTGCCCTGAGGATAATAATTTGAGCTTGTATTCAGATAAATTCCATTTCTGATTGCCCATTCTAAGACTTTGAGGCCTGTAAATGCCAATGCATTATCTGATATTATGGAGTCTGGAGTGCCAAATCTATGAATTATATCATCATAAAAACTTAAGACAACACTCTCATTTGATTCCTTTAAGGCAACTACCTCTGTCCATCTAGTGAAATAATCTATTGCAGTAATTATCCACTTGTGTCCTACACTAGATGGAGGATTGATCACACCAATAAAGTCTATGCCCCATTTCATGAAAGGTTTCTCTGTTGTGACTGGCTGTAGGGGCAAGGCAACAAGCCTTTCCTTTCCTACAAACATAGCACATTTGATGCATTTTCTCACATAATCATGACTATCCTTAAAGATAGATGGCCAATAGTATCTGGCCCTCATGATTTTAAAAGTAGTAGTCCTAGGAGAAAAGTGACCTCTAGAAGGTCTATCATGAAACTCAAATAGGACATCAGCTATCTTTTCTGAATCTATGCATCTTAAAAGGACACCATTGTGACCCTTTCTAAAAATAACTTCATCTATCAGCACAAAAGGAATAGATTGCAATCTATAATACCTTCTTTTTGCTAAATCCAAACTTGCAAGACATTTCCTTGTCTTTAAGAAATGAATCATGTTAGGCAACCAACCTGATGCCTCAGCATGTTCTTCTATAGAGTGCACAACCAAAGATGCATCCATTTTCTTTGATTTGTTTGAACTCTCATCCCCTACCAAATTTTCACAAAGACCTCTTCCTCTAACTAGCTTGGTGGTCTAAATATCAATGTCATATTCTATTACCTTGGTGATCCAACCAACTCTTTTCTCATTTAGGTCCTTGGAAAGCAAAAATTCTTTGACACTTGGATGAGTAACTTTCAAGTGTACCTTGCTATGGGTCAATAGATATCTAAAATTTTTAAGGCTCTTCACCATAGCAAGTACATGTTTTTCTACAAAAGAGTATCTCTATTCATACTCTTCTAAACCTTTGCTAAAGAAAGTGATGGGTTGCTCCAATCCTTCTGAATTTTCTTGAGTCAACATTGCAGATATAGCATCATGACCTCGATAAGCATAAATGATAAAATCCTTACTGAAATTTGGGTTTAACAAAGCAAGAGCTTCTGTCAAGGCCTCTTTGATAGCTTGGAAATTGACTTTCCCTTCCTTAGTCCAACTAAAAGTTGAACTCTTTTTTAACATGGCTGTCAAAGGCTTGAGTAAATCTGCAATATTAGGCAAGAAACACCTAACAAAATTAATCTTTCCTATGAAATATTGGAGACTTTTCTTATGATGTGGCAATGGTAGCTTTAGGATGGCTATAATTCTCTCAGGATCCACTGTGATCCCTTCTTTGGATACTACATATCCCAACAATTTTCCTTCATGGACTCCAAACACACATTTCTTGGGATTAAGAGATATCCCAAATTTTGTACACCTTTCAAAAATCTTCCTCAAATGTTTGATATGGTCTGCTGCATGCTTTGAATAGATAGTTATGTCATCTAATTAGACCAGCACAAACTTGTACATGAGGCTTTTAAAGGACATATCCATTGCCTTTTGAAATGTAGCACCTGCATTTGACAAACCAAAGGGCATCTTTTGATAAGCCATGGTTCCCCACTTGGTTGTAAGTGCATTCTTGTATTGGTCCTCTTCATTAACTAGGATTTGATTATATCCTGAATAGCCATCCAATAATGAAAATCTCTCAGACCCAGAGACACATTGTAAGATTTGCTCCATGGAGGGTAGTGGATGGTGGCTTACCATCATCATTATTTTGAGCTAACAACACACTCATGGCCTTTGGAGTCACTGAAGTATACAAATGAAATGGTTTATCAAATTTAGTAGGTTGCAGGATAGGAAGGTTTGCAAGATACTTCTTAAATTTTTCAAAAGCCTTTTTACACTCATCACTCCAAGAGAAAGTGGTATACTTTCTAAGCAAGGAAGTAAAAGGGATAGTATGGTCCACTAAATTAGAAATAAAGTGACGAATAGCATGTATTTTTCCTTGTAAACTTCATAATTGAGAAATATTCTTAGGAGGAGGCATATTAACAATAGCTTCAATGTTTCCAGTATCTACTTCTATGCCTCGCTTAGATATTATAAATCCTAATAGTTTACTGGAATCGACTCTAAAGACACATTTTTTAGGATTCAATCTCATGTTGTAACTTCTAATCCTTTCAAAAATCTATCATAAAATAGTAACATGATCTTCTCTTTTTATAGATTTTGCTAAGATATCATCCACATAATCTTCAAGGATCTTATGAATGTAATCATAAAAAGTCAATGTCGTGGCATGTTGATAAGTTTCTCCTACATTTTTTAATCCAAAAGGCATCATGACCCAACAAAAGGTTCCCCAAGGTGTAATAAATGCAATCTTAAATTGATCTTGAGGGGGGATAAAGATTTGATTATATCCCAAAAAACCATCCATAAAAGATAACAAGGCATGACCCAGTGTTGAATCCACAATCATATCAATGTTAGGTAATAGGAAATCATCTTTTAAGGATGCCTTATTTAAATCTCTAAAATCAGTACACATTCTTATCTTATTTTCTCCTTTCGACACAAGCACAATATTTGAAATCCAATCTAAGTAGTTAATAGAATGGATAAATCCAGAATCAAATAATTTTTAAATCTCTCCTTTGACTAATAGAGCAATTTGTGGATTCATTTTTCAAATTTTCTATTATATAGGTTTTATATTTGGTTTTAAAACAATGTTATGAGTAACAATCTTAGAATCAATACCTGACATATTTGAATATGTCCAAGAAAAGATGTCCTTAAATTCAAGAAAAAGGGAAACCAACTGATCATGTTCAGCCTGATTCAAACATTTCCCTATCTTTATCATCCTTTTAGAGTTTTTTTCATCCATTTGAATATTAATAGTTTTAGTTATTAACAAATCACTTCATATTAGAGGATCCTTCAATAAAGGGAGAGTGTCTTGTTTATCATGTTCTCCAAACTAAGCATTGGTACTTAAACAATAAGGTTTTCGTTGTTTGTGATGAAACTTAGGAAAGTCTTCATAAACTCCTAAAAACTCCATTAAGGCCTCATCTTCAGGAAAAATATCCAAAGTAGGTGCTTGATTAAGGTCAATGAGAAGTGGATTAACCAATTTCAACTATCCACTACAAATATTGTTAACATTAAGGGTTAAAGCTAATGGTTGTCTATAAGGATTAAATCCCAATCCATATGTATGATCAGAAACCTTTTTCTCAAACTGATTTTGTTGCTTCATGAATTCCAAATAAGAAACCTTATATTCTCCAATAAAAGTAGGATTAAAGTGCAATGTCCTCCAATCATCCTCAGTCAAAGAAGAAGATGGAGTTTCTTGTTGTTTTATCTCTGGTTTCTTTTCAGTCTCTTTAATAGGTTGAAGAGGCTCAAAGATTTTAGCATATTCTGCATTTAGGCAAGGATTTGGCACATCATCCACATGTAGTGTATACATTAAGTTGTTATAGATGAACCTAACCTTGCGATGAAGAGTAGAAGGAACTGGATGCATAGTATGTAACCATGGTCTTCCTAAAAGAAGGTTATAATTGAGAGGTCCAAGCATAACATGAAGGAGTATTTACAATAACTAGACCAACTTTAACAGGTAAGGTAATAATGCCCAAAGTTTTCTTCACAATATTGTCAAATCCTCATATAGGAACATTATCGAGTTGAATAGTTGTAAGATCAGCCTTAATAGCTTAAAGCATATCCATGCTACAAACATTAAGCCTAGATCCATTATCAATTAAAGTTCTTTGAATGATACTCTTGTTAATAGAGACAACAACCATAAGAGCATCATATTGATTCTGCATCTCGAGAGAAGGTAAATCATTATCAAAAAACACAATAGGAGGTACAAAAGGCATAGTATGCATGCAATCTAAAATAGAATGAATGTTCTCTTGATTAGGAGGTGAAGCAGGAAGAGTAGATAAATATTTTTGCAATGCCTTGTGATATGTCAGGGAAGTTTGAAGTAATTCCCATAAACATATATTAGCAGGAGTAGCACATAATTGGTCAACTAAGTTATACTCCTTAAAGGTAGATGGAAACCTAGGTACTTGAGGAAGCATAGGTTGAGAAGGAGGTAGAGAAACTAGAAAAGTAGGCTGAGGGTTATTTCGTGTGCAATAAGCATGTGAAATGGAATTTGTATTATCAAAGAAATCCAAAAGATCTCTAGGTTTACCCTTAATTGTTATGTGAGGACATCCTTTTACCATCATCAAAGGTGTATGATATATCATTTTAGGTTTATCAATGTTGCAAATAGTGGGACATGAAGGTAACCATGCACACACCCTATGGTAAAGGTCAATTGGAGAGGTTGTGGAGGAGATTGAAATAGGAATAGGATCAGTGGAGATCTTATCCAAACCATTTTCATCCTCACTACCATTTACCTCATTAGGGAATCTATCCTCTTGTACAATAAAAGCCTCATTAAAGTACTCAAAACAAGAATCATACATGTTGAATACAAAGAAAAACTAAAAGCATAAAAATGTAAATATTTTTGTATTCTAAAGAGATTTTGCAATTTTTTTTGTATTTTTGAAATATAAATGCAAGAAATAAATGCAAGAAATCTAATCTTATAAGCATGCAAGATCTAAATCTAACACCAAAAAGAAAGAGTTTTCATAAACAGGTTCACCAAAATGAATAAGGTTAAAAATGGATATTTGATAATGCAATCTATCATTCACCTATTCATTTTTTTTTTGTTTTTAGATTGAAATTGAATAAGTAAACTTGGAAATGATTGAAATTAAATAGAATAAGATACATACCTCATAATAGAATAGATCTAGAAATACCTATTTTCTAAAGCCTGTGTGTGGTTTTAGAAGATTCTGCAACTAGATTTGGGACCAAAAAACTGTAATAGAGAAAACCCAAAAAACTTTTGCAATTATGGTAGTAGGTAGTCTTCGACCCTGATAAAAGGTCAAAGACTACCTCAAGATTTTGAAGGTTGACTTTGAATTTTTTCGCAGATCTCGGAAGTTCACCGAAAAGGGTACTCAGATCCGTCCAATTCTTGAAACAACAACTGTACATATCTAAAAAATGGTGTTTTTTGGGTGGCTATATAGGGTTTTGCCTTAGTCAAACCCCCATTTTGGTGATCTCCACCTCCACGAATAGCCGATTGAAATAGAAAGTGTGTGTATTGAAAGTGTAATGCCAAGATCTAATCCTCTAGTTTGAAACTCTAGCATGAATATGTGTGATAAAGAAATGCATAGCTTTGAATATGACAAGAAAGCATACCAAGCCCCCAAGGCTAAAGTACTCTCACCAAAATCATAATCCATAATTTCTATCCCATGATTGTGTCTTTGAATGCTTGAATATTTGACAATTGCGGATCAAGGAAGAAGGATCCTCTCTTGCTCCAAATAGATGTTCACAATGGTGTGTTCACAAATATGCTTGATATCAACAATGGCTTGATCTTCTATATCATCCTCTTGCAATCTTGCATCTCCACTTCACCATCAATTTCTTTCTTGATGCCCGTGTTCATGAAATCATCTCCTTGAGAGCACTTGAGCATGAAATTTCTTGGTAGCTTCTTGTTGTGAAAATGAAGGCAAATGAGAGTCTTTATATAGAGGTTTCAAGGTGAGGCTCCTAGAGTAATATGAGGACCCATAATTCAAAATTTACCTTGAATTATGGTCCAATCACAATAACCAACTAAGGAGAGAAAATAATTAAATGAATTTTGAATTAAAACCTTTCCGCACTAGAATTTGAAAGCCTGACATTGATTTTGGGGCCCACCGGAACCAAATCTGAAAAGGGGAATAAATTTCAGAGGAGTTTAAAGACAATCTCATCTTTGACCTAGGTCATAGACAAGGTAGAACCCAGCCTAGGTCAAGGATGACCTCAACTCTGACCTAGGTTAGGGTCTCGGTTGTCTTTGACCCAGAGATCTAGATCTTTCTAAAATCAGGGACAAAAGGTCTCGGGGATGCCCGGAGACCTAGAAATGATGTCAGAATGAGAAAAAGTGCCAGGGAGAGGCAAAAAATCCTATGATGATCATAATGAAGGCCAAGAGGACTTATTACTATGTGCTACCTATAAAATAGAGCCATGGAAGAGGGAAATTAAGGAGAATCCTTGTGATCCTAACCCTAGTTTCACCTAGAACAAAGAAATCAAGTGCAGAATGCATCCTAAATACAAGTCTAACATGATAAATGTACTAAAAGAGGGTGCTAAACCTATCAAGATGGAATTTCTTCCATTTTAAGATGATAAAAATATAATATAGGTGGTGTCCGTTCAAAGTAATTCTAGTCTCTGGATAATTGATGATTTGTAGAAGACTATATTACAAACAATCTAAATTAATTCTTTGCGTTCATCTATGGTAGAGAATATAGACTTCCAATTTTGTGCACATTATGTATGATTTCTGTACACCACACTCTATGTTTATACATCCTTTTTGTTGCATCTAATATGGTTGGTATTTGTAGTTGGTTGAAATTTTGGTTATCCATTAAATTAAAATATGGAAAATTCTCTAAATTTATCTACATTTATTTTTTAGGTTATCTCTCTTGGAGAACATGTTTCCAATGTCTATACTTTGTTTTAGTTTTATTTTTAAAACCTAGTGTTGTCTACAAGTAGTGATATTGACCATTTTGATGCAGGAGCATCCTAGGATTCTTGGCAATCCTGTATCAACCAAAAATATGTTTGTCTTTAGAGGTAGCTTGTTGGTTTTGATCTTGGTTTGGTGGAGTTCTTGCTCGGTTTGGGAGACTGGTTTCTCAGTTTCTAAGGTTACCATGGTGCTCAGTCTCTGAAGAATGCTTGATGACTGAGGGCCTCAGCTCACTAGCTCTCGACAATAACTATGTTCCTCAGTCATGCCTAGCATGGTCGATCGACTGGTGCTCGGCTATTTCTTTTGTTGCTTGGTGTTCTTGCTTACCGACTGGATTATTTAGATAGATCGGCTTGGCTGACTGGTGCATTTGATTTGGGTCATGGTCCTTGTGTTATGGATTGATCATTGGATGTGTGGGGTCCTAGACCTAGTGATTTGCATTCTTCTATGTAGATCTGATGACCGTTTGGGGCCATCTGTGAGAGTTTATTTATTTTGTAAGGTTATGTGAGAGGCGATTGTTGTTTTTGCATTTAATATTTGTGTGTAGAGATTTTTTGTTTCATCAGCCGACTTGTGGCTAGGAGTTATTATTTATAGGATACTTGGGTAGGTTTTTAGGAGGAGATTGTTGGAAGGAAGGTTAGTAGCTTGCGAGCCTAGGAGCAGGAAGATTGCCTGGAAGTTTGACTACAAGTTTAGATCTTTCCTAGGTGCCTACCAGAGTGTTGTGTGTTACAGACCTAGGTTAGTTGAATGCTGATGTTGGGGAAAATATTTGGATCCTATGTGATCTTGTAGACTGTTACCTACTTTGTATCTGGTCATAACCGAGAAGGCCTTACAGCCTAACACATTGCATGTAATTAGTAATTAGATGAATAAAGACTTTAGTTTCATTTTAGATTTGTTGTTGTTATTATGTATTTTTGCTACATATTGTTTTGGCTGCAAGGTTGGCCAGTCCTTAATTGGATCCACCAAGTTTGACTACATTAATTAGAAGGCCTTATAGCCCAACACATTGCATGTAATCAGTAATTTGATGAATAAAGACTTTAGTTTCATTTTAGATCTATTTTTATTATTGTGTATTTCCACTGCATATTGGTTTGACTGCACGGTCGATCAGTCCTTAATTGGATCCACCAAGCTTGACTGCATTAAGTGGTATCAGAGTGAAGTTTGTTCCTATTTGAGAGAAGTATATTCTTGTTGGAGCTAAGTGGATCTTGTATATCTAGATCTTGATTTGAAGTTGCCTCTGAGGAGAAACCGTGAGATCTCTGAAGAAGAAGAAGCTACTTGTGAAATTTGTCTTGATGATTTTAGGGCTTTGCAGAAACAAGTGCAAGACCTACAAGAGGAATTAAGAAAGAAGAAGCCTACCTTGAAAGAGGATAGTGATGATGAATCTAAGGAAGATCATTTTGAAGAAGCTGTAGAAGAAGCTAGAGATTCTGAGGAGAATCAAATTCTAAAAGCTATGTCTAAGATTGAGAAAAGACCTAAGATTGGGAAGCCTTAGGCCAGAAGAATTGATTGATTGGATCAATGAGATTGATGAATACTTTGAGTATGAAGAAATAGAAGATCCTGATAGGGTTAGATTTGCAAAGACTAAGTTGAAAAGTCATGCAAATATTTGGTGGAGAGAAGTTCAGTTGGAAAGAGGTAGAAGAGGAAAATAGAAGATCACTAAGTGGAACTAAATGGTTGACAAGTTGAAAAGCAATTCATTTAGATGGATTATGAATTGGACATGTTTAAGAAGATGCAAGCTTTGAAATAGACTAACAAATTGGTATAGGAGTATACCAAGGAGTTTTATAGAATCCTGATTAGGACTAGTCATTCTGAAGCTGATAAAGAGAAGGTTGCTAGGTATGTCTATGGTTTGAGACCTAGTATTTAGGAAGAGTTACTTACTGTACGGATGACAAAAATCCTCAATGATTATCAGATGGCATTAAATATTGAAGAGAAGATGAATAGGAAGTATGAAGGAAAATAGTATAGTAGGAACTGAGGTGGTAAAACAAGTGAGATAGTTGTTGAGAGTAATGTGAAATAGAATCCTAAGCCTGATGTAGGATATGGCAGTGGTCAAGTTACTAAGAATGCTGGATAGAGAGGAGGGTGGAAGAATGAGTTCACTGGCACTTGTTATAACTATGGTGAAGCTGGTCATAGAAGTTGGTAGTGTCCTAAGAAAAGAGTTGCATTAGTTGCTGAAGAAGACATTGACAATGTCCCAGAGAAAGGTGAATGTCTTGTCACTAGAAGGTTAGTTGCACGTGTTCATGAACTAGTGCAAAGAAGCAATTTTTTAAGAACTAGATGTAAGTGCAAGGATAAGGTATGTAATGTCATAGTTGATGGTGGCTAAAAACTTTGTTTCAGATGAAATGGTTAGTAAGTTGAATTTGGAAAGAAGGAAGCATCCTAACCCTTATCAAATTAGTTGGATACAAGATGTTTCTAAGGTTAGAGTTGAAGAACAATGCTTGGTTAAGTTTGAGATTGGATCTTACCATGATGAGATATTGTGTGATATATTGCCTATGGATGCTTGTCATTTGTTGCTCGATAGACCCTGACAATTTGACATAAATGTTTTGTTTGATGGTCGTGCTAATACCTATGTGGTTAGGTATGAAAGAGCTCGGCATAAACTGACACCTTTATAGGAGATAGGGGTTAAGGGATGTGGAGTTATCAGGTGTTGTCCTTATGAAAAATCTTAGGAGTAGAAGGTTGATGAACCTATTCCTATTAAGTCTACTTTGAAAGAGAAGGAGAATTATATCTCTAAATAGTTTGTTGAGATTAAGAAACATATGGTTTTGCTAGTAGAGATGGTTTAGCAGATGGTTACATTTGTGACACAGAGAGATGCAAATGATACTGAGTTGATTCAAGAGTTGGGAGAGGATGAACCTTACCAAGGTATTGAGGTGATTGGTAGTGGTCAGAGTCAGTTGCTATCAATTGCCGATCAAAGGAGTAAGCAAAGTGGAAAGACACAAGGACTTTCTACATGAGACAGTGAAAAAAGTGAATACTACTTAGGATGAAGGACAAGAAGAGATATGGGTGAAGAATAGATTCGACATACCTATTCTAATTCCCTAGAGGCCCTCCTAATTTCCTTATGAGAAAATATTTCTTACTTGGGGTGTCTGATGCAGGACCATCCTAGGATTCTTGGCAATCTTGTATCAACCAAAAATATGTTTGTCTTTAAAGGTAGCTTATTGGTTTTGATCTTGGTTTGGTGGAGTTCTTGCTTGGTTTGGAAGACTGGTTGCTTAGTTTATATGATTACCTAGGTGCTCGGTCTCTGAAGAATGCTCGATGATTGAAGGTGTCGGGTAACTGGCGCTTGGCGATAACTATATTCCTTGGTCATGCCTAGCATGGTCCATTGACTGTGCTCGGTTATTTCTTCTGTTACTCGGTGTTCTTTCTTACTGACTGGATTGTTTGGATAGATCATCTTGGCCAACTAGTGCATTTGATTTGGGTCACGTTCCTCATGTTATAGATTGACCGTTTGACATGTGGGGACCTAGATCTAGCATGTTGCATTCTTCTATGCAGATCTGATGATCATTTGGGGCCATCTTTGAGAGTTTATTTATTTTTTAAGGTTATGTGAGAGCTGACTGATGTTTTAGCATTGAATATTTGTTTGTAGAGATTTATTGTTTCACCAGCCGACTTGTGGCTAGGAATCAGTATTTATTGGATGCTTGGGTAGTTGTTTAGGAGGAGATTGTTGGAAGGAAGGTTAGTAGCTTGTGAGCTTAGGAGTAGGAAGATTGCTTGGAAGTTTGAGTACAATTTTAGATCTTTCCTGGGTGCCTACTAGAGTGTTGTGTGTTACAAACCTGGGCTAGTTGAATGCTGATGTTGGTGGAAAGATTTGGATCCTATGTGATCTTGTAGATTGTTACCTACTTTTTATCTGGCCCTAACTGGGAAGGCTTTACAGCTTGACACATTGCATGTAATTAGTAATTTGATGCATAAAGATTTTAATTTCACTTCAGATCTATTGTTGTTATTGTGTATTTCCACAACATATTGGTTTGGCTTCAAGGTCAGTCAATCCTTAATTGGATCCACCGAGCTTAATTGCATTAATTGAAAGGCCTTACAGCCCGACACATTGCATGTAATTAGTAATTTGATGAATAAAGACTTTAGTTTCATTTTAGATTTGTTGTTGTTATTGTATATTTTTATTGCATATTTGTTTGGCTGCAAGGTCAGTCAATCCTTAATTGGATCCATCAAGCTTGACTGCATCACATTGATATGATGGTCTCTCTTAAAAGAAATGATTCAATAAAATATGTTGTTTTCATTTGATTTTTAATTAATAAGGGAAAATAAGGTTTTGAGAAGACTTTATATTTCCATGGAATTCTTGGTGTGGTCCTCTTGTTACATGGTCATCTTGGTGCATTGTGTATAGAATGAATGTTTCAAGATAACTACTCTGGTTCAGATGAAAAAAAAAATCTTTAGTTTTTGATGAATCCTTGGGTGTATTTTCATAGATTGAATATTTTTTTTGAGTCTTACCATTGTGTTTGAGGATCTACATTAGGAGTATTCATCTAGAAGACTTGTTTTGGGCTGAGTAGTGATGTATTACTTGGTGTATCTACACATTACCTTGTTATAGACCATGAAAGATATGTGATTTCATGTCAAGTGTTTCTAAGATTAGTGAAATATGTTCGATGATAATTATAGGTCCTATTTATCTCTCTTATTGGACTTGTCTCACTATAATTAGATTTTAGTAGCTAAATTAATAAGACCTATGATTGTCCTCTACTTTGGCTAACATAGAGGAAGTTTGCAACATGAAGAAGACAATATAGATAGATGATCAAATTAATTATGGTTGTGTACATGAGGATAAAATGAAATAGTACAAAATAAGAATTAAATATTTGTGCCAGAAAAGATGGGTTCTGAGGGAATTACGAAGCTGTTCCTTGGGGATAAAATTCAAAGATAGCCTCATTTTTTATGATTTTTTCAAGGAAGTGTATTGAAGTCTTCCTCATCTTGATTCATATGTTCCCCTAAGGTAGTTTAACTCATCCTAAAATTCCTTTTTATTTCTTTCCCTAGGGTAGTAGGCCTTAGCCTACTAGTTTAGGGAGAAGCACGTGACTCCTTATTTAAATATGCATAAAATAAATACTATAATACTTTTTTCATTTATTGTGAGTTAATTCCTACTGTGGTATTTCCCTTATGTTTTCCATGTAAATATTTTGTTTTATTGTGCATGTTGATCATTGATTTAACTTATTTTATTTTTATACACACAATAAGGAGTACATATGACTATAAATATGAATTATAAGTTTTTAAGACTAATTCATTACCCATCAGTCTAAAGGTATATTAAATATTAAGTACACCTATAGTTACTTTGTGTAAATCATTCATTAATGATCAATTTTTGTAGTGAATTAGACCCTCCCCAAATAAAAAATTAGTATATCATTGTTTATGAATTCTTCTAGACCAGATATAATACAAGTACTAGGTATGGTGGCTAAATTTTAGGTAGTGCCTAATGAAAATCATGTAAGATCAATAAAGAGAATATTTAGATATATGTGAGGGTATGTACAAGATCATGGTATGCCAAAAAGTGGTGATGTGAAAAAGAAGTCCTGATTGATAGACTCTTTGAAAAAAAACTATAACTTTCAAACAATATAACATTTTTGAAATTTGAAATATACATCACATTATATGCTTCACCTAATACAATAATAATAAACAATTATTTCAATTTGATGAAGTTACACTAAGTTAAGGTGGTTAGACATGAGAGTTTGTATATTCAGGAAAAATTGTAGCAGAAAAATCATAATTAATTATTTACTTGGAAAAAAGTACAAAAAAATAGACATCACATCCGAAAATGAGTCTACTACTTTTATCTAGAATCTTATAAAAAGATATTATCATTTGATTTTTTTTAATGTGGTCAGACATACATCTACTTGTTATCTTTCTAGTCCTGATTGATAGACTTATTGAAAAATAGCTATAACTTTCAAACTGTATAACATTTTTGAAATCCAAAACATGTGCCACATTCTATGATTTTCCTACTACAAGAAAAAAAATTTAAAAATCAATTTTATAAAGTTTAGACTAAGTTAATGTGGTTAGACACGAGAGTTTTTGTATTCTGAAAATGTTGGAGAATAAAAATCATAATTAATTATTTACTTGGAAAAAATTACAAAAAAATATGTGTCACATTTGAACATGAGTGAACTACTTATAGCTCTAATCTTGTAAAAAAAATTTATCATTTGATTGTGTTTAAGGTGGTCAAACATACACCTACTTATTTTTTTCATAAAATTTTCATACTACACTGAAATTTGAAATTTTCAACATATGGAATTTTTTTTTTTCAAAAAAAGGCCTAGTATCTTAGAAACTAAATTAAATTTTCTATAGATTCTCTTGTTACATATTTTTGATATAATATTTATAACTTGTTCAATTTTTTACGTCAACTTGCCTAAACCTAATTTTTTGAATTTTTTTTGCCACTTAAGGGCCTAGTTTGGCATACCATGATCCTGCACATACCCTAAATCATCTCATTACATTGATTATGTATATGAACATAAAAATTAATAGTGACAAATCACAATCAGTCATGTGAAATATTTGTATCTATGTAAGTACACTTCAAATTTGAACCAAAACTAATTACATGTATAAATATTGTTAAAAGACATTTAATGTGAACAAAGAGAGCTTATTTTAGAGTTATATAACAATAGGACTTTATCAAGAAGATGAAATCCCTAAATAAACACTCTTTCTAAATAAACTTTCAAATATTCAAAGCTAAAATAAAGGTGCAATAAGATATGTAAATTCAAACATGAAGAAACATGTAGGAAATTTCAATGTGGAAAAAAATTCTAACTATAATCTTTGATAATTTAGAATGAATATGATATTTGATGGAAAAACATGGCGTCTTTCCAAAACTCAATTGAATTTAATGAGATACATCTAAATAGAAGGAATCAAATTTTAAAAACTAAATGAAAATAAAAAGCTATTAACTCTAAAATTTCATATAAAAGAATAATACATGTTTTAGCTCAACTAATTTGTTAAAAATTTTAAATGAGAAATTTAAATTCAGTGGTTCCAATTTAATTACAATTTATGGTACTGATACTTCTGATATAAATAAGAAGAAAATCAAATCCTCAACATAATGAAAACTTGTAGCTTGCATGAATTTTATTTTTTTTCAATGTAGGCATATATCTAATGACACATTTCCATATTTGATATTTTCCCAAATTGGTCCCTTGGTACAATTCCTAAACAAAATCATGGGTTTTCAATACAACAATATATTTTAAAAATTTATCTTTTTATAAATCTCTGTTTTCATAACTTTGAAAATAGGATATTTATTTCAATATCTAGTCCACATTTCAATCTCCTAAATTATAGTGTTTATCGTATGAATAAACTACAACCGACAAAATAAAGTATTATGACTCTTTGAAATGATGAACTAATTTAAATATAATTTACACTCATATATTAAAATATCTTAGGAAAGTATAAAATAAATTAAATTTAGTTTAATTATATTAAAGAACATATATTAATATAGAAATAGGAATGCAATAGTACTAATATGGGAAAATATTATTATAAAAATCCCATCGCTATAAATATTTTGAAAGAAAATCATTATTTATAAACACACAAGCGTGTATATCTATTGAGTACATAGATAATTAATAGACCATAATCATTATGATAGATTGAATGTATCAAAGGATACTCTATTATTGATAACAAGTGTATGCAACTTAATTAAATAGTCACATGTGAACTGCTTCATTCATGGTTTTGGTGATAATATCTTTGTCTCAATGCCCAAGACACTAAATCCATCTCTTTCTTTGTAGAGAAGTTGGAGACCTTTTGCTAAACCATATGCATGATCTTTGCTGATTATTGAAACATTATCCTATTTTAAATATTCCCAATTTAATTCTTTGAGGTTTTCAGCAATTACATTATTGAGATACTCCAATGCATCTTCCTCTGTAGATCTAGGATGGTCTTTCATATAACATGTTATACATGATACTTCTCCACGATCTACCTCAGCCTTCAAAATGAATATAATTTTGTAATTTTTTATATATAATTTTCTTTCAATGAAATCAATTATTCTTATGCATGAATAAACATGATATTTCAAAATTCAAATTATCTAAATTTATAGCATAACTTGAAAGTCTTTGTGTCACCTCTTAATCTAAGGGTTATGCATAAAATCTCATTGAACCTCGATGGATAATCAATTTCTTGAATAACATCCTCAGAAATGGGAGCATCTAATGAGAGTACGGGTTGTAAGGTCACAACACGAGCCCTAGAGCTTACTTTTCCATTCTCTAAATATTCCTGAAAAGATGGTATATAACCCATAGCAAGACACTTTGCTTCTTGAAAGTAAGCATCTATGCAAACTTCCCACTGCATTTTCATAACATTCCAAATTAGTAAAAATAATTTGGAGTAATTAAATTATATAAAAATATATAAAGTAAGACTCAAAATGAATATTAAATAAAATATCCCTATAATTTTCAAAAAGGTAAAGTTTAAATCCCTTCATGATGTCAAGAATAACCAACATATTAATATTATTAAGAAAAAACATATTAATTACATATAGTACATATAAGCAATAGAAATATATTATAGAGAAAAAGTAACCTTGAATACACTAGCTAACATATTGGCATTCATTTTTATTACCAAAAAAAATTAAATATTTATAGTAAAGTTTATCTTATACACCATAACAAGATATATATGTCGATTAATTGTTTCACCTTGCATAGTAGGTTTCTTATAGAATAAGGAGATCAATAACTTATATTTTATATATATATTTTTAATAAAATATTAATTAAAATCATTAAAATAAATGTGCATGTAATTTTGGTAAGAAATTGAAAAGTAAATTTAATAATTTTCTCAACTAAGTACATAGATATTTTTATTTTTTTTAATGAAAAATTATATTTTTATTTTTTAGCTTGATTATTGGTGGTCGTTTAAAACTATGTGAACAAATTATATCTTGTGCCTTCTTTACAAAATTCTTAGACATTTTTCCTCCATCCTTTGTAATTTGACAAGTGATATAAAATATATATCTTTTGTTCAATTGATTTTACAAATAAAGAATTCATTAGTGCATTTTTATCCTAATATTTCTCATCTTCTTTGATTTAGTCAATGAAGGGCTTTTGATCCATGAAAAAAATATATGCATTCATTCGTGCCATTATAGTTTCTTGACCTAAAAAGGAGTCATTTAAACACCTCTATGGAGATGTTCACATTTATGTAGTGCTTGGAATTGTATTCACCATCTATTTTCTTCATTTATTCTAGGAAGATATTCCTAGTGGTCTTTTCTATTCTGAGATAGATTGCCACAGTCAAGTTACATAGGTATAATCCTTTATTTTCAAATAGATTTTCTATTTTTCTTCTTAATTTAGAAAATGAGAAATAACATTATGCTTAATGGATATGCTCTATATTTTAATTTTGTAGTAATTTTTTTTAGTACACTATGTTTAATGTTTATACTAAGTCATTTTTTTTTATTTAAAAGAACTCAAATTTATGTCATTATAGCACCTAACATTAAACATACGAGTCTTTAAAATTACACTCTTAGTTGAATTATTCTCAAAGAATGCTTCAGTAATGTCATGATTAATGAACCACTTACATAATTTGATTTGTTTCATATCACATACCTCTTGTTGGGCGTGCTAGATTACTTCCTCTGTAGAAATTATTAAAATAATATGTAAGATCATGCCAAGGACTATTTTGTGCTCTATTCACCTCCCGGGGATTTTTTTGTTTTGTTTTAGTTCAACACTATTAGTATGGCTAAGAGTTCCCTAATTTTAATTTTGAATGTTCACAACATTTGATTTTTCATTAGTAGGTTGACCCTCCCCTCCCTAATCCTAATACACTATCATGTGCTTAGTAATATGATGAGTGGTATACTCAATACTTTTGATGGTTTTATTTAGTTCTCTTTTTTCGTCAACTATTTTTTCATAGGCCATGTATACCTACCAACATAATTTAATTTTAAATCTTCTATTGTATACACCTACAAGTCTAAGATTAGTATATGGTAGTCATACAAGAACGCTAGTCTACGACATAAAAATATAAGGTTGGGATTTTATAAATAAAGAAAACAAAAATTACAATGGTAGATAAATAAATAAGTGATAAATTTTTAGATTTATATATTTTTATTATGATAATGATTAATAAGTCTAAGAAAGGATAATAGTTTAGGGAGCAGTTTGGTTCCTTATTTAAATATGCATAAAATAAATATTGTAATACTTGTTTCATTTATTGTGAGTTAACTCTTGCTATGGTATAAATCTCTTCTTGGGTTTTCCACGCAAATAGTTTTTTTTCTTGTGCATGTTGTTCATTGATTTATTTTCTTTTATTTTTCTACACACAATAAGGATTATATGACTATAAATATGAATTACAAGTTTTTAAGACTGATTCATTACCCATCAGTCTCAAGGTATGTTCAATAGTAAGTACATATATACTTACTTTATGTAAATTAATTAGTGATTAATTTTTTCTAGTGAATTAGAACCTCTCCAAAGAAAAAATTAATATATTACTTTTTGTGAATACTTCTAGACCAGATATAATGCAAGCAGTAGGTATGGTGGCTAAATTTTTGGTAGTGCCTAATGAGAATCATGTCAAGTCAATAGAAACAATATTCAGATATATGTGAATCATCTCATTACATTGATTATGTATATGAACATAAAAACCTAATAGATACAAATCAATATTGGTGTCAGACATGTGAAACAATAGTGTGTCCCACATTTTGGCCAACTTTGACTAAAAGATCAACATTCTGATAAAAAACTTCACTTTCAAACACCTGTTGCCGCAAAACTATTAGGAATTTGAAGATGATGCAAACTAGAGTCTTTTAGAATTTTCTTCCTAGTTTCTAACTATATTTTTCTTAAAAAAATTAAAATTCATTTAAATTCATTTTTCCTTCTCCTTCTAAAAGTGGTTTGTGTGAAAAACTGTGTTTTTAAGGAGTTACTGTCACTTGGATCAACATAACTTTTTGTTAAAATATGATAACGATGTAATTCTTTTGAGATTATATTTGTAACTTCAATATCTAAAGTATTTAATTTGTTTCATTCATTTTGGGTCAATATCTCATAGTTTATTATGTTCTAAAGTGACAGTAACTATAATTTGGACATAAGGTCACTTGGATCACTCTAACTTGATCTGTGTCTATCGAATTTCATTTTATCTTTTTTTAATAGAAAGGTAACACAAATACTCTTTTCCTACATATTTTCATAATTTTTTTTTTGTAATTTACTATTTTTTCCAAAGTTTTGAAGAGACAGGTTATTGAATGACCAAACAACCTATGTTTAGTTAAAGTAATATTTAAAGTGATAATGAACTCAATATGTATTAAAATTTTATTTATTAGAAAGCTTGTTCTGAATAGAATGATACTACATAGATAGGTTTTTCAAATGGATTCATTTGATTTTCCAAAACATAAAGTCAGAGTGATATTTTGTCAGCATTTTAATAGGTGCGAAGGAGACTCAATTATAGGTATAAATGAGGAGTATAGATGTTATATCAATTCTTTTTTAATCTAGGAGGCTTTGAAATAACCATTTGTAATTAATTCCTTCAAATGGAACCTCTCAAGGCTTAAATCATCATATTTTATTAAAAATGTGTTATTTCAACAAATATCAGCATGTCTAAAAAAGTGGGACACACTATTGTATGAAGTACACTTGAAATTTGAACCAAAACTAATTACATGTATAAATATTGTTAAAAGATATTTAAAGTGAACAAAGAGATTTTATCTTAGAGTCATATAAAAATAGGACTTTATCAAGATGAAATTCCTAAATAACCACTCTTTCTCAATAAAATTTCAAATAATTAGAGCTAAAATATGTTAGAGTAAATAGTTGTTACTATTTACTCTTTCATTAAGTTTACTTAGGTCAATAAATTTATTAGGGAGATGGATATCATTGAGTCCTATTTGGACTTTAACTCATCTTAAGAGGATATTGTTGAGTTCTATCAAAACTCTACTTCCTCAAGGTTGAGACACTTGTCTCAACCTTGTCCACTCTACCTATATGCTCTTGCCTATTAAGCAGAGCCTCTATACCTTTGTAAACATCTCAACACCTCAATACCTCATTAGCTCAGTACAATATAATTTCTTATAATGTCTCTCTATTTTGGAGGATGTTTGTAAACTGGCTCCTGGGTATAGGATAACCTTTCCTAACATGGTATCAGAGCCTACAGTCTCTAAACTCCTTCTAGTTTTTTTGTTTGAGTGTGTTCATAGTTTTGAGGTCCCTAGTTTCTCTTAGTAGTAAGGGTATGTGCATGATCGTGGTATGCTAAAAAGTGGCGATGTGAAAAAGAAGTCCTGATTGATAGACCCTTTGAAAAAAAACTATAACTTTCAAATAATATAACATTTTTGAAATCTGCAATATATAGATCACATTATATGCTTCACCTAATACAATAATAATAAAAAATTCTTTCAATTTGATGAAGTTTAGACTAAGTTAAGGTGGTCAAACACGAGATTTTTATATTTAGGAAAATTTGTAGAAGAAAAATCATAATTAATTATTTACTTGGAAATTAAAAATATATATATATATACATCACATCTAGACATGAGTCTACTTCTTTTATCTAGAATCTTATAAAAAATATTATCCTTTGATTTTGTTTAATGTGGTTAGACATACACCTACTTGTTGTCTTTCTAGTCCTAATTGATAAACTTATTGAAAAATAGCTTTAACTTTCGAACTATATGACATTTTTGAAATCCAAAACATGTGTCACATTCTATGCTTTTCCTACTACAAGAAAAATTTAAAAAAATTTCAATTCGATAAAATTTAGACTAAGTTAATGTGGTTAGACATGAGAGTTTTTTTATTCTAGAAAAGTTATAGAAGAAAAATCATAATTAATTATTTACTAGGTAAAAAATTACAAAAAAATATGTGTCACATCCGGGCATGAGTCTACTACTTATATCTAGAATCTTGTAAAGAAAAATTATCATTTGATTGTGTTTAAGGTGGTCAAACATAAACCTACTTATTTTTTTCATGAAATTTTTGTACTACTACATTGAAATTTGAAATTTTCAACATATAGAATAATTATTTTTCAAAAAAGGCCTAATATCTTAGAAATTAAATTCAATTTTCCACATATTCTCTTCTTACATATTTTTGATATAATATTTATAACTTGTTCAAATTTTTATGTCAACTTGCCGAAACCGGATTTTCTAAATTTTCATTACCACTTAAGGTTTTGGTTTGGCATACCATGATCCTACACATACCTGTAAACTAGTGTATTTGCAGATTTATTTTTTATGAGGTTCTTGATGTACTCAACATCAATTTTGGAGTTAGTTTTCTAGTCTTTATCAGTATAGGCAATGAATTCTTTATCATTTCTGTGAGAGGCTTCTTTGGCCTGCATGATTTCTCCCATTAAATTTGAATGATTTCCCTTTGATAAGACTTTCAGATCGGGCTTCTTAACTTATAGATTGGGCTTGGTTGATGGGATTTGGGGGGATTTATCTATGTTTTGATCATGGCATGTACCTTTAGTCCTTTTATCTAGATCTAAAGAGCACATATGATCAAACTTCCTTGGCTGTCAATCACACACTCTAATCGAAGCTAGTGGGAGGGGATTCTAGGCGGACCATGGTGTCACCTCGGTTGGCTATGGCACATGTATGAGAGGCATAGCAGAGAGATCCCATGTGTCTCTCTCTTTTGACTTAATTTTTATGAGCTCGCAACAAGTCAAGGTATGGAAGCTCATTGGTTTGCTTCCCTCTATCAACATACACAATGATGTCTTGTGATGTCCTGCATTGTAAGCTACTTTCTTGGCTAGCATTCCCATTCGTGGTGGGATCTCAAAGGCACATGGTAATCATGGGCCACTACCAGCATGAAACTTATATGTAAGAAGTCATCTGCACTCTTCCAAGGTGGCGATAGGTGTTCTATCTACATATGCTTCATCTGGTCTAGATGCAGTTTCTTCACAACCTGTCCACTGCACCTCGGAGTGATTGACGATCTCACTCCATCTAACACTACACTTAGAGCACCAACATGCAAGGAGAACCCACAATGGTCAAATCTATATGATTTTCATGCCCTCCCTAATCATGCGGTGATCTAAAATTTGGTGTTATCTTTCTTTGATTTCATGTGGATAGTAATCTTTCTATCCACATCTTGGCACATGGAGATTAGTGGGTGCCCACAAATTCATTAGGCCCGCAAATTCTCTTTCTTTTCTACGATGGATCAGTGAACATGTCTTCTTTTTTTCTAATCAACACTTTCAATACATTTTTTTACTAGTGATTGCTTTGTGAGAGGCTACCAGTGCACTCCAAGTGCTAACTCTCAACAGATCTACAGGCCCATTCTCCCTGATGATTCAATTTCTTATTAGTGGTTTGGCCATGTTAGTTATTTTTTGGGTCGACATATTTATGATCTTGAGAGCTGACATATTGACTACCACTTGTGGTCAGTGTCCTCCTTCTAGCTTATCTATTCATTCTACATGTGCAATAGTTGCTGGTGGAGCATGCACATGACTATATAAGGCCCATAATTCCTTTATGATAGTTGACCTTTTCCCATACCATAAACACATTTTTCTATCAACAATTTTTTAGTGGGTGCATATCTACTTGCCAATCCAAGATGACACATGGTGTCATAAATGTGGAAGTTCCCTAGCCATTTTCTTTTCTACCCCCTACGGTGGGTGGTCTTATCATTGGTGCGGTGAGCATCTTCTTTGGTGTGGTGAATCAATGGAGAAACAAAGTCGGTAGTGTGATTACATCTCTTGGTTGTTGTTTATGATGGTGACTTTAATAAAGCTAGTGGTTTCTTTATGAGGACCCACCTTTTGGAGATTGGTCGACACCTTTTAGAGTGTGGAAATTGGTCACAGACACACTGCAGCTTCTAGTGACCAACATTTCTTTTATGTTGGGGATCTTGGGAGGCATGATTAAAAATAACTGGTAATCAGCATAAGGCCTCACAAAATTATGCTCTTTGGCCTACATTGAGCTTGGTGTCTACCCATGTTCTTCTCTCTTGCTACTAATAAAGAGCTATCGGTGCCTTTCTAGTCACATGGAGAAACCGAGAGCCTCATGGTGTTTCATAAGTTGGATCGAGTTTCTCATCTAGTCTTTGCTTCACAAGTGCATCATGTCTAACATGTTTTTCAGTCCCTATTGTCCATTTCAAGTGGTTAATGACTATAATACCTTTAATGGTTCTTGGCGATTATGGGAGTTGGCATACAAAACCACCATCAAACCCTTCCACCTTCTCAGCTCTTGTTGGGCCCTCTCCATCTCGGAGGGGCACTCTTTTCTAATATAATGAGAAGCTAGGTTCCATGGAGGACCAAACCTATGCCCCCAAATACTTAAGAGGGGTGGGCCATTTTTTCACCTTTTGTCCCTAATAGGCAGGCCTCATTGCAAAGGTGATTTCATGCACTTCCTTAGTGCAATTTCTTTTCAAGTTTTTTCTTGAGTTGTCCTTTGGATTAGTTGAGCATCCTATCTAAGTACTATTGTAGACACAATAGATCTAGTGTCCATCCATGAATTTTGGGGATCTTGCACACATGATGTGTCATAAAACTATGTGTACTTGCACTAAATTATAAAGTACCATGGGGGGTTATGTAGAGCCATTGTTTTCCAATCATAGCTTTGTCAAAGTGAGATTTCCTCCACAACAACAGAAAAATCATTGATATTCTTGCCTCATAAGACTATTTAGTTTAACCACACACACCCTTTTCTTAGTTGTAGATACTTTTGGTCCCTTCTGCATAGCATGGTGAGACATCATTCCCATGGATCTATCAAGCCTCACCCAATTCAGCATTATGGGAGATATCCTACTATTCATGTTTGCGTTAATTATTCCTTGGTTTCGCTTGAAGTATACTGAGACACTCTTGCATTCCTTTTTAGTGGAATTTCCTTGGTTTCACTTGAAGTGTGCTAAAACACTCTTGGATTCCTATATGACTATTGCACCTGCATTTTCAACAAAGTTGAGAAGTGATAATGGTATCACTCAAACAACATCATTGGTTGTGTAGTGAAGATCACTCATGCAGATTCATGTACCATCTGTATCTTCAATCGATAGATGCTATTTCCATTGTTGTCTTCTTGATCATCATCTTCTTCAAAGGAGATCATTAGATATAGCACCAGATCACTCATCAATACTTGTCTACAGATTCTTAATCCTTCAGTGGTGTTCATGTTCATGATTTAAGGACATATTTTTGAAAGCTTCTTAGACCTTCATGCTCTCTATTTTGGAGAGGAGTTTTCTCCCACTGGGTTTTCTCCTTTTCTTTGGTTATGAGAGATTTCATTGTAGTTGTACATGGGTACCTAACATGGCCTAGTTGACGGGACCCATAAAGATTTTCTACTGCATTGTTGTACTTCCTAAGTTAAACTTAAGGGTGTGTGTTAGAGTAAATAGTTGTTACTATTTACTCTTTCATTAAGTTTACTTAGGTCAATACATTTATTAGGTAGATGGATATCATTGAGTCCTATTTGGACTCTAACTCATCTTAAGAGGATATTGTAGATTTCTATCAAAACTCTACTTCCTCTAGGTTGAGACATTTGTCTCAACCTTGTCCACTATACCTATCCGCTCTTGCCTATTTAAGTAGAGCCTCTATACCTTTGTAAACATATCAACACCTTAATACCTCATTAGCTCAGTACAATATAACTTCTTATATTGTCTTTCTATTCTAGAGGATGTCTGTAGACTGGCTCCTGGGTATAGGATAACCTTTCCTAACAAAATAAAGGTGCAATGAGATATGTAAAATTCAAACATGAGGAAATATGTAGAAAATTTCAAAGTGCATAAATAATTCTAACTGTAATCTTTCATAATTTTGAATGAATATGATATTTTATTTAAAAACATGGAGTCTTGCCAAAATTCAATTGAAATTCATGGCATGCATCTATATAACACAAATCAAATTTTACAAACTAAATGAAAATTAAAAAACTATTAACTCTAAAATTTCATATAAAAGAAGAATACATGTTTTAGTTCAACTACTTTGTTAAAATTATTAAATGATAATTTTGATTTAGTGGCTCCAATTTAATTACTAATTTATAGTACCAATGCATCTAATATAAATAAGAAGAAAATCAAATCCTCAACATAATGAAATGTTGTAGCTTGCACGAAAACAATTTTGATTATTATTTTTCAATGTAGGCATTGATCTAATGCCACATTTCTATATTTGATGTGTATGTGTAGGATCATGGTATACCAAACTATGGCCTTAAGTGGCAATGAAAAATAAAAAATTCAGAGTTAGTCAACTTGATGTAAAAAGTTGAACATCTTATGAACCTTATGTGAAAAAGTTGTAAGAATAGAATCTGTAGGACATTGAATGTAGTTTCTAAACTACTAGCCCTTGTCTGAAAAAAAATTAATCTAATTGTTCAAAATTTTAGATTTCAATGCAGTAGTATGAAAATTTTAGGGAAAAGATAAAAAGTACGTGTATGTCTAACCACCTTAACTAATTCTAAACTTTACAAAATTGAAATTTTTTCTTTTTTTTCTTATAGTAGCCGAAGCATAGAATGTGATGCATGTTTCAAATTTCAAAAATGTTAAACGGTTTGAAATTTATAGTTGTTTTTCAATTAGTATGTCAATTACTACATTAAAGATAACTCAATTGAACTCAAAATTTGACAACAATTATATTGATGGAAAGTTGATAATGTCTTTAAGAAACCCTTTTTGTTTCATCAATTTTGGGTGAAAAAATAGTTGTCAGCTACATGGTTAAAGTCTCGATATAAAAAATAATCTACAAAACATGTCTAATGGGTTGACCATTCACATTTGGCATTGCCCAAGGCAAATACCAAGCCTAATCAGATATCTGATAATATCGGATATCCGAAACTTCTCGGCTAATTCAAAATTTCATTTGGACTAGTTTTTTCAATTTCAAGTTACATATTAAATTGTATTTTTTTAAAATTTCAAATTACATATTAAATTGTATTTTTGTATGTTAATATTAATTCAGTTCAGTGTTTTTTAAAATCTTAAGTTGTATATTACAATTTTTTTTTTCATATTAATATTAAATAATAATAGCATAGCATTAGTATGTATTATATTATTATTTATTTATCTATTGTATAATAGTATAATATTAACTTATTAAATATTTATATTATATGTTCAATATTATACCTAAGAGAGAGAGAGAGAGAGAGAGAGAGAGAGAGAGAGAGAGAGATTTTAGATATGTTTAGATATCTGATATTTTTGGATATCTAATTCTATTTACTAGTGAAAAGTAAAAACTATGTTCTCTGGGTTCATCTAAAGAGGTACATTTTTTTGCAAAGAATCACGGGACTCGATTTGTAGGGAATCACATTTTTCTTTAGAGAAGACAAAAATCCACATTTTGCACCTGTTGGTTGGATTTTCTCTATTACCAAAGGTTTTTGCATCACCTTTTTGGTCTCACTATGGGGAGTAGTATTCATCGAAAGCATAAACGAAAGAGGAAACTCACAAATGAAGAGTTTGAAGTGTATAGAGAAATGGATAGGGTTTCCCATTGGAACAAGAGACAAGGTAAGTTAAATATTAATGAAGATGTCGGCACAGACCCATCTTTGAATGTGGTTTCAAGTGAAGAACATGAATTTGAAATGATTTATGACAATAATATTGAAAATGAGAATGTAGGGATTGAAGATGAAAATGTAGGTTTTGAAAATGAACATGTAGATGTGGACAATGGAAGTTTGGACACTGTCAATGACAATACACCGATTGAATATGAAGGAATTGACAATGATAATGGTACACAAGAACCAAATCAATGCAACACATCTCCAAATTATATGAGAAATGAAGTCCCTTGGGAGGAAGATAGACACACTTCAAAATTGAGACCTTCAAGAACAACTAAATGGTTACTTGAAATTGATGAGAACATAATGAGCAATTTTGATGGCAAGAGATCATAAAGAACCATTCTATTGTGGGTTTCAAAAATCTTTGATCAATTTTTTAGCCACAAGATGTTGGTTGAGCAATGTTAAATGTTTTTGCAATTGTTAAAGATGCAAAAGATGAGACATATACTAGTCAAATTAAAGATTAGTGTAAACAAGAAAAAGGAGAGGAATGCGATTATTGTGAGAAATCTTTTTAGTGCTCTCAATTCCATTGGGAATACTACCAAGGAAAAATATAACAAAGTTTCTAGGAGGGTTATTACAACCTACTTAGTAAGTCATCATTTGAGAAAAGCTCATTTGATGAGACAAACTTGTGTTGACTTGAATCTAAATTGTAAAACTTTAGATAGACAACTTGCAAGAAGAGAAAGACTTGATGATCCTCTTCAAAATGATACATGGGCTTATGGTGGGAGACTTTCACATTGTGATAAGAATCTTACCAATGCTGTGAAGGATCAAATTCAACTATTTTGGCAATCTAACTCAAGAGTGTCACCAAATGTGAAGGATGTCTTGAAGTTGAGAATTGGCATTCCAAACCGCACCCGGCATCCCAAACATTATTTGGAGGTGATTCAAAGAATATTGTTCAAAAAATTTTGTGAGACACATCCAACATTATAAATATCACAAAGAGTATTTGAAGCCCTCGAGCCTTTTTTTTCTGTGCCTCTTAAGAGTTGAAATACTTGTTGTTGCAAATATCATGTGGAGTTTTTAATGCACCATGAATTGTTACAATCCCTTCATTCTACTTTGCATACTAGTGAAATGTTGGAGGAGTGTGGTGCAAGTGCTCTTCCAAAATGATTAAGATACTTTCTAGATCATTTTTTATGTCCTAGGGATGATGGATGTTTCTTTTATAGAAAATATTGCTTAAATGACAAGTGCTCAAAGTGTGGTGGGCTAGTGAAGTTTGTTGAATGTTTTCATGAGGGTTGTGAACATGATTTGTGAAAGATAATTGTCCACAAAAAGGTATATGAAATCATTAAATATACATTAAAAAGTAGAGGAGAAGGCTCTAGATGTGAGTTGGTTACAAAAGAATGCAATGTAGCTAATTTTATTTCAGATTTCAGGGAGAATCTTTTTTACAAGTATGCAAGGCATAGTCACAAGTCACAGGTCTTAGTGGTTGGATCAACAATTCAGGATGTGTAAGGACACTTTCTCGATTGGCACTATTATATTGGTTGTTGAATTTGCAGAGAATTATACATTGCAGCCCCAAAATGAGTTGTAAGCTCAATATTAAAATTCTATTTAGGTTGCTATTTTTGTGCACATAACATATAGACATTCCCTTGATAGTACAAAAGATGACTAGAAGATAATAATAGAGTACCAATTTTATATGAGCAATGATAGATCACACTCATCTGAGTTTGTCCAACATTGCTTTTAGAATTATTTTAAGTAGGTGTGGGAAAATAATTTTTCTATGAATAGACACCTCATTTGGTTAGATAAATGCATAGGTTAGTTAAAAAATGCTCATATGTTTTATTGGTTATATAGAATGCATGTAGAGAGAGGTGTACCTCATATTTGAAGTTTTTTTTTTAGGTTGGTCATGGAAATGGGGAGCATGATGGAGTAGGTGCATGCATAAAGAGAGCTCTAGTTAAGGAGCACCTGAGGATTTCAGGTGCAAAAATCATTGATGCTCATTCTATTGTTGATTGGTGTACTTCAGCATTGTCATAGTGGGGACTCTTGATTCAGTGGTGCACAGATTATTTTAGTTGGTTGAGTTGGGCATAATAGGAGATAGGTTGGATTGTCAAACAGTGAAAGATTCTTAAAAAATGCATTCATTTCAAAGCTCATATGCTAGTACATGGACCATTTGGACATGAGAGTTGGCTTATTTTCCAAGTTGTCTTCAGTGTAATTAGGATCAGTGTGAGTCAAGTGAGTGGGTTGATACATGGGTTCCACATTATCTTACTCCTTTATCTCTTAGAATCTCTATAGTAAATGATGACATGGATTGTTCACTTGACTATGACCATCTTTTAGATCTTCTACATCTAGGACATGTTTTTGCCATTGGTTGCAATACAAGGGAATGAAGAGAGATTAGATTACTGGTTAGCACGTTGTGTATGTGAAAAGCAGAAACTTGCACAATCGATGACATATGACATGATATGTTCACATATCTAATAGGATCACATGTTGTTGCACACATATATGATTAGAAATAATGGCATTCCTGGGTTTGAAGATTATGAGAATCACAAAACCATTCTCATGTATTCACACCTTGTTATAGAAGCCAATGTTAAGTTGTTGAAACATCGAGGAAAACCAAAGAAAAAGGAACTTTGGACTATTAGTACTGCTGATCATGAAGAAGTATTGAATACCCTCAAGAAGAGAGATGACCCTTCATGAACACTTCACTAGGTACATTCAACTCACATTGCAAGGTTTTCCATGTTTATTATGATTAAGTTCAATAAATTAATTTTAGTTTTTTGCTTTATTTGTTTGAGCCAATAATCTTGGTTTTGTATGTGGATTCTAAATGCAGTTGGGTACATATATGATAGATATAGAAGATTAAGGTGTGCATTTAATTAGCCCATCTTTTATGATAGTAAACTTCACTATTGTAATGTCCCTTATTGGTACCTTTCTTAATTTATCCTAGATTTATCAATTAGGTTTTGAATTGTAATGTCCATGACAGGATTAGTCATTTTATCTCATTAGATTTAGTTATCTTTAACACTCATATCCAACCTATTACTATTTAACTTCATGAAGGGAAGTGTAGATGTTATCCAAGGTGCCTAGAGACCAACCATAATGGGCTCCTCAAAGTTTACAGGTCCAAGCCCAAACTACTGGGATGCTGACCCCCACCTTATTTTGGGACAGACAGCCATTACTGGATTTACACAAGCCCCTCCTTGGTAATATTACAACTTCTTTCCTTGAGTCAAATAGTATATAGGATTAAATAAGGTCTCAATATATAATTATAAATACTTCCTTATATATTTAATCATAGTTCAAATTTCAACATTTACTTGATATAGTATTGAATGAATTTAATAATTTCATCGTGTGATGGTATATATACATATCTAATTCAGATATACTATCCTTAGTAGCATATATATATATTATATATATATATATATATATATATATATATATATATATATATATATATATATATTATATATAGATATATATATATATATATATATATATATTACAATGTAAATGACCCTGATATCTTCCTTACCAGATATATAATATAGACTCAGACCTTCCATTCGATTGGTAATCAATATATACATATATTTTATAATCTATGATCCGCTATATATAATATATATATATATATATATATATATATATATATATATATATATATATATATATATATATATATATATATATATATATATATATATATAATATAAATATATAATATATTTATATATATATATATATATATATATATATATATATATATATATATATATATATATATATATATATATATATATATATATATATATATATATATATATATATATGTCTATAGAATTCTGATTTTGTTATTATATATAATATTGTATATATTAGTTCATATATATTTCTTATTCATTATTATATATATATATCTATGTTTTCACTATTACCAATATATATAAATACTACATATATATAGGTCCCTTATTTCCAATCATATTCTCTAGATCAGTATTGATCTAGAAGAAATTTATATTATAATAAATATGCTATTAGGACAATCCCTACCAGCACTAAAATATGCTTACCTTCTATTCTAATCTCATTTTATTAATAGTTTTCTATCTTCCATCTGTCCATGCTTACATATAATTAATTATAATTATTTCCTTCTATTTGTACCAAAAATATTTTATACTCTCCTTCTTTTTCTCTTATAATCCATACCAAATATGTCTATATATGCTCTTCATTATTTTAATTTAGATTGGAATGTCCTATGTCTCTCTTCAGAGACAACCCTCATATCTCCTGTGATATGAGTATGAGCCATCTATAATACACTTTGAAATTAATATCTTCCTATTTATATATCCTCCAAGCTTGTTGTGATCATCTGTTTCATTCTATGTCCTGACTGGGTATATTTATCCTTCCTTTCCTTCGTGCCTTCATCTCCTGTTCGCATGCATTCTTATATGTGCTTCAGAGGGAAACAAACAATCATGATGTGGTGACGTTCCATCATAGGGAGCTTTGTCAGACTTGATCATGGCCCTTCTGCTGAATCGGAGTGACCATGTCTATGTTGTGGGTCTATATTTTGTTTATTAATAATATTGACTAATATGATTTGATTAATACCGTATAGTATTATAAATATTGTTCAATGATAATAATATTAATTGGTTATATCATATATGTTGAATAATATTATTATGTTATATTATATTGATTGATTAATTGTATATTGATTAATAGTATTCATTAAGTAATTAATAATAATATTATTATTAATATTTACCAATTATTTATTTATTTACTTCTGGAAGGGGATATCACAGTCCTACCCTCCCAAATTTTCTTGTCCTCAAGCAATTCGATATTTTCTCATTATTTGATAGGTCATTTGGTAATTTAATTTAAGACAAGTTTTATTTCATTTCCTACAAAGATGATCTTAGATCATCGTATGGTGTGTCTACTTGAATTTTCCAAAAATCTATTCTTAAATTCATCTCACTTTGAACAACACATGTAATATATGAAATGAATGAAAATGTGAAGCATACACATTAATGCATGAAAATACAAAGTATACAAATTAATGCAAGAAAA
>BSBK01005837.1:2500-27500 GCA_027943335.1 Chamaecyparis obtusa | reverse complement strand
AGTTAAGAGATTTTACAAAGACTGTTAAGTCTACCCGGTTAAAGGATTTCAAGTTGATTCACTTGTTAGGATGAAACAATAGATCTCTTACTTGCAACTGTACTTACTGATTGAGATTCTCTGATGTACTGATCACCTTCTATGATGGATATATCTTTGCTACTTCTTATACTATTGTAGCCCTTTGTAATTCGCTTATCTTGGCCTTTCTCTCTTTTTGATACTTCACTATTTTTTTTCTTCTTTTGGATATGATATAAAACATTGTTTATATATCAATCTAAAACAATTACAACATAATTACAAAGTTGGCTCTTAAACAAGCTAACACAAATATTACTGAGTCGTCCCAAGTATAGTGACTCAGTTACTACAAACTAACTAAGTACTTTCTAATACTCGGCATCCACTACATTACTCGGCATCGTCATGCACTCGGTAGAAGTGGAGGCATGGTCCATACTAACCACTCGGTTGTAGTTTCGAACATAGGTATATACTAGAGACTCGGTAGATATAGTGTCACTCGGTAAACACTTTCTTGCTCAGTAAGCACTGTCCTGCTTGGTAAGCACTATTCTGCTCGATAAGCACTGTTCTGCTCGGTAAGCACTGTTCTGCTTGGTAAGCACTGTTCTGCTCGGTAAGCACTGTTCTGCTCAGTAAGCACGTAGAGTCTGAATAAGTGTTTTCACTGATGACAATCATACTTAATGCCAACAATATATATATATATATATATATATATATATATATATATATATATATATATATATATATATATATATATATATATATATATATATAATATATCTTTATTTTCACTATTACCAATATATATAAATAATACATATATATAGGTCCCTTATTTCCAATCATATTCTCTAGATCAGTATTGATCTGGAAGTAATTTGTATTATAATAAATATGCTGTCAGACAATGACTGCTAGCACTAAAATATGCTTACCTTTCTATTCTAATCTCAATTTATTAATAGTTTTCTATCTTCCATCTATCCATGCTTACATATAATTAATTATAATTATTTCCTTCTATTTCTACCAAAAAATATTTTATACTCTCCTTCTGTTTCTCTTATAATCCATACCAAATATATTTGTATATGCTCTTCATTATTTTCCTTTAGATTGGAATGTCCTATGTCTCTCTTTAGTGACAACCCTCATATCTCTTGCGATATGAGTACGAGCCATCTATAATATACTCTATAATTAATATCTTCCTATTTATATATCCTCCAAGCTTGCTATGATCATTTGTTTTGTTCTATGTTCCTGATCGGGTATATATATCCTTCCTTTCCTCCATGACTTCATCTCATGTTCACATGCATTCTTATATGTGCTTCGGGGGGAAATAAACAATCATGAGGTGTGACATTCCATCATAGGGAGCTTCTTCAGACCTGATCATGGCCCTTCTACTGAGTCGGAGAGACCATTCTATGTCATGGGTCTATAGTTTGTTTATTAATAATATTGACTAATATTGATTCGATTAATACCGTATAGTATTATAAATATCGTTCAATGATAATAATATTAATTGGTTATATCATATATGTTGAATAATATTATTAATGCTATATTATATTGATTGATTAATTGTATATTGATTAATAGTATTGATTAAGTAATTAATAATAGTATTATTATTAATATTTACCAATTATTTATTTATTTACTTCTGGAAGGGGATATCACAACTATGCATTGTCTAGTTAGGTTCTTTGGTTTGTTTAGTTACTTATACATGTTCATAATATTTTTCTCAACCTATATAAACTTCTTATATTCTTTATTAACTTTTCTTCTACCTTCTAAATGTAGGGATTGGAATGTAATGTCATCGACTACCATGTGTTAAACTTATACACTTTAGGAGAAGAAAGGATAGTTATTTTTATTATATAGTTCTATAATTTGCATATTTAGATGCCAAATTTTGTATATAAAAAAAGCAATCGAATATAATGTGCATAGTTAGAAGCCAAATTTTGTATATAAAAACAACAATCAAATATAATGTGCATATTTAGATGCCAAATTTTGTATATATAAAAACAAAAATTGAATGTAATGTGAATATTTAGATGCCAAATTTTGTATCTAAAAAAAATGATGTAAAACTAGATGCAAAGTTTGAAATATAAAAGCACCCATGCGGTTGATTTGTAAATATTAAGAGCCCACATTTGTATCTATCGAGGCTCCTATCTCAGACCCCATAATAGGTATCAATGAAATGTGAAATACTACAGGACTACATTTTAGAGGCCTACAATAACCTCTCTCTATTATGGGAGATTCAAATTTGTTTGAATTTGGCACGCCAATCTTGCTTGATGCCAAAATGTGTAGTGAGGGTCAGTTGAAAGTTGCACTACTAGGTTTCTTCCAAACCATTCATCCCATTGCTGAATGGACTATGCCATTAGCTCCTGTTGGGTGGGTAAATGCTAGTGACAACCCCATTTTGACCAGTAGGTCACTAGAACATTTCGGACCATGCTGGATGAAAGTGTCCCCAAGGTGCACAAAGCACAATTAGACAATGATATTTTGAGGCTCACATATCAAACCCCATGAGAGGTAGCTGAGAACTGTGAGATGCTAAAGGACTATGTCTATGAGGCCTACAATAACCTCTCTCTATTTTGGAAAATTCAAATTTTCTTAATTTGGCACGCCAGTCTCGCTTGATGCCAAAACTTGCAGTGACGGTTAGTTGAAAGTTGCACCACTGGGTTTCTTCCAAACCATTCATCCCAACACCTAATGGACTATTCCATTAGCTCTAGTTTGGTGGGTGAATGCTAGTGACAACCCCATTTGACCATTGAGTTACTAGAACATTCCAGACCATGCCAGACCAAAGTGTCCCCAAGGTGCACTAAGCACAATTGTGCAATGATCTTTCGAGGCTCGTATATCAGACACCGTGAGAGATATCTACAAATCATGAGATTCTAGAGGACCATTTTTCTAAGGCCTATAATAACCTCTCTCCCTTTTGGGAGATTTAATTTTTTTTGAATTTGGCACGCCAGTCTCACTTGATGCCAAAACTTGCAGTGAGAGTTAGTTGAAATTTGAACCACTATGTTTCCTCCAAACCATTCATCTTGGCACCAAATGGAGTGTTCCATTAGCTCCAATTGGGTGGTTAAATGCTAGTGACAACCCTGTTTTGACCACAGAGTCACTAGAACGTTCCAAACCATGCCGGACCAAAGTGTCCCCAAGGTGCACTAAGTATGACTGGGCAATGATCTTTCAAGGATTGTATCTCAGACCTTGTGAGAGGTATTAGCAAACCATGAGATGCTATAAGACTACATTTATGATTCCTACAATAACCTATCTCCATTCTGGGAGATTTGAATTTGTTTGAATTTGGCACGCCAATCTCACTTGATGCCAAAACTTGTAGTGAGGGTTAGTTGAAAGTTGCACCACTAGGTTTCTTCCAAACTGTTACCCTAATTTTCATGTCCATGAAAATTTGGCTAAAATCTACTCCAAGGTCTTTTTCTTTACCCTTCCAAACACCTCAAAAAGTTTCATAGCTTTATGTCCTATTCTTTGGTCTCTGCAAGCTTTCTAACTCTCTAGTCTGCAGGTCAAAAAAATTCATAAAAGTAGCCGTTGTAGGCTTAAAACCCTAAGTAGCCCTTTGGCCTGATATATTTTCAAGTTACTTTATCAGCCACTTAAAATCCTAAATGCCCATGTGTGATTTAATCCTATTGGCTGGTCACAGATTCTCATATTTCTCTGGCGGTGATCTTTCCCTCTCAGCGATTCAGCGACTGCATGATTCTCATAGTCGCTAAGTGTTTCACAGTTAAGTCCTCAATAGTTAGTGATTTAGCGAGTGGTTATCCTTCCCTTGGTTGCATAATCATTGAGTTCTTTGGTGGTCTCAAGATTGTGGGGTCCCAGTTGATGAGATCAACGGTTGTCATAAGATCTCATAGCGATGTGTCAGAGGCTCGCAATCTTATGACAACCATCGATCTTTCCTTTTCTTAGTGCTTCATGCCTTTGTGGGTCCATTTCGATGGTGTCCTATGTGGAGGTATTTCATTGGTCGATGGGAGATGACTTGTAATTTTTTAGCGGGCCTGGTTGTCAGGCCTCTTTTGATCTAACGGCTGGCGTGTTTTCTCATGAAAAGTGTCAGGGGTATGTGATTTTCAGACTGCTGTTGATTTCTCCTGGTGACATAGCTCTTCATGCTTGGTGGGTCCATTGCTACATGTATTCAAATAGTGGCTTCTGATTGGTCCACATGTGCTGAGTTAGCTTATTCATTAGTGGGACCAAGTTCTTTCAGCGGTCAGAGGCTTTGACATCTGCAGAGGATCAACTGTTGTCATCTATTCATGAGGCTATGTGTCAGACCATGAGATATTGCGCCCACCATTGGATCAAAATCTTGTCTTAAGTGGGACCGATGTCAAGACTTGCCGAGGTGTATGCTTACATAGCAATCAAGGGTGAATAAAGGAATGACATGTGGCAATTTTGGGCCCAGGGTTAAGGGTATTCCGCGAATCAGTGACTAAAGACTTTTCCATGTTCACCATACTTAACCAAGGTCAACTAAATGTTTAAATGACTCTGTGACCGAAGGAAAAGGGTAACCTAAGGTTGAATTAAAGTTAGATTCACATTTAGATGCCGAGCTTGGGTAAATAAGAAGATCTAACGGTCATGTTTTAAAGTGAGATTAAGTTTTAAACATTGATCATCGATGGAGGAAAGGTTTGGCACCACCTGTTAGCTATTATTATTTAAATTCAAATATATTCCTACAGGGTTTCGGCAAGGTTTTTTGAACTAGTAGTCAGTTGTGACAGAATTGGTGGATGGAATTTATATCTTCAGGACATTTTGCAGTTGGGGAAGATGATGATAGGGGTCCGGGTGGCTATTTTGGGTCATTTCTTATCTCAGGGGGGTACCAATCAGTGCATTCATGGAAAGACTTTGTGCAAGAGAAGTAGATAAGTCCAGGTTGCTTGTCTACAAGTTGATTTCTAGTACAGAGATGGGCACAAATATCTAATCAGCTATGATTTTTGCAAAGATATATTTATGATCAGATTTGATCAGCTAGGGTTTGATTATTGTATTGAAAACCATGTAACCCTAGTTAGTTTTTGACTCTTGCCTGTGTTCAAAGGAGTATGTATATATCATAATTTTGGAGCCTTAGGGCATAGAGTTGGACAATTTGTAGAAGAAATTCATCATTTCTTAAGGGTCATATGTGGTATCATTTCTACCCTCTGGCTTACATAGTTGTATTTCTCCCATTGATGATTCAAATATTACAGAGGTATTTTGTGACAATCCTTCATGTCCCTATGCTTCCTTGTCTAAATTATCTCTTATTGGATTAAAGTCTATGATTATTTCAGTGATATCTTAGGGTTCTTGATCCCTCTTGCTTTCTATAATTTTGTGTGTTATTGTGTTTGATCTGATTTAGATGTTTTGTGGGTATATTTCAACCCCCTAATAGTCTTGTCTCAATCCTACACCAAGTTGCAGAAGTGAATGTCTGCTTGTAGGTCATAAATTGTGTCTTATGATCAGACCCTTCTATGAAATACTTATGCAAGCCTATTCAGTAAGTTGTGACCTACTAGACCTAAGCCTTTCATTGATTCCATTCCTCTATACTGAGATCCAAACCCTAATTTTGGTGTATCACCTAGTAAGTAGTTTTCTTTCAGTCTTTTCCCTTTCCAAGCATTCTTTCTATTCGTTTCCCTTAAAAGTTTACTTTTCCTATCTAAAAGCAAATTAAGGTGATTATCCAAGAGGAACCAACCTAGAACCTAGAGGTCTCATCTTAGTTAGCATAGGTCCCACAACCTAGAGATGATTCCCATGTTATACTAGGTTATCAAGACTATGAGAACTTGAAACAAGGGTGCAAACTTAGTGTATAACAATTCTGGCACGCCCGATGGGACTCCAAAAAAAAGGTGTTCATTGTTTGAAGATTATGTTGACTCTAATATACAGATTGCATAAAATAGGCTTTTAGAAGTCATTCAATTAGGTATATCTGGTGGCTCCACTAATTTTGAGGATCCAGGCTAACCTTATTCAAGGTTTATGAGAAAGATTGAGACTAGAAGCTCAAAGCCTACTCAATTTTTAGAGTTGCCCTCAAAGAGAAGTCACAAAGGCAGGTCAACTCAAAGAACATCCCCTATAAGGAGAGTTCAGTCCACACCTCTTGATACCTCAAAAAGGAGACCTCCTCCCTTTCATTCTAGAAGAAGAGGTAGATCTCTGACCAGAGATCTAGAAGAGAATTCAAATCTAACACCAAATACAGCTCATTTAGTTGTTAATCTTCAAATCACAGCTCCTATAATGGCTAGACCATTTGCATTTGCACCTTTTAACCAAGGGAGTCCATTAGCTTTTGCTCGACATCATGATGTGCTTTTGGTGGCACTAAAGAGTATACCTGATTTCACTGGTGAAGGGTAGACAACTACTTTTGAACACATAAGAGATGTGACCACCATCTATAGCATACACAATATTACTCAAGAGGATGTGGCCACAAAATTATTAGCAACCTGTCTAAAAGGTAAGGCTCTTGAATGGTTTAGAACTCTAACTGTTGGTTCTATTACTTCATGGGATGAATTAGGATATGCATTGAGTAAACATTTGAGGATAAATTAGATAACTTGTCTCTAGTTGAGAAATTAACAACTATTAAGAGAGACCCTCAAGAGTAGATGACAGACTACAATAGTAGATTCCTTAAAACATGGAATAGAATTCCAGTCTCTGTAAGACCATCAGCTGACCATGCTTTCCTCTACTACTTGCAAAGCTTGAATGGTCAAATTTCTATCATGATCCAGTCTATGGGTGGTACCTCTTTACCCTAGGCCTTTGACATAGCTATCAAGGTCAAAAATTATTTGATCCAAGTAGACATGATTGCTAGAAGGCCTCCAATGCCCATTTTTCCTAGCCTTCAACCCATTGCACCTACACAAGTACCCCCATTTACCCCTATTCCCACCATATTAGCACCTCAAGCTAGTACTAGTGGTCGGGAGCTAAGAATAAGTTTCTCTCAAGAGCTAAAAGAAATGAAGAATAGCCAAAAAAGAAGTCAACAAGAAATGAAAAACTTGCTGTAGACCTTAACTAAAGAGGTCACAAATTTGAAGAAACAAGGTCAAGGAATCAGACCACCATTTCAGTCACAAGGCCAAAGTCCTAATCAACAATATCAAAATCAAGGATAGCCTTATCAACAAAATAGGCCACCATACCAAGGAGGGTATCAAGGACAAAGACAAAGTTTCAATCAGAGACCATTCCAACCATATAACCCTACACCTCTCAATTCTGCAAATCTAGTGAGGGATATGGTTCCTAGTCAAAACAATGTGGCTATGGATAATGAATGGTGTTTTCCTTGTAATCAGCCTCACAATTAGGCCACATGTTCAAATGGATGGATGAACCAAGCCCTAATGGTTCAAATTATTCACAACCTCAATCAGAGGCTTCATCCTGTGGGTCAGTGCCTCAACAAGAATCACAAGAGAATGAGACTGCCCTTTTCAATTGGGAGCAACCAGACTTCAATGGAGTCAATGATGAGGTTGCTTTTGTTGCCTATACAAGAGAAAAAAGGAGAGCTCAAGGCATGGAAAGGGCAGATTCTAATGCTAAAGCTACTACATCTGCAGAGCCACTGCAGCAAGTTACTCCCATCATACCTAAGGGGGCTCCTATCATTACAAGCAAAGAAGGCCAAATTCCAAAAGAAGTGGAGCTCATCATAGTAAAAGCACAAGAAAGAGTACACACTATGACACCTTTTAATATTGTAGACAACATGAAGAAGGTTAATGTCACCATGTCCATGTGGGACTCTTTGGCTATTCTAGGACAACCTGAAATTTTGAAGAAGGCCATGATTGAAGTGGCAACTCCTCAACCTGCAAAACTAGTGTTGGTTAACACTGATCAAGAGAAGAAGGCTCTAAGTAGAAACTCCAAAGGCAATGCCACAAAAGGTAGGAACTCAAAGCCACCTCCCTTTTATGTAGCTTTAATCATTGGAAATCTTTAGTGCATAATTGTATGGTAGATAGTGGAGCTACTAGCACTGTAGTGCCCAAGAAAGTAGCTGACCAATTAGGACTAAAATATGAGCCCTTCCAAAAGAAGATTACCCAACTTGATGGATCCTCAGTCAATACTATAGGTGTGGCTAAGGATACTAGTTTAATCCTGCATGCTAGTCCTAATTTATCCATCCTACTTGATATATATATCATAGATCTCCCTGTATTATTTTCTATATGTCTTTCAAGGGAGTTTACAACCAAGATAGGAGGCTACCTATCTTCTGACTGGTCTCACATGTTATTTCATACAAGGTATGGGACCAAGGTCACCATTAAATCAGAACCATTAGCAACACACCATATAGAACCTTATGTGTCTAACACCATCAATGTAAATTGCCCTATATTTGATAACAGTGACTTCCAAACCATTAGTGAAGCAAGCACAAAGATAGAAAGTATCCCTAATATTTTTCTAGATGAAAGAGCTTCAGAGGCCCAAGAAAGTTGTGTTTTGGATTTTGGTTTGGGAAGTTATTTGATACAAGAGAGTGATGCTATAGAGCCAACCCTCCTCAAAGAAGACATTGATTCAGAGGAATGGAATAATCAGGTTTGGGAGATATTTTTTGATGGAGCTAGAAGTAGACATGGTTCTGGAGGTGGTGCTATGTTAGTGTCCCCAAGAGGAAAAAGGTATTATACTACCTTTAGATTCAGTTTCTCTTGCACTAGCAATATTGTAGAATATGAAAGTCTAGTCAATGGACTAGAGTGGGCTAGAAAAGGAGGGCTTAAGGCCTTAAAAGTTTATGGTGATAGTGAGTTAGTTGTCATCCAAGTAAGAGGGATAAGTGCAACCAAAAATGACATCTTGAAAGCATACAAACATAGAGTTTGGGATATAATTGAAGATTTTTGTGCTTTTAATATTGTTGCTATCCCTAGGAAGCTAAATCAAAATGCAGATAGGTTAGCTACTGTTGGGTCTCAATATGATATTCCAAATAGAATTTCAAAAGAAATGGATCAATAGCATATCAAAGTGGTTGTCAGACCTTCTATTCCTGATAATGATGTCAATTGGCAAGTGTTTGACAATGATGAACAAATTCTACAGTTCTTGTTTGAAGAAGATGTCTTTTCAGAGCATAATCAAGATAGGCTATCACAAAACTATGGTGATCAAGTGATACAACTTAAGTCTAATAAGATGCCTAGAGGTCTTGTCACCTTAGAGACTATCTTCAACAAGGATGATGAAGTCAAGAGAAATAAAGCTGGCCTGGTAATCCAACAAAAACATTGTGTTGAATTAGAGTTGGAACTGGGTAGGGGCTTACAATTTGGAAAAGTAAACACTGAATTGGAAAAGAAAGCTTACACTTAGTTATTCAAAGAATTTAGTGATGTTTTTGCATGGAAATATGAGGACCTCAAAGGTTTTGATCCTGCTCTTGCTCAGCACACTATTGAATTAGAACCTAATGCCAAACCAGTGAGGCAAAAGCAAAGGCCTGTTAATCCCAAGCTTGAGCCACTTATGCATAAAGAAGTACTCAAACTAATAGAAAGTGGTATCATCTACCCCATCAAGCATACTAGTTGGGTTTCCAACCTTGTTCTTGTCAGGAAGAAGAATGGGGAGCTGAGGTTATGTGTTGACTTCAGGGATCTTAACAGGGCTTCATTAAAAGACCGCCATCCACTACCCTCTACGGAACAAATATTACAATGTCTCTGGATCTAAGAGATTTTCATTATTGGATGGCTATTCAAGATACAATTAGATCTTAGTGAATTAAGAGGATCAATATAAGACTGCATTTACAACCAAGTGGGGAACCATGGCTTATCAAAAGATGCCCTTTGGTTTGTCAAATGCAGGTGCCACATTTCAAAAGACAATGGATATGGCCTTTAAGAGCCTAATGTACAAGTTTGTGTTGGTCTACTTAGATGACATAACTATCTATTCTAAGCATGCAGTAGATCACATCAAACATTTGAGGAAGATTTTTGAAAGGTGTAGAGAATTTTGGATATCTCTTAATCCCAAGAAATGTGTGTTTGCAGTTCATGAAGGAAAATTGTTGGGATATGTAGTATCCAAAGAAGGGATCACAGTGGATCCTGAGAGAATTGCATCTATCCTAGAGCTACCCCTACCACATCACAAGAAGAGTCTCCAATCCTTCATAGGAAAGATTAATTTTGTTAGGAGGTTCTTGCCTAACATTGCAAATTTACTAAAGCCTTTGACAGCCATGTTAAAGAAGAGTTCAGCTTTTAGTTGGACCAAAGAAGGGAAAGTCAATTTCCAAGCTATCAAAGAGGCCTTAATAGAAGCCCCTACTCTCCTAGACCCAAATTTTAGTAAGGATTTTATCCTTTATGGTTATGGGGGTCATGATGCCATATCTACAATGCTGACCCAAGAAAATTCAGATGGATTGGAGCAGCCTATTGCTTTATTTAGCAAAGGTTTAGAAGAGTATGAACAGAGATACTCTTTTGTAGAAAGACATGTACTTGCTATGGTGAAGAGCCTTAAAAGGTTTAGATATTTGTTGACCCATAGAAAGGTACACTTGAAAGTTACTCATCCAAGTGTCAAAGAATTTCTACTTTCCAAGGACCTAAATGAGAAAAGAGTTGGTTGGATCACCAAGGTGATGGAATATGACATAGATATTCAAACTACCAAGCTGGTTAGATGAAGAGGTCTTTGTGAGCATTTGGCAGAGGATGAAAGTTCAAAGAAATCAAAACAAATAGATGCATCTTTGGTGGTGCATTCTACAGAAGAACAAGCCAAGGCAACAAGTTGGTTGCCTAATATGATCAATTATTTGAAGACAGGACAATGCCCTGCAGGCTTAGATTTAACAAAAAGAAGGTATTATAGGTTACAATCTATTCCTTTTGTGTTAATAAATGAAGTTCTTTTCAGAAAAGATCACAATGGTGTCCTTTTAAGATGCATAGATTTAGAAAAGATAGCTGTTATCCTATTTGAGTTCCATGATGGACCTTCTGGAGGTCACTTTTCTCCTAGGACTACTACTTTTAAAATCATGAGAGCTGGATACTATTGGCCATCTATCTTTAAGGATAGTCATGAGTATGTGAGAAAATGCATCAAGTGTGCCATGTTTGTAGGAAAAGAGAGGCTTGCAGCCTTGCCCCTACAACCAATCAGAACAGAGCAACCTTTCACTAAATGGGGTATAGATTTCATTGGAATGATCAATCCTCCATCTAGTGTAGGACATAAATGGATAATTACTACAACTGATTACTTCACAAGATGGACAGAAGTAATTGCTTTAAAAGAAGCCAATGAAAATGCTATGTTGAGTTTTTATGATGATATAATCCATAGATTTGGCATTCTAGATTCCATCATATCAGATAATGCATTGGCATTCACAGGCCTCAAAGTCTCAGAGTGGGTAGTCAAGAATGGCATCTATCTGAATACAAGTTCTAACTATTACCCTCAAGGCAATGGCTTAGCAGAATCAATGAATAAGAACCTGATTAGGATAATCAAGAAGACTTTGCAAGATAATTAGAGGGATTGGCATACCAAACTTAGGTCTGCCTTATGGCTGGATAGAAGTACTCCAAAGAAGATCATTGGGAATTCCCATTATGTGCTAGTGTATGGAAAAGAGGCCAAGTTGTCTATCTCAGTTGAATTGCCAGCTTTGGACTTGGCTATTCAGTATGCCCTATTTGAAGAGGAGATCCCTTGCAGATCAGATATGCTCAGTTGATGGAATTGGAAGAACTCAGAGACAAATCAATGCAGGATATGGAATTCCATCAGATTCAAACAAGGAGGACTTTTGACAAAAGAGCCAAGGTTAGGAATTTCAAAGTCAGAGATGTAGTCCTCAAGTGGGATGAGTTCAGATCCAAGCCTAGCATACATACCAAATTTGATTCATTTTGGGGTGGACCATTTGTTATAACAGAATGCAAGGGATCCAATGCTTTCTAGCTATCAAATCTTGAAGGAGACACCTTGCCAATATCAGTGAATTGTTTCCACTTGAAGCCCTGCTTTGAGGTTAATACCTCTCTATAAATTTTGTAAATATGCTTTCCCCTGCTTTCTTTCCCTATTTTCTACATTAGTTTCTTTCTTTCCAAGAAGTGCCAGTGCACAAGTTTGCCTCTCTAGTTCCATTCTTATCTCCCTGTGAGAAATTTTGATTTTTGATGACCCCATGCCTAATGGATTGTCATAGACCACTGGTTTTCCATGTCTAGCAGGCTGACATCCAGCAAAAATTGCCAAAATGTTACCCTAATTTTCATGTCCATGCAAATTTGGCTAAAATCTACTCCAAGGTCTCTATTTTTACCCTACCAAACACCTCAAAAAATTTCATAGCTTTATGTCCTATTCTCTGGTCTCTGCAAGCTTTCTAACTCTCTGGTCTGTAGGTCAAAAAAATTCATAAAAGTAGCCATTGTAGGCTTAAAACCCTAAGTAGCCCTTTGGCCTGATATATTTTCAAGTTACTTTATTAGCCACTTAAAATCCTAAATGCCCATGTGTGATTTAATCCTATTGGCTGGTCACAGATTCTCATATTTCTCTAGCGGTGATATTTCCCTCTCAGCGATTCAGTGACTACATGATTCTAATAATCGCTAAGTGTTTCAAAGTTAAGTCCTCAATGGTTAGTGATTCAACAAGTGGTTAGCCTTCCCTTGGTCACGTAATCACTGAGTTCTTTGGCGGTCTCAAGATTGTGGGGTCCTAGTTGATGAGATCAATGGTTGTCGTAAGATCTCATAGCGATCTGTCGGAGGCTCGTGATCTTACGACAACCGTCAATCTTTCCTTTTCTCAGCGCTTCATGCCTTTGTGGGTCCATTTCCATAGTGTGCTATGTGGAGGCATTTCACTGGTCGAAGGGAGATGACTTGTAATTTTTCAGCGGGCCTAGTTGTCAGGCCTCTTTTGATCTAATGGCTGGCGTGTTTTCTCATGAAAAGTGTCAGGGGTATGCAATTTTCAGACTACCGTTGATTTCTCCTAGTGACATAGCTCTTCATGCCTAGCGGGTCCACTACTACGTGTATTCAAATAGCAGCTTTTGATTGGTCCACATGTGTTGAGTCATCTTATTCATCAGTGGGACCAAGTTCTTTCAGCAGTTAGAGGCTCTGACATCTATAGAGGATCGACGACTATCATATGTTTGCGAGGCTATGTGTCAGACCATGAGATCTTGCACCCATTGTTGGATCATGATGAAGGGTGCTCCCCTTAATACCACAAACACATAACAGAAATAGAGAAACAACAACAATATGCAAGAACAGAAAATTGGCTTCTTATTATCCCCACAAATGTGGAATTACAAACTTTTAGAATTACAATATGCAAAGCCACATGGGCATTCCCTTACAATATTCTATAGGACAAAGCCTCGAATCAATACCCAGATCTACTACCCAAAACTATTCTCAACTGCCTACGATAATAATACAGCCTTCCTTATATAGGCAATTTCTACTGCCCGAGAAGGTTCCAGAAATTTAGCCCTAAGGGCCGACCAAACTTAAAATTATTTTATTTTTCAATTTATTACATCAAAGTCGGCTCAAAATAACTTTTGAAATCCGAACAAAAATTTTGAAGGAAAATTATTTTTCACCATTTCAGGTGACCCGACTTCCGGAGATCATAAGTCATCACCAGTTGACCCGATTGACTATTATAACCCCATTTCGAAAATGCCACGAAGCGCTCTACAAGCTTGACCGGCGCAAGCACTTGTCACCCAAATTTTTGACCTCATTCGGGGCCTCTAAAGCCTTCAAAATTGAGTTTGAAGTTTCTGTACCCTGCTGCCAATGCCAAAAATCTTCAATATCTTCAAAACTACACCTGATCTAGCTATGAAACTTTGTTGGCAGACTTATATGACCAAAATGAACCTCCAAGAAAGAAATCAGATCATTCTGAGCACATACAAAAATTACCAAAAATAGTAACTTTCCTTAAATAGCAGCTCTGCACAAAAAAACCCTTATTGAATATAAAAATAGAAATATTTTTGGGTGATGCAAGATTGCTCTTACACCCAGGATGCTCCTGCATCAGACACCCGGGGTAATTTGAGAAGTGACCCTGTCACGACTCAGGTGTGCAGAGGAAAACCAAGATGGTTAACCTCCTCCTTTGTTAGCCATGATGAATCTTCAACAAGTCATCCTTTCCATTTGACCAAATATTCTTCATATGTCCTATTCCTTGTGCTTCTGCCAACACGACTATCCAGTATGTCTTCAATCTCCTTGATATCTAAACTGGTTGCTGGAATATTCCACTGTGCTGCTGCAACCTCATCTTCAACACCTCCTTCATGATACTCTGTCAAATCTCAAATGTTAAACACTGGTGAAATATTCAGCCCAGTAGGCAATTCTACCTCATATGCATTTCTTGAATCATGCTTCTTCAGTATCTTACATGGTCCAAACTTCTTCATTTTCAATTTGTTATATGTACCAACTGAAAACCGCTCCTTCTACAAATGAACCATGACTTCATCTCCAACTTGAAATTCCTTATGCCTCCTTTTCACATCTGCCTTAGCCTTATACTATGCATTCATCTTGGCAATATGCTTCCTCACCTCCTCATGGATGTTCTTCAAATGTTCTACAAAATCCTCAGCTTCAGCACTACTTATTTCTCCTTTATCTATCTTCCTCAATTCAGATGCATTTCTTGGACTACTTCCATATACAATCTGGAATGGTGATTTACCAGTGGTCCTGTTGACAAAATTATTGTATGCAAATTTTGCCTGTGGTAAAATCAAATCCCATCTTGTTGGCTTATCTCCAACCAAACATCTCAGCAAATTTCCCAAACTCCTATTCACCACCTCTGTCTGTCCATCAGTCTGGGGATGATGTGATGAACTGAACTTCAAATCTGTCTTCAACTTCTTCCACAATGTACGCCAAAAATATCCAACAAACTTAGTGTCCCGATCTGAAACTATGGTCTTTGGCAAGCCATGAAGTCTCACTACTTCTCTGAAAAACAATTCTGCTACATGAATAGCATCATTAGTCTTCTTGCAGGGAATAAAATGTGCCATCTTTGAAAATCTGTCAACTACCACAAAAATTGAATCATGTCCCTGCTGAGTCCTTGGTAAACCAAGAATAAAGTCCATGCTGATATCCTCCCAAGGCTTCTTTGGTATAGGTAATGGCTGATACAATCCTATATTCTGCTTCACTCCTTTCGCCATCTGACATACTCTGCAACTCTGTACAAACTTCTTCACATCTTGCTGCAACTGTGGCCAATAATAATTCTCACTAACCAAACCAAGGGTTTTATCATGACCAAAATGTCCAGCCAATCCTCCACTATGCTTCTCCTTGATGAGATTCTCCCTCATAGAACTTCGTGGAATGCACAACTGACTCCCTCTGAATAGCATATCATCCTGGATGATGAAATCCAACCATTTCATCCTGTCTAGAGTAACAAGTTCTATACAAGCTTTCCAAGCTTCACCAAAATCAGGATCCTCTGGATATAAATTCTTGAGTTCCTTGAAGCCAACCACTTCAATCTGCATTTCTGTCATCAATAGTTGCCTTCTGCTAAGAGCATCCGCAACCCTATTAGACTTTCCACTCCTGTGTTTCAAAACAAATGTATAACTCTGCAAAAACTCAACCCATTTCAAATGCCTCTGATTCAACTTTCCTTGAATATTCAAATATTGCAAAGCTTGATGATCAGTATACAAAACAAACTCCTTAGGAAGTAGATAATGTCTCCACTTCTTTAATGCCTGAAGTATAGCATAAAATTCCTGATCATAAATAGAATATTTCCTCTTGGCATCATTTAACTTCTCACTGAAATAAGCAACAGGTTTACCTTCTTGGCTCATAACAGCTCCTATTGCAGTACCACTAGCATCACAATCTACTTGAAACACCTTATTAAAATCTGGAAGTGCTAAAACAGGTTGTTCTGTAACTTTTTGTTTCAACAATTGAAAACTCTTTTCTGCCCCATTAGTCCACTTAAACTCTTTTCTATCCCCTCTCATTGTTTCAGTCAAGGGTCCACAAATACTGCTAAAATTTCTGATAAACTTTCTGTAAAAGCTAGCTAAACCATGAAAAGATCTTACCTCAGTAGCACTCCTTGGAGTAGGCCATTCAAGGATAGCCTGTACCTTCTCTGGGTCCATTTTTAGACCTTCTGCTGAAACTACAAATCCCAAATACACTAACTCTTTCTTCACAAAACTACACTTCTTCAAATTAATCAATAATTTCTCTTCTCTCAGCTTCTCAAATACCATACGAATATGCATCATATGCTCCTCCAATGTCTTACTAAAGATCAAAATATCATCTAGGTAAACAATGACAAACTTACCCAGAAATTCTTTCAGAACCTCATTCATGAGCCGCATGAAATTGCTCGGTGCATTGGTTAGCCCAAAAGACATGACTAACGACTCATACAGTCCTTCCTTTGTCTTGAAGGCAGTCTTCCATTCATCTCCTTCTCTGATCCGAATCTGATGATATCCACTTTTCAGATCTATCTTTGAAAAATACACAGCTCCACTCAAACAGTCCATAATATCATCCATTCATGGCAATGGAAACCTGTACTTGATTGTGATCTTGTTTATTGCCCTAGAATCTATACACATCCTCCATTCTCTATTCTTTTTTGGTGCTAATATCGCTGGTACAGCACAGCGACTCAGACTCTCACGAACCAATCCTTTCTATAACAACTCATGTACTTGTCTGTTCAACTCCTCACTTTCTGCAGGTGTCATTCTGTGTGCTGCCTTGTTCGGCAAACTCACTCCTAGGATCAAGTCCATCTGATGACTGATCTTCTTGACTGGTGGTAATCCATCAGGCACGTTATCAGATACAATATCTTAAAACTCATTCAACAAATCTACAACTTCTACAGGAACATCTTCTACTTCCTCTTTACCAGCTTTTGCAATTAAAGCAAAACATACATGCTCATGCCTCATACCATCTAGGAAATTTCTTCCATCAACAAAAGTTATCCTTGCATGACCACATACCTTTTCTTCAGTCTCCTTCAATGGCTTTAGCTTATGTCGCACTCCATCCTTTGTCAGGGAATAGGTATTCGCACGGCCATCATGTACAGCACATCTGTCAAACTGCCATGGTCTACCCAACAACATATGACATGCATCCATAGATATGATATCACATAATACCTCATCTTGGTATTCGCCAATCTTGAACTTCACCAGGCATTGTTCATTGACCATGACCTTGTGGTCATCCTGTACCCAGGCAATCCGATATGGATGTGGGTGTTTCTATCTCTTGAGCTTCAACTTTGTCACCATCTCTTCTGACACCAAATTGTCAGTACTTCCACTATCGATAATCACATCACAACATTTACCTTCACACTTGCACCTGGTGCGAAACAAGCTCCTCTTTTGCTCAGGTTCATTCTCACCACTCAACAGGACTCTTCTGTTAATCAACATTTCTCCTCTTTCAGCATCTTTAGAATTTGATGATCTGGCATCTTCATCTACATGTGCAATTCTGGCCTGGACTTCATTTCTCCTGTCTATTCTGCCTTGGCACTGAGGACATTCAAATGCCCTATGACCTTCTTCTCCACAGTGAAAACATGTTCCACGAAAGCCACCTCTTCCAGATCCTTGTCCTCTTCCTCTTCCTCTTTGATCTCTATTATTCTGATCCTGGAAGCGATTGGAATTATTTCCTCGCTGATTCTGACTGCTACTGGCCTCATCCTTCTTTTTCAGATCTTCATTTTAGCCACCATATGACCGTCCACCAGATCGTCCACCGCGACCTCTTCCGTTTTGTCTGCTCTCAAACTTCTTGTTCAGCTTTTCCTCTACTTTTAGGGGAAACTGGTATGCCTCTTCAATACTGTTCATTCGAACCAGATTCAGCTCCTCCTGAATGCTTGGCCTTAACCCATTAAGGTATCGGGCAACTTTCTCTTTATCAGCTTCTGCATGGCCTGTTCTGATGAGAAGTTGATAGAACTCCTCTGTATACTCCTGAACAGATCTTCCTGCTTGCTTCAAACTCTGCATTTTCTTCAGTAGGTCAAGCTCATAATCAACAGGAATGAACTGTCACTTCAATTTATCCACCATCTGATCCCATCTCATGATTTTCTCCTTTCCCCTTCTATTTCACTCCAACTGAATCTCTTGCCACCATATCTTCGCATGACCTTTCAGTCTGGCCTTCGCAAATTTGACCCTATCAGGATTCTCAACATCTTCATACTCAAAATATTCCTCACATTCATTGATCCAGTCGATCAATTCCTCTAGGTTAAGATTTCCAGAAAATGTAGGAACCTCAATCTTAGGTCTTTTCCCAATCTTGGAAATCACCCGAAAAAGTCTTTCTTCCTCCTGGTTCACAATTTCAACTTCTCCTTCTTGATATTCTTCTTCAGCTTCATCCTCGCTTTCGTCTCTGACATTAAGATTCATTCCTCTGCGAATCTCTTCTTGCAATGCTCACACTTGTCTCTGCAGCTCTCTAACCTTAGGTGTTACAATACCAGCTCTTCCGCCACATTCCCTTCGTGGAGGCATTTTCACGATGCGCGCTGAAACCCTAGCCACGGTCCTGGTGCAAACTGCCTCATAGTCGGTGATCTGTTTACACACTCAAGAACTCCTACTCTGATACCACTTGATGAAGGGTGCTCCCCTTAATACCACAAACACATAATAGAAATAGAGAAACAACAACAATATGCAAAGCCACATGGGCATTCCCTTACAATATTCTATAGGACAAAGCCTCGAATCAATACCCAGATCTACTACCCAGAACTATTCTCAACTGCCTACGACAATAATACAGCCTTCCTTATATAGGCAATTTCTACCGCCCGAGAATGTTCCAGAAATTTAGCCCTAAGGGCCGACCAAACTTAGAATTATTTTATTTTTCAATTTATTACATCAAAGTCGGCTCAAAATAACTTTTGAAATCCGAACAGAAATTTTGAAGGAAAATTATTTTTTGCCATTTCAGGTGACCCAACTTCTGGAGATCATAAGTCATCACCAGTTGACCCGATTGACTATTATAACCCCATTTCAGAAATGCCACGAAGCGCTCTACAGGCCTGACTGGCGCAAGCGCCTGTCACCCAAATTTTTGACCTCATTCGGGGCCTCTAAAGCCTTCAAAATTGAGTTCAAAGTTTCTGTACCCTACTGCCAATGCCGAAAATCTTCAATGTCTTCAAAACTACACCTGATCTAGCCATGAAACTTTGCTGGCAGACTTATATGACCAAAATGAACCTCCAAGAAAGAAATCAGATCATTCTGAGCACATACAAAAATTACCAAAAATAGTAACTTTCCTTAAATAGCAGCTCTACACAAAAAAACCCTTATTGAATATAAAAATAGAAATATTTTTGGGTGACGCAAGATTGCTCTTACACCTAGGATGCTCCTGCATCAGATCAAAATCTTGTCATAAGTGGGACTGATTTTAGGACTTCCCGAGGTGTATACTTACAGAGCAATCAAGGGTGAATATAGGAATGACATGTGGCTGTTCTGGGCCCAGGGTTAAGGGTATTCCATGAATCAGTGACTAAAGACTTTTCCATGTTCTCCAGACATAACCAAGGTCAACTAAATGTTTAAACAACTCTGCGACTGAAGGAAAAGGGTAACCTGAAGTTGACTTAAAGTTAGATTTGCATTCAAATGCCAAGCCCAAGTAAATAAGAAGATCTGACGGTCATGTTTTAAAGTGAGATTAAGTTTTAAATGTTGACCGTCGATGGAGGAAAGGTTTGGCGCCACCTGTTAGCTATTATTATTTAAATTCAAATATATTCCTGCAGGGTTTTAGCTAGGTTTTTTGAGCCAATAGTCAATTGTGATAGAATGGGTGGATGGAATTTATATCTTCAGGACATTTTGAAATTGAGGAAGATGATGATAGGGGTCTGGGTGGCTGTTTTGGGTCATTTCTTGTCTTAGGGGGGTACTAGTCAGTGCATTCATGGCAAGACTTTGTGCAAGAGAAGTAGATAAGTCCGGGTTGCTTGACTGCAAGTTGATTTCCAGTACAGAGATGGGCACAAATATATGATCAGCTATGATTTTTGTAGAGATATAATTTATGATCAAATTTGATCAGCTAGGGTTTCATTATTGTATTGAAAACCATGTAACCCTAGTTAGTTTTTTACTCTTGCATGTGTGCAAAGGAGTATGTATATATTGTATTTTTGGAGCCTTAGGGCTCAGAGTTGGACAATTTGTAGAAGAAATTCATCTTTTCTTAAGGGTCATCTATGGTATCATTTCTACCCTCTGGCTTACCTAGTTGTATTTATCCCATTGAATATTCAGATATTGCAGAGGTATTTTGTAACAATCCTTCATGTCCCTATGCTTCCTTGTCTAAATTATCTCTTATTGGATTAAAGTCTATGATGTTTTTAGTGATATCTTAAGGTTCCTAATCCCTCTTGCTTTCTATAATTTTGTGTGTTATTGTGTTTGATCTGATTTAGATGTTTTGTGGGTGTACTTCAACCCCCTAACAGTCTTGTCTTAATCCTACACTGAGTTGCAGAAGTGAATGTCTGCTTGTAGGTCATAAATTGTGTCTTATGTTCAGACCCTTCTATGAAATACTTATGCAAGCCTATTTATTAAGTTGTGACCTACTAGACATGATCCTTTCATTGATTCCATTCCTTTATACTGAGATCAAAACCCTAATTTTGGTGTATCACCTAGTAGGTAGTTTGCTTTCAGTCTTTTCCCTTTCCAAGCATTCTTTCTATCCCTTTCCCTTAAAGTTTACTTTTCCTATATAAAAGAAAATTAAGGTGATTATCCAAGAGGAACTAGCCTCAAACTTGGAGGTCTCATCTTAGTTAGCATAGGTCCCACAACCTGGAGATGATTCCCATGTTATATTAGGTTATCAAGACTACGAGAGCTTGAAACAAGGGTACAAACTTAGTGTATAACACAAACCATTCATCCTGATACTGAATTGACTATGCCATTATGTCAAATTGGGTAAATGCTAGTGGCAACAATGTTTCAACCACTAAGTCACTAGAACATTCTGGACCATGCTGAACTAAAGTGTCCCCAAGGTGCACTAAGCACGATTGGCCAGTGATCTTTCAAGGCTAGTATCTCGGACCCCGTGAGAGGTATCATAAAACTATGAGATGCTATAGGACCATGTTTCTAAGGCCTATAATAACCTCTCTCCATTCTGGGAGATTCAATTTTTTTTGAATTTAGTAACGCCAGTCTTGTTTGATGCCAAAATTTACAATGAGGTTTAGTTGAAAGTTGCACCACTAGGTTTTTTTCTGAACCATTCATCCTAGCATCAAATGGACTATGCCATTAGCTTTTATTGGGTGGGTAAATGCTAGTGACAACCCCATTTTGACCACTGAGTCACTAAAACATTCCGGACCATGTTGGACTAAAGTGTCCCCAAGGTGCACTAAGAATGATTGAGGAGCGATCTTTCAAGGCTCGTATCTCAAACCTCATGAGAGGTATCAGTAAACCCCAAGAAGCTATAGGACCAAATTTTTGAGGCCTACAATAACCTCTCTCCATTTTGGGAGATTTGAATTTATCTGAATTTGGCACGCCAGTATCGCTTGATGCCAAAACTTGCTGTGAGTGTCAGTTGAAAGTTGCACCACTAGGTTTCTTCCAAACAATTTGTCCTGGCACCGAATGGACTGCTCCATTAGCTCCATTTGGATAACCTCTTTTGGAACATGGAATTTAGTAGAACATTCACAAACATGCCAGCCCAAATTGTTCCAAAGTTACACTAAGCACCATTGCGTATGTTGGCGAGCGTTCTAGTGTGTCAAGAGACAAAGTAATCCTTTTAATGGATCCAAAATGAGTCTACCCTAAGTCTTGGGAAGGATTTAAGGAATCTAAAAGTTTAATCTATATCAACCATTAGTTTCTTGAGTTGTTTGGAGAATTCTAGAGAAAAGGTTGATTTATGACTGGTGAAGGCTACAAGCCTAGAAGGGCTATTAGAGTGGATTAGTGGAAGATGAGTTGACCAGAATTGGTAGATTGGTAGAACATAGTAGATGGACCATATTAAGATTTTATATGGTGTTACAATCAAGGTGGAAGACCTATTTAAATTTTTGACAAGATCAAGGCTCTAGGTGTACTGAGAGGCCTAGAATGGAGTTGGTGTCAAGAGAGGTTGGGATGAGAGGTTAGAGGAAGTGAAATTGTTCAAAATGTTAGATGTGTTGATTCTCTAAAGTTGGAGCACTCTATTTTACCCTTGAGTTGAGACTAACTCCTTGAGTAGATTCCAAGATGCTTGTACAATCCTCGGGTTGAGTTGAGTTCCATGAGGGGATAGTAGAGGGCTCTGCATCACATTTTCTTGGCTAAGAGCATTAGATACACATGAATACAATGTAGCACATAAATTTTGAATTCACTTAAATAATGAATTACACATGTGAACACACGTAGCACATAAAATGTACACATAAATTTTCTTAAGTCATGAAGCATACATGTAGCACATAGATTATAAAGCATACCACATGAATTCACTTAAGTCATGCATGTAGCTGATACACATGAATTTAGGTTATGAAGAATGTACTTGAATATACATGAATATACTTAAGGCCTAAACCATACACATGAGTACATACACACAAGCATATTTACATAATAACAATGAATAAATGAACACACAATTAACAAATTTGATCAAATATCAAGTTTCATATATATCAAAATGAACAATAATTATGTAAATATTTACATGTCAACATATCTAGATACAATGTGGCATACGCCATCTCAAAATAATAAGTTCAACTACAAATGTTTCTATGACATCCTATTCTACTGGTGGATCATCAAAATGCAGCCTCTTTGAAGTACTCTTTGGCTCTGATGGATCTTGCATTCAAACACAAAACTAAAACCCCAAGTTTGATTACTTAATTTATATGGTTTCTAAAAATAAAAAATAAAAATTCAGAATCATAGTCAACAATAATGAATAAAATTTAAACTAAAATTGAACTCTCATATACCTTGCCTCTTTGTCTCCTCCCGCGGATAGGAGACCTAATAGATGTCCTTAGTAGTGAAGGAACAATGCCACCAATGTCGACTCCAACTGTATATGTTTGCGAACATGAGATTGATCTATGAGTTATACTATTTAATGTTAAATCCTTGGTAGCAAATATATGTTTACAAAATAACTGAATTAACATTAAAAATTTACTTGTGTTGAACTTTCTTCAAGAAATGTTGGCTGAGTCATCAGCAATACAAACCCTGGGTGATCTGCCTCCCTCAGACTAGGAGTGACCTACAAAATTCAAAATAGATACTTCTTACCTATCATAACTTGATCATATTATATATACTTGATAGTAAAATAAACACAAATAACTTCATAAATATACGTATCATGGGGCTATCACTATGAATTGATATGCCTGTGACTCCATCATGACGATAGGGTCTCACGAAATCATCATGTGCCACTCTCTATCAAATAAACCATGTAAATTAAAAATGAGCATGCACAATTGACAAGTATACATGTATTCATAAACAAACTAAATTACTTAATTACCTTTCCCTTGTCAACGTATAACACCTGCATCCCCTCACATTCCCCCTGGTGGCAACTGGTGACACCTACATCAATACTTAATAAGATGATAGTAAAAATTAGAAAATAATGTACATATACTATTATAATAATTTAAGTAAACCAATGAGTACATTAAAATATATGTACCGTGCAAGTGTCAAGACCAAAGGATATGGCCAAAAGCATGGACCCCTCCACCTGTGCCATCTCCTCCTCTAACATCAACTAAACATAAATGTAACACATAAAAACACATAAGTGAGAAATTATTATAAGAAAATTCTGCTAAGGTTTTAGGATCATTGCAAATGTAATAGCACTATCTCATTGTATGTATTTTCCAAATGCAACAATCTCTTGCTTTTATATTGAGAATAAGCCAAGAAGAGACATGTCTCTTCATGAGACATGTCTATTCATTAATATGTAATTAATATAATGAAAATTATGATTGTATATATATATATATATATATATATATATATATATATATATATATATATATATATATATATATATATATATATATATATATATATATATATATATTATATATATATATATATATATAATATATATATAATATATATATATATATATATAACACTCCCTCTTAGCTAGGGAAGATAAAATCCATCAATCTAAAAGAGAAACACAATGTTAAATGTGAAATTTTATTTTGATATCACATTACTATGATGTCAGAGATATGTACTGACTAGGAATATCAAGTCTCATGATATTCACCATAATTCATAGGTTTATAAATATCATCTCATGATATTGGTAGTATATGTCATAGAATATCAAGTTGCAAGATATTCTCCAAATACTCAGAGTAATGGCCTACCAACATCAAGTCACATGATGTCCACCAAGTACTCTAAAGCTTACAAAGATATCATCTCATGGTATCGAGAGCATTGGCTTACAGAATATCAAGTCGCATGATATTCACCAAGTGCTCAGAGTAATGGCCTACCAGCATCAAGTCACATGATGTGCACCAAGTACTCAACAAAATTATAAAGATATCATCTCATGATACTAGGAGCATTGGCCTACAAAATATCAGG
>BSBK01005836.1:565000-567740 GCA_027943335.1 Chamaecyparis obtusa | reverse complement strand
TAATGTCCTGTTCCTTGTGCTTCTGCCAACACAACTATCCAGTATATCCTCAATCTCTTTAGTATCTGAACTAGTTGCTGGAATACTCCACTGTGCTGCTGTGATCTCATCTTCAACACCTCCTTCATGATACTCTTTCAAATCTAAAATGTTAAACACTGGTGAAAAATTCAGCTCAGTGGGAAATTCTACCTCATATGCATTTCCTAAATCATGCTTCTTCAGTATCTTACATGGCCCAAAACTTCTTCATTTTCAACTTGTTGTATGTACCAACTGGAAATCGCTCCTTCTGCAAATGAACCATGACTTCATCTCTAACTTGAAATTCCTTATGCCTCCTTTTCTCATCTTCCTTAGCCTTATACTGTGCGTTCATCTTGGTAATGTACTTCCTCACCTCCTCATGGATGTTCTTCAAATGTTCTGCAAAATCCTCAGCTTCAGCACTACTTATTTCTCCTTTATCTATCTTTCTCAACTCAGATGCATTTCTTGGACTACTCCCATATACGATATGGAATGGTGATTTACCAGTGCTCCTGTTGACAGAATTATTATATGCAAATTCTACCTATGGTAAAATCAAATCCCATCCTGTTGGCTTATCTCCAACCAAACATCTCAGCAAATTCCCCAAACTCCTATTCACCACCTCTGTCTGTCCATCAGTCTGTGGATGATGTGATGAACTGAACTTCAAATCTATCTTCAACTTCTTCCACAATGTATGCCAGAAATATCCAACAAACTTAGTGTCTTGATCTGAAACTATGGTCTTTGGAAAACTATGTAGTCTCACTACTTCTCTGAAAAACAATTCTGCTACATGAACATCATCATTAATCTTCTTGTAGGGAATAAAATGTGCCATCTTTGAAAATCTATCAACCACCACAAAAATTGAATCATGTCCCCACTGTGTCCTTAGTAAACCAAGAACAAAGTCCATACTGATATCCTCCCAAGGCTTCTCTGGTACAGGTAATGGTTGATACAACCCTATATTCTGCTTCACTCCTTTCGCCATCTAACATACTCTGCAACTCTATACAAACTTTTTCACATCTTGCTGCAACTGTGGCCAATAATAATTCTCACTAACCAAAGCAAGGGTTTTATCACGACCAAAATGTCCAGCCAATCCTCCGCTATGCTTCTCTTTGATGAGATTCTCCCTCATAGAACTTGGAATGCACAACTAACTCCCTCTAAATAGCATATCATCCTGAATGATGAAATCCAGCCACTTCGTCCTGTCTAGAGTAACAGGTTCTTTACAAGCTTTCCAAGCTTCACCAAAATCAGGTTCCTCTGGATACAAATTCTTGAGTTCCTTGAACCCAACCACCTCAATCTGCATCTCTGTCAACAATAGTTGCCTTCTGCTAAGCGCATCTACAACCCTATTAGACTTTCCACTTCTTTGTTTCAAAACAAATGTATAACTCTACAAAAACTCAACCCATTTCAAATGCCTCTGATTCAACTTTCCTTGACTATTCAAATATTGCAAAGCTTGATGATCAGTATACAAAACAAAATCCTTAGGAAGAAGATAATGTCTCCACTTCTTCAATGCTTGAAATATAGCATAAAATTCCTAATCATAAACAAAATATTTTCTCTTGGCATCATTCAACTTCTCACTGAAATAAGCAATAGGTTTACCTTCTTGACTCATAACAACTCCTATTGCAGTACCACTAGCATCACAGTCTACTTGAAACACCTTATTAAAATCTAGAAGTGCTAAAATAGGCTATTCAGTAACTTTTTGTTTCAACAGTTTAAAACTCTTATCTGCCCCATTAGTCTACTTGAACTCTTTTATATCCCCTCTCATTGTTTCAGTCAAGGGTCCACAAATACTGCTAAATTTTTTGATAAATTTTATGTAAAAGCTAGCCAAACCATGAAAAGATCTTACCTCAGTAGCACTCCTTGGAGTAGGCCATTCAAGGATAGCCTGTACTTTCTCTGGATCCATTTTTAGACCTTCTACCGAAACTACAAATCCTAAATACACTAATTCCTTCTTCACAAAATTGCACTTCTTCAAATTAATCAATAATTTCTCATCTCTCAACTTCTCAAACATCATACGAATATGCATCATATGTTCCCCCAATGTCTTGCTAAAGATCAAAATATCATCTAGGTAAATAATGACAAACTTACCTAGAAATTCTTTCAGAACCTCGTTCATGAACCTCATGAAAGTGCTCTAGGCATTGGTTAGCCCAAAAGGCATGACTAACCACTCATACAGTCCTTCCTTTATCTTGAAGGAAGTCTTCCATTCATCTCCTTCTCTAATCCAAATCTGGTGATATCCACTCTTTAGATCTATCTTTGAGAAATACACAGCTCCACTCAAACAATCCATAATATCATCAATTCGTGGCAATGGAAACCTATACTTGATTGTGATCTTGTTTATTGCTCTGAAATCTATACACATCCTCCATTCTCCATTCTTCTTTGGTGCTAATACTACTGGTACAACACATGGACTTAGGCTCTCCCGAATCAATCCCTTTTGTAACAACTCATGTACTTGTCTGTTCAACTCTTCACTTTCTGCTAGTGTCATTCTATGTGCTGCCTTGTTTGGAAAACTAGCTCCTAGAATCAAATCCATCTGATGACTGATCTTCCTTACCGGTGGTAATCCATCAGGTACATTATCAGATACAATATCCTAAAACTCATTCAACAAATCTGCAACCTCTATAGG
>BSBK01005836.1:537500-560000 GCA_027943335.1 Chamaecyparis obtusa | reverse complement strand
CTTAAGGGCTTTCATTTATGGCAACACTTATGCTAGAGTGATCGCATGCAGAGAGTTTTGGTACTGGAGTCACAGTCATGAAATGACTAAGTACAAAATCAGGATAACAGTATACTGTGTGATAGTTTTGATCATCGAATATAAGATATGTTGTATTATGGCTTGCAAAGTTAGTAGAAGACATTTTGGAGTATGTAAGACCTTCAGTTAAAGTCACATGTGTTTTGGAGATGAGATTAGGAAGATACAGTGATATGAAGGTATGCGAAGATAGAGAATCAGTGAAACAGGGCATATGAATAGTCACGATGATTGAGGCAAGGTTAGTTGATATGGAAACATGCTAAGTTAGATAAATGTTGTATATTCCCAACACCTTGGTAATATATGATTGTCAACTCTATGTTTAGCATTTTCATAAGTATTTATTATGTTTTGTGTTGTATTTGGAGAGCTGACTGGATGAAAAAATTCATATAAGTATAGTGTGTTTTGTGGAAGCGATAAGTGTAATTATGATGATGATGTGATGGATGTGAATTAGAGAGTAGCAGAGAAGATGTGAGATCAGTATTTGATAGAGCTATAATTGGAACTATCTAAGCATAGAAAATGCTTGTATTATTCATCTTTTGAAGAACACTTTGTGACAGTATTGTGATTGTAAGAGTTATAAGCTCATCACCTTTAACATGGTTTTTGTATACCCCTAACAAGGTTTTGTATTCCTCTAGAAAGGAAATGTACTATGTAATAGTCAGCTCCTAATAGAGATAGATCTCCTTGTAGACACCTAAAAATCCTTTAGAAAATAAATTATTTTTATTTTCTGAAAAATCCCTGATGACATCATCATTTATTAATTAATTATTTATTTAATTAATTAATTTATTTTTTATGTCATTAAATCCCTTTATCTTAATTAAAAATATTTAATTAAGAAATCCCTCCCAAAAATGTTTAAATCTTATTTAAACATTAATCCCCTATTTATTAATTATTTTAATTAATAAATTGACCAAAAATCCCCCAAAAAATAATTAATTTATTTTTTGACCAAAAGTTAGCCTTTTTTCCTAAGACCACTAACCTCTTCCAAAATCTTCTAATCCCTTCTTAATTTCGATTAAAAGACTAATCCCACCTTTTCTAACCCTAATCTCAACTCAAAATATTTAATTAAGATTAAATATTTAATTTTCATATTTATTGAAAATATTTCAATAAATTTTCCCAAACTTAAGCTTTTGGAATGAATAAACTTTTATTCCATAAAACCTAGGAGAATTCTAGACTCTTCTAGAAACTTCTCAACCCAACCTCTTCACCCATCCTAATCCTAATCCTCCCCCTAACCTTGTCACATTCCCTAAACAAGGTTAGCCAACTCCTAAGCTTGACCCAAAGTCAACAAACTTCTAGAGGCTTCTCTTACATGCATTAAGTGCATTTAAAGCCTCTTTATCCCTCTTACATGCATTTATGATGCATTTAAGAAGCCCCTCACCCTTTCTTACACCCTTTGACCTTAGGCACATTTCTCAAATTGTGCACATTCCTCCCATCTTTCAACCCAATGCCCTTGTGACACTTGTCACAAGGAGGTGGCCTTGAACTAGCACAATCCATGTGCTCCCCTTTGAATGAATCTTGGCCTCTCTTAAGGATTTTGATCCTAGCCACTCATTCATCCTCCCAAAAGTCTATAAATAGTCCTCATTTCCAAGAGCAAAATATCCATTCACCTTTCATTTTATGCATTGTTATCATGTCCATTTAGCTCTAGACTTAGCATAAGCAATACTAATTGTTAGTTTCTTTTTATCATCTTCAAGCTTTCTTAAAGAACATCATAGCTTAGCAATAATGGATTAACATAGTTTCTTTTATTGTTTTGCATAGCATATAGCATCATATCACACCTATATTTGGTCTAAAATCAATCTTAGTATGCATTAGAATATGCTCCAAGTGCTTAGAGAGCACACCCACATCCCTCTAATTGAAGCAAATCAAACATTTGTTCTATAGCACTTGTTTTTTTAGCAACAATCTTGAGGTGACTTTGGTTTTGTTTTCATGTCTTATGCTATTTTTTTAGTTCATGAATATGTTAGATTAGTCTAATGTTTGAATGTTTCAGCCTTTCAAGACAGGTAACAGGTTCAAAATCATAGTCTACATTCTGGCACACCCGGTGGGACCCACTTCACGGGTTCTTTGCAAACATTCTGATGGGTTTTAGACCATTTTCAGATTTTTCAAGCTTATAGGTGGACGGAGCACTTCGATCCCTTCTTCTTCTTCTTGTCTATATTCTTCTTCCTCTTCTTGTCTATATTCTTCTTCTATTCCATCTCCTTCTTCTTCTTCTTCTAGCAAGGAGGTCATGGCCATTTTTTTTCAAAAATAATAATAATATCCATAAGGAAGCAAAATCATACACACCTTATTTTAGTGCTTAAAATGAACCCCCAAATCATTCTTGAATGCATTAAGGACTAAAATTTGCAAAATTTGTTCTAACAAACAAAACAAAAAAATTAATCAAGACATTTGCATCCTTGCAACATCAAGGATTTTTAACAATGCATTCATGCAAAGTAGGAATGATCATATCTTTTTGGGCATAAAAAGAACATCAAATCTGAATTCAAACGAGTCAAAATAAAATCTTGAATGAAGCTAAAAGGAAGAACTTAGGTCCTAAGTGTCATTGTCAATTTGAAAATCAAACTCAATCTTGAATGCACTAAAAGGAACAAACAACTCTATTCCCTCATCTGTTTCAGTTTTCAAAGCAAGCAAGCCAAATTCAATCTTGAGTGATCTAAGGGACAAAACAAAGCTTTTTCAAAGTTCTTAAATCAACTCGCTAATCAAATCTTGAATGCACAAAAGGAAAGAACTTGCAAACGTTCAATTTATTTACATTTTGGAGAAAGGAACAAATCAAAATCTAAACACGCGTGTCTTCATTTTTCAAAGTTCAAACAAACTTAATCAAATTTGGGAAAATGAACAAAATCTGCTTGATGTGCATGTAGGAGTTTTTCAAATTTTGCATAATCCTTGTTAGAGTAAGCAACGTGGAACATTTGAACTTGGACAAGTTCACCTGTTCTGCTTTTAGCGAGGCCTGTCCAAGGAGAAGCGCTTCCTCCTCGAGAATGACCTCAAACCGGTATCCCCCCCGGCCGGTATACAAATAAGTGAATACCAAAAGAATCACTTACATCTCCTAATCGCCGGGCGTTCGTGCCAAACACGTGTCTGGGGATGGTAAACATTCCTCTCCCCCAGCATAATTGGCAAGGCTCTTAAGTGAGTCACGGATGATCAGCATAACCGGGTATGGAGACACCACGGAATCATTAGCAACCTGATAAAATAGATGCTACCCTATCTACATCCGAAAGTATCAAAATCTTTGTGCAAGGACCGATTCCAAGGGGTTTACCGGGTCGCCTCAAGATTACTCACCATTTGTATTCCCTTCTGGGGGATACCAAGCTGTGGGCAAGCGATTTTGATACTCACCTTCCTTAGGTAGATCTGTTTGAAGTGCTTGATAGTCAAAGACTCCGTGAAAACACTTGTTGAAACATTCACTTTCAAAGCTTTGTCAGAGTCAGTTACCTTTGTTTGTATCCCGCAAGGTTGCTTTGTCCCTTGCGGAGATTGCTTTGACTTTAACTTTTGCCATTGGAAACCTTTGCCTCAAAATCAGAAGCCTCTTTTTCAAGTGATGCCTAGCAAGAACAAACATCCTAAAGCAAAGTTGCCCAAATCCCAAGCCTATCAAGAGCAAAAAGTTATCAAGAAGAACACCAAGACCTATCAATCCATTATCCAAGCAACCCAAGCAGAGGAGAAGTCCCAAGCCAGACTTGAGAACATTGCCCATAACGCCCGCATCAAACAGTTCACCTTCCGTTTCTGAGTTAACCATCACTTTGTCAACCTTGAGCCAGAAGATTAGCCAATTCCTTATTCATGTCTTGTTCCATCTTCAGATCTTGAAATCTTGTCTCAACAGCCTTGCATCTTAGTTTCATCCTAGTTTCACCCTTTGCATCAGCATCAAAACCTTAGTTACATTTCAAAACATCATAAAGTTGCATTTGCATTCATCTTCCTACCAGCATTCTAAAATCAGTCCTTGTCATTTGCACTTGCATCATCCTTCAAGAGCATTGTCCCTTCACCCTTCAATACCTTTTCCACCAGCATCCCCCCATCAGCTTTCCATATCTTTCTAGCAGATCCATCATCTTTTGTTCCAAATCTAGAGATCCACCAACACTTAGTGTTCTACCTTTTGAGTTGTTCCTATCCTATATCCAAGATCAGAGACCATCATCCTCTTTTTTGGCACAACGTGTTGTCATAAAGAAATCAAACCTTGTCCTTGCATAGCCATCATCTTGAGCAAGAGATTGGAGTGTATTGATAAGAAACTTGTTGACCGAAGATCATCAGTCTATCTTAGGTTGACCCCATCATATCTCTGATCCTCCATTTGGGAAAAATAGCAGCTCATTTGTTGACCACTCAGTAATCTTTCACCAGCTTTCCACTAGCAACCTATCTTTCCTCCACCATCTTGATCCATATCAGTTCCATCCAGCTTCCATCATCGCCATCTTGATCCATCCTTGCATTGCATCCTAGAAAGTCATCATCTTTAGAAGTTCATCAACTTTGCATCCATCAACATCTTTTAGCCAAACATCTTGCATCCATTTAGCACTTGCATCTCCATGCCTGTTGAGACCAGATCTCAGAAAAGAAGAAGCATGAATCCTTATCCACCAACAACCTCATCCGATCCCAACCTTTTCACCAATGCCATGATGACCTACAATCCCCAGATCCAAGCCAGTAACCCATGTGAAGATCCAAACATCCCTTCATCCCCGTTGGCAATCCAAGCATTCGCAAATCCTCCAGATAGCCCACCAGCGACCAATGCCCTTATACCACAACATCAGCAAAGCACGTTTGTTCACTACCTACCAGAAAGTACCTCCATCCCACCATCTCTCTATCCACGCATCCCCATCAAAACTATCCAAGTTCCAGCACAAACATACTCTCCATTCCCTAATCCTATCATGCAAACACCCCAAGAGCTTTCCACCATTCCCCTTTTCTTGCAAGGAAGCCTCACCAGTCCCGCAACACAAGCTGCAGCACCATCCGCTCCATCTCATACCCCTTTTGCTTCATCATCTGCTATGGCTGCCCAAGCCCAAATCCAACACTTAACCCAAAGTCAGCTTCCACCTCTCACACAAGCTTTTACACCACCGCCATCCACAAGTCAAGAAACACCTTTCACCATCAAAGGAGCACCGTCACCCTTCACCCCCCAAGAACCTGTACCTTCTTCTTTGGGGTTAGCGCAATCGCTCCCCATTCCAACCTCATCCTTCTCTTGGGTGTTTCCTTCATTTTCCTCTTCACAAGCATCCGCTCAACCACAACCTCAACAAGCTCCTTTCTCCCAACCATCATTCATGTCTCAAGCTCCCATTGCTTCTACCATTCCATCATCTGCTGCAGTGCACCCTAACACAAGCTCTCAGTGGGGCCTTACACAAGAAGAAATGAAGGCATGGGGGATCCCATCTCAATCCCCTACATCTATGGTTGCAAGTCAACAAACCGCCTTTGCCCAAGCAGCACAACAGCAACTACCCCAAACACCGCCGGCTTCAAGCTATTCATCCCAAATCCCAAATACCTTCCAGCAAGTTCCACCACCTCAACAGCCAACTTTCCCCAGCTATCTTACCCCATCACCCTTTGCTTCTAGCTTTCCCACATCTGTTCCACCTTTAAGTAACGCAGGCATGCACCCAGCTTATATCGGTCAAACCCAAAGCCAACCTCAGCAACTACCACCATCATACCCACAAGCAGCATTGTTCCAACATCCTCCCCCACAGCAGCCACATGCCCCCTTTCAGCAAACAACCATCATTCCTCAACAACAGCAAGTCCCTTGCTATCAGCCTCAGCAACAAATCCCTATCATCCCCCAGCAACAACAAGTTCCCACCTATCAGTTACAACAATAAGTTCCAAATGACCACTATCAGCAAGCAGTCCCACAACAACCGCCAGTTCAACAACAGCAAGTAGCCCAACAACATCAAGCGGTCCCATATCAATATCCCCCTATGCCACACCAGCAATATCCCCAACAACCATTGCCCCAAAATCAGTTCCAAACCATTTATCCACAGCAAACACCATATCCAGTTCCACAGCTTCCATCACAAGCAGAGGTTCCAGTTCCCTCGCCACTCAATGCTGAGTGGGAAGCAATGAAAAATGCTCTAAAAGAGCTACAAAGTGGAACAGAGAATAAAACCTACAAGTTCAAAGAGGTGTGCTCATATCCCTTCGATCGGTCCATAGCAACTATCCCTTTCCCCAAGCATTTTGAGATGCCTAAGTTCGACAAGTATCGAGGGAAAGGAGATCCAGTAAACCATATCAAAGAGTTTTACATGGCGTGCCAAGAAGTGGCTTATAGTGATAACTATCTCCTGCGCCTGTTTCCCAAGAGCTTGGGAGGAACTGCTGTTGAGTGGTTTTACAAAATACCACATGGGACAATAAACACCTTTGCTGAACTCTCTGAGAAGTTCATCACACACTATGCCCATAATGTGGAGAATGAGTTGTCCTTGCTAGACCTATGCAACTCAAAGCAGAAAGATGGAGAAAGCCTTGCAGAATACTTGCAAAGATGGCAGAATCTTACAACCAGGTTATCATATCAGCCGCCAGAGAAGCATCTAACAAAGATCTTCATTGATAACCTACATCCAAAGCTATCCCATCACATGCGAATGAACTGTCTCCAGACATACCAAGACATCAAGAGCAAACGCATAGGCATCGAGAAAGCTCTCCTAGACGAAGGCACTATTCGTCACTTCAAGGATGATTCCAAAAACAAACCCAACAATGATAAATCCCGTTACTGGAATCGTAACAAGAATATTGTTACAAATGGAGCCACTGACACTAAGAATGTACAATTCATTGTGGCTAGTCCTACACCAGCTCAAACATACCAACCGCCACAAGCACCCATCTATCAGCAACCACCAGCTCCCACATATCAAGCACCTATTTATCAACAGCCTCCTCAAGCTCATCAACTGCCTGTGCAACAGTATCAGCAGCAATACCAACAGTAGCAGCCAGCACGTCAAGGCAATCCTGTTAATGCAGTTAACGTTGCCCCAAGGCAGAACAAACCCAATAATCAGAACAATCCAAAGAGGACTTTCACACCTTTGGGTGAGCCTCTGGATCAGATCTTTTATCGGCTAGCCAAGGCAAATATGATCACATATCCACCCATCCCACAGAAAGATGACAACGCACCAAAGTCTGATTGGTATAAAGAACATGAATACTGTGATTACCATCGTGTGAAGGGGCACACAACATTGAAGTGCATGCGGCTTAAGCACTACATCCAGGATCTCATCGATCGCAAGGAAATCCAGGTCGATGCACCAACTCAAGCTTCACCCAATGCCGGTTTGCAAATATATCAAAATGTGTTCCCTCAACATGATGCCGGGAAGAATCAAGCTAACGCCAATCAGCCCCAAAATCGTGGCAAAGGCAAGCAAGAAGATCACACAGCAGCCTACATCAACTATGACAAGTATGTCGGATGCATAACTCAAGTTGAGCCCATCCAAGATGAGCCCACCATCAATACCATCCACGTCAGAGGGCTGGATCGACAATGTGCTGCAACTACCCGCAGTGGTAGGATAACTGTTGCCGGTGCTCCTCTGAGATCAGCTGCTCCTCCAAGGCCAACATCTACTACATCCACAGCACAGTCTAACACCAGGCCAGCATCAAATGCACGCGCAACACAGCATAATGCACCAAGAGCACAATACAATATCATAGAGCATCTTGGGAACATGCCAGCCCAAATATCTATCTTGGATTTGCTCCGCACATCACCCATCCATCAGGAGATCCTGGACAAAGCTCTAAAAGAAGGTCATGTCCCCACGGACATTAACACAACTCAGTTTGAAACTCTTGTGGGACACCTATCTGCAGCATGTGCCTTATCCTTCAAAGAATCTGATATACCAGATGTCGCTCCTGACCATACTCTCCCTCTCCGCATTGCTGTCATGGTCAGAGATTTCGCCATCAAACGAGTTCTAGTGGATAATGGCTCAGCCCTCAACTTGTGCACATTAAAATTCATCAAAAAGATCAGGTTCACGGAGGCCAACATACAACATGAGCAAATCACTATCAAAGCATATGATAACTTGGAGCGTACCTCTGAAGGTACTATAACTTTGCCTATCCAGCTAGGCCCAGCAACGCAAGATACTCTCTGCCACGTTGTTGATCTTGACCTACCATTCAATATCCTCCTTGGTCGTCCATGGATCCATTCCATTAAGACCGTACCATCTACTTACCATCAGTGCATCAAGTTTCCACATCAAGGCACTGAGGTTACCATCCACGCTGACCCTAACCCCTTCGCATACTGCCTTGCGATGGAAGCATCTTTCCCTCATTCTACTCATTGTCCTGGAACCGATATTGGTACTTCTATTGCTAGCTCATCCCGATCCCATCGCGATCCAGAGACCATCCTTTCTTCCACCTTATCATCCATCAAGATCAACAACCAGGGTTGTGGCGAATATAGCCTCAGTGATGCATTTGCTGTAGGAGCTCTTCCACGTGATCCACATACTCAAGGGCGCCCAAGTTGTCAAAACAAGCCTGTTGAAGAACATCATAAGCTCAAGCAGATAGGAAATATGACTTTTGAGTCTCATGGTACCATCAACAGCAAAGAAATGGATCCAGATATTAACAAATGGTTATACAAAGATCCCCCATCACGTGACACACAACTTCTTGAGTACTTCAAAGAGAAATATCCAATCCCCTACAAAAATGTCACAGAACACTATAACTATCAAGGTGGTGGTCTAGGACCACAAGAGGATGGAAACTTATTTCCTATCATACCATCCCAAAATCCAGAACAGCAAGGACTTGGCTTTAATACCTCTCGCCTGCTTGAACAAGAGCCTAATACCACAACTGCGGGCACTAACATGACCAACGTGAACTTTTCGAATAGCCGGGATGACCTCATGGAAATCAAAGACATCCCCGAAGAGAAAGACATCCGATCCTACGATGATATCTTTGCCGACGACACCCTCCTGGGGACTTCTGTCCTCCAACAACTCTCCATTAACCTCATAGATCTTCCCCTCACAAACCCCGACCTCATAGATTGGGACCAACCAAGCATTGCACACATCGATGAGTTCCAAAGCGCACAAGCACTCCTAGAATTCATGGGGGCATCAGGTCCAGCAAGAAATCAAGATCCAACATCAACCTCTGTCTATCAGCTTCACCCAGAAGGATATTTTGGGGAAGAGGCAAGCTTTAGTCGCAAAAATGATAAAGCAAAAGAACATCATGATTCTTTATGTGAAAACCCTTCTGGGGCACATTCTGACTCCAAAACAGTAAAAATAAAGGGCGTATCTTCTAGTGAAAACTTGGCAATTCAAGCGCTAGAAGATGAAGCCTTGCCTCTTCCCCCTATCCAAGATTATAGACCAGAGCAATCTCCAATCATCATAGAAGAGACCAAGCCAATCAACTTGGGAACAGAAGAATGTCCAAGGATCACCTACATTGCAGTCAACCTAACAGAAGGAGAAGAAATCGCTCTCAGTGCCTTGCTCAAAGAATCAGTTATCAACTTTGCATGGTCATACGCCCACATGCCTGGGCTTGATCCTAATCTTGTCGTTCATCATCTAGCAGTGGATCCTAATGTCAAGCCAGTGAAGCAGAAGCTAAGGAAAATGCATCCAAAGGTAGCATTGCTCATCAAAGCAGAGCTTGAGAAGCTCCTTCAAGCAAAAATCATCAGAGCAATTGACTACTCAGAATGGATCTCTAACATGGTGCCAGTCACAAAGCCTTCTGGCGACATCAGAATCTATACTGATTTCAGGGACTTGAACAAGGCATGCCCTAAGGATGATTTCCCATTGCCAAACATAGACATGCTTGTAGACCTCACAGCGGGTCACGAAATGCTATCACTCATGGATGGCTTTTCCGGTTACAACCAAATTCATATAGCAGAAGCAGATCAACATAAAACAGCATTCACAACCCCATGGGGTACCTTCTGCTACAACATGATGCCATTTGGGCTAAAGAATGCAGGAGCAACATATCAACGAGCAATGACAGCGATCTTCCATGACATGATCCACAAGATCCTTGAAGACTATGTGGATGATATCCTTGCAAAATCCAAAACAAGGGATGAACACCTCAACATCTTAGAGCGTGTGTTTGATCGTCTAAATCATTATGGCTTAAAGCTTAATCCTAAGAAATGTGTCTTTGGTGTTACATCTGGCAAGCTTCTAGGCTTCATCGTCTCTAGACGAGGCATAGAGATCGATCCTAAAAAAGTAAAAGCAATAACAGAGATGCCTCCACCAAGAAATCTCAAACAGCTCAGAAGCCTACAGGGAAAGCTTCAATCAGTACGGTGGTTCATCTCTCAGCTAGCGGACAAGTGCCAACCATTCTCACATCTCTTATGCAAAAACACCAACTTCAAGTGGGATCCCATATGTCAAAGAAGCTTTGATAAGCTCAAGGAGTATCTAGCTAACGCTCCAATCCTTGTACCACCAGTTCCAGGATGCCCACTCATCCTTTACATCTCAACAACAGCTACAGCACTAGGGGCACTCCTAGCACAGCATGATGATGAAAATAGAGAACGAGCTATCTACTACATCAGTCGCACTCTTGTGGGCTATGAGCTTAACTATTCACCCATGGAGAAAGCATGCTTAGCAGTGGTCTTTGCCACTCAAAAACTTAGACATTACATGCTTAGCCACACAATCAAGCTCATATCAAAGGTGGACCCTCTTAAGTATCTACTATCAAAGACAACCCTCACAGGCCGTATGGCAAAATGGGTCATGTTACTCAGCGAATTTGACATTCAGTATGTAGATCGCAAAGCAATCAAAGGGAAAGTCATTGCCGATAAACTAGCAGAAGCACCACTGGTGGATGCCTATCCACTAATCATGGAATTCCCCGATGAACACTTATGCATGATTGAAGAGCAGCCCATGTGGAAACTATACTTTGATGGTTCCAACACATCCCATAGCTCTGGGGCAGGAATCCTATTCGTCACACCTCAAGGTAACTATATTCCAAAATCATTCAAGTTGGGATTCCCCTGTACCAACAACATTGCAGAATATGAGGCACTCATCTTAGGTCTCAAAACAGCTATCCAATGGAACATCACAGAACTACAAGTCTTTGGAGATTCACAGCTGATTATCAAACAAGTCCTAGATGAATATCAGACAAAGGATGACAAATTGCTACCCTACAAGCAACTGGTGGATAAACTGAAAGAGCATTTCCTACATCTACAATTCAATCAGATCCCAAGGCTTCAAAACAAAGCAGCAGATGCAATGGCAACCATTGGATCCTTATTAGAAATCCCACGTGACGCATCACAGTATGAATTTCTAGTCGAGCAGCTACATTCACCAGCTTATGAGAACGCCGATGCAAACATGGTGTGTGTCTTGGTTGGTCCTCAATCCCCATGGTACCACGACATCCATGCATATCTAAAAAATGGTATCATATCTCCCCATCTCACCAATAACCAACGCCAAAACCTTATTCGCAGAGCTTCCCGCTACACTCTTGTAGCCAACACCCTATATCGTCGTGGGTATCACAATGTCCTATCTAGATGTTTAGATTCAAACGAGGCCATCCTGGCCTTACAAGAAGTTCACGCTGGAATTTGCGGTGCCCACACGAGTGGCATGGTTCTAGCAAAGCAGCTGCTTAGAGTTGGATATTATTGGCCAACAATGGAACATGATGCATGTGATTTTGTCAAGAAATGTCTCCCATGTCAACAACATGCCAATTTGATACATGCACCAGCACAAGATCTACAGCCTATTGCACCACCATGGCCTTTTTCATGTTGGGGCCTCGACCTCGTTGGCTTGATCACCCCCCTCTCTTCGGATGGACACAAGTATATCATAACAGCCACAGAGTACTTTACCAAATGGGTTGAAGCGATTCCACTCACCCTTACTACTGGCATCCAAATATCCAAGTTCATCCTCTATCATATCATTTGTCGCTTCGGCATACCATCTACCATCTTCACAGACCATGGCACACCTTTTGAAAACCAGCATGTGGATGATCTATGTGCCAGACTCCACATCCATCACCGTTTCTCCAGTCCATATTTCCCTCAAGGAAATGGCCAAGCTGAGGCAACTAACAAAACTATCTTGAAAATCCTCAAGAAGGTTGTCAATGATTCTGGTCGTGACTGGCACCTCCAAATCAATCCCGCCCTTTGGGCCTACCGCACTTCTTATCGCACTCCCACAGGCACCACCCCATACTCCCTTGTATATGGTGCTGAAGCTGTTCTACCGATCGAGGTTGAGCTCCCATCCTTGCGCGTCTCCATGAAGAACTATACAACTGATGAAGATTATCGTGTAGCCCGTCTCACACAGCTAGACCTGTTAGATGAAAAGAGACAGCAAGCATATGATCACCTGGTGGCATACCAAAATCGACTCAAAAGGAGTTATAACAAAAAGGTCCATCCTAGACAATTCCAGGTCGGTGACATGGTCCTTAAAGAAAATCAGAAGGTCCTAGCAAATAGAGAAAAGAAAGGTAAGTTTGAGCCTACTTGGTTGGGCCCCTATGTTGTCACCACATCCTTCGGCTCGGGAGCCTATCAGCTATCAACACCAAAAGGTGAGCCCTTGAATGATCCTATCAACATCATCCATCTGAAGAGGTTCTATGCCTGAACCTGATCCTGCATATATCAGAAAATCCAAAAACATTCAAAAAAGCAAAAAAAGCAAAAAAAGCAAAAAAAAGCAAAAAAGAAAAGAGAAAGAGAAAATGATCGTCCAAACGGTGAAAACTTGGCAATTCAAGCGCCTTGGACAAGTATGTTGGTGAAAACCTGGTAAACAGGTGCCAACATAGTAAACTGGGCTTTTTATCTATTCAGTTGTCCTTTCAGCTACCGTCCTCATCCTCCATCCATAACAGACCTCCCAGCAGTTCCATCTCCCCTATCTTCCAAGCATTCAGCTTCCATCTTCCTCCAACCCATCTGCAATCCATATCCTATTCCAAAGCTTTGTACCATATCTTGTACCATATCCCTTTCCCTTTCCTGTACAGCGCTTTCCTCCCTGTATTTATCCTTCTTGTCTCCATCCTAGTGAGAGTCCCGCTGAGTGTGATCTTCCTATCCCCAATCCTGAGCTTCTGTACATATCCCTTGTGCATATCGTTCCTCCTTGTTGTACATAACCTTTGTCTGTCCTGCAACAGCATTTGATCAAATATCTTGTCCCATCCCCAGCCTCAGAAAATTTGTAGTCCCACTCGGGCCTTGTGCTTTAGCAACATCAATTGTCGACTTATCCTTGCTTATCCTGACTATTCCTTGAACTTCAGCTTTTGCCAGTGAGCAACTACACTTATTCTCTCACCAACCCATGGGTCCTTGAGGATATATCGTTCCTCCTGTCTGACCTAATCTTCCATCCTGGTCCTTGAGGATATATCGTTCCTCCTGTCCGACCAATCTTCCCACCATCAATCAAACCTAATCTCTCTCCTTGGCAAAGGATGTCTTTTTGGAGTTATCATTTTGATCTTGGAATTTTGTCCTTTGGGTCTTGTTAATCTTTTTTTGGCTTCTCATTATCCCACCAGGGTCACCACGATTCATTATATCACAGTGTGCTGCGTGTGCGGATAATCTGGGGCAAGGTCTTTTGATCTTTCGCTTCTGCCTGTGAGTCAGTTGTGTGTTTGTGGTTCCTTCAGCATCGGTTCCACCATGTCGCCTCTGCGCTTCATGTGTGATGTTGGGGCAACCCTGTGTGTTTGTTTAGCGTCAGTCCTCGTCAGTCCTCTGCAACACTGGTGACAAGGCCTCGTGATCCCAGTATCCTTGGCAGGTCTCTAGCATTGCTATATTAAATCTAGGCTGTGCATTCCCGTTTGCACTTGGAGCTATCTGGTCCCTTGCATTTATCATATAGATTAATCTTTGCATACAGCTGCATCTTGCATCTTGCATTTCCATCTCATCTTGCATATCATCCATATTTGTTCTTAGAAGTGAGGTTATTTATCTCCCCTTTCTTCCTAGGCCCTTCCTTTCTCGTCCTGCTGGGCACACTCTGTCCCAGGGCGTAATCCCTCTTTCTCCTTGTCCCAGTGGGCGCATCTTCCATGATTTTGTCCCACCGGGGCATGTTCCTCTTTCTTCTAGTCCACCCGGGTGTCATACCCTCTTCTTCTAATTCTAGCCTTGGGCATCTTATTTTCTTGTCTTTGACGCCATGCCACTTGCGGCATTGCATCAAAGAGGGGCAAAATGTAGACACCTAAAAATCCTTTAGAAAATAAATTATTTTTATTTTCTGAAAAATCCCTGATGATATCATCATTTATTAATTAATTATTTATTTAATTAATTAATTTATTTTTATGTCATTAAATCCCTTTATCTTAATTAAAAATATTTAATTAAGAAATCCCTCCCAAAAATGTTTAAATCTTATTTAAACATTAATCCCCTATTTATTAATTATTTTAATTAATAAATTGACCAAAAATCCCCCAAAAAATAATTAATTTATTTTTTGACCAAAAGTTAGCCTTTTTTCCTAAGACCACTAACCTCTTCCAAAATCTTCTAATCCCTTCTTAATTTCGATTAAAAGGCTAATCCCACCTTTTCTAACCCTAATCTCAACTCAAAATATTTAATTAAGATTAAATATTTAATTTTCATATTTATTGAAAATATTTCAATAAATTTTCCCAAACTTAAGCTTTTGGAATGAATAAACTTTTATTCCATAAAACCTAGGAGAATTCTAGACTCTTCTAGAAACTTCTCAACCCAACCTCTTCACCCATCCTAATCCTAATCCTCCCCCTAACCTTGTCACATTCCCTAAACAAGGTTAGCCAACTCCTAAGCTTGACCCAAAGTCAACAAACTTCTAGAGGCTTCTCTTACATGCATTAAGTGCATTTAAAGCCTCCTTATCCCTCTTACATGCATTTATGATGCATTTAAGAAGCCCCTCACCCCTTTCTTACACCCTTTGACCTTAGGCACATTTCCCAAATTGTGCACATTGCTCCCATCTTTCAACCCAATGCCCTTGTGACACTTGTCACAAGGAGGTGGCCTTGAACTAGCACAATCCATGTGCTCCCCTTTGAATGAATCTTGGCCTCTCTTAAGGATTTTGATCCTAGCCACTCATTCATCCTCCCAAAAGTCTATAAATAGTCCTCATTTCCAAGAGCAAAATATCCATTCACCTTTCATTTTATGCATTGTTATCATGTCCATTTAGCTCTAGACTTAGCATAAGCAATACTAATTGTTAGTTTCTTTTTATCATCTTCAAGCTTTCTTAAAGAACATCATAGCTTAGCAATAATGGATTAACATAGTTTCTTTTATTGTTTTGCATAGCATATAGCATCATATCACACCTATATTTGGTCTAAAATCAATCTTAGTATGCATTAGAATATGCTCCAAGTGCTTAGAGAGCACACCCACATCCCTCTAATTGAAGCAAATCAAACATTTGCTCTATAGCACTTGTTTTTTTAGCAACAATCTTGAGGTGACTTTGGTTTTGTTTTCATGTCTTATGCTATTTTTTTAGTTCATGAATATGTTAGATTAGTCTAATGTTTGAATGTTTCAGCCTTTCAAGACAGGTAACAGGTTCAAAATCATAGTCTACACTCCTAATAGGGATACTATATGTTAGTGCATGGTTATGGGTACCATCCCCACCAGGGTTTTCCCTTGGTTGGGTTTCCTTGAAAACCAATCATGGTGTTATGAGTTATGTGTTGTGCATTTATGTTCTTTTCATTTCTGCATTAATATGGTTTATTTGCAATTGGTTGAAGTTTAAATTAAAGTGTTGTAATACTGATTCACCCCCCCCCCCCTCTCAGTATTACCTAATGCTATTGGCTCGTGGAGAGAAATCCTAACAACTTAAGGGAGATCAAAATGGATTCTAAAATTTTGCAAGAGAACTTTGAAGCAACACTTGATGACCTAGAAAAAGAGAAGGTTGAGAATGGAGAATTGAAATTCAAATTGAGAAGAGTAGAAGGTTTCATCAAGAAACTAAAGGAACAACTTGAAACTTCAAGAAGTCAGAAATAAGACCTTATGGATAAGATCAAAGAGGATTGAGACAATGATACATCAGACCAAGTAAAGAAGCTAGAGTGGGAAAAAGAACAAATCAATCTTCTGATGATTAAAGAGACTCAACATGAAAAGGATGCAAGATACAAAGTTGAAGAGTCACTAAAAAAAGAAAATGAGCAGATAGGACAAATGAAGATTGAACTTGATCACTACAAGGATAAGTGTTAGGAATTGGAGAAGTACAATCAGATCATAAAAGAAGAACTCACTCAATCCAAATTGTATATTTTGATGTTGCACATGAGAAGTGATAAGATTGATTAACAAAGGGAAAGACAAAAACCTAAAGGAGAAAGGACTAGAGTTGGATTCAATGAAGCAGAATGTTCTAAGACTAATGAAGAAACAAATGAAGAAAATACTGAAGAAAGACCTACTCTTGAAAGACCTAGAGATCAAACCAGACCTTTCATAGGTAGATTCTTTGGATACAACAAAATTGGACACATGAAAAGATATTGCAGAGGTAACAGTTCTTTCAAACCTTTTTTCTAGTTATTGTTACAACTGTTATGATTATGGACATAAGAAAAAAGAATGTAGAAAACTTGATTAGTCTAGATATAAATAGGATTACATGAGAGAAGAGTCAGCAGCCAAGATCACATGCCTCAAATGCAATAACTTTGGGCATATTACAAGGTATTGTAAGCTGCAGGTGAATAGAGATGGATAGTGGATAGGGGGAAATGTGTAATTTTGAATAGGTGTGTGATGAAATATCTATGATGGAAAATGTTATGGAAATACAAACTAAATAAAATAGGGATACTTATCTTGAAATGAGGTTGATGCAGAAATTACTATTTTCTAATGTTTGTGTTCAGTTTCGGGAGATTTTGCAACCTGCTTCGAACTGGAAATGCCGAGACAGAGAAAACCTAAAAAAAAAAATTCTTTCTGAGGTCAGGTTGACTTTGACCTAGATAGCAGGGCACAATCTTACCCCTCACTAAAGGTCATCCCTAACCCAAAATAGCTTTGACATAAATTATGTTCACGAATCCTAGAAGTTCATCGAAAAGGGTATCCAGATCTGAACTACAATTCACTATCCTGTACTTGTACCTGCAAGAAAAATGGTTTTGCTGTTTGGATGAGGGGTTTTCCTTAGTCAAACCCCAGTTTGGAATCAACCTTAATAATGAAATTGAAATAGAGAATGTCAGCAAGTAGTAGAAGTAGATCTAACAATGAAGCTATGATATTCAATAAATATGCAATTGTATTTCAAATGTAAACAAATATGTTGATATGAAAGCTTGAACCTAACATTAACAAATGTAAATCAAACCTCCATGAGTGTATGCTTGGAATCCACCTCGACGGAAGAATGAATAGATCTTGAAGATGAACAAAGGATCTTGAAGGAAGATCACACCACCATGATGGATAGATCTAGGGTTTGAATGATGAATCTTGAATGCTTGGACCAAATCCCTTCAAAGACTTGAATGCTTGAATCCTTGATCTTCAATGGAGAACTTGAATGCTTGAATAGATGATAATGGCTTCAATGCTTCCTTGATTGAGAATGCTTGTTTGATCTTGCTTGATGAAATGCTTTCTTGAGAGATTATGAGAGATGGATGGTTGCTCATGAAAAGGTGGATTGAATTTCTTGATTGTGTATGTGAAAATGAGAGAGGAAGGCTTCCTTTTATAGTGATCTAGGGCACAAACTTTTAAAAAGGCCAACATTAGAGAATTAAATCCCAATTAATCTTAACCCCTAGAAATGGACCTAGATTAAATGCAATTTAAGAGTTTACCATTTTGAAACTCGAAATAGTCGACCCAGAAGCAGGAAAATAAAACTTTCCAAAGCCTGATATCCTAAAACCTCTGAAACTTGAAAACTACACCTAGGGTCAGGGTTGAGGTTGACTCTAACCTAGGTCAAGGTTGAGGTTGACCTTGATCTAGGAGGTAGAATTTGACCTTGAGGTCCTAGATCTTAAGTTCTTAGGACCAGGTGCCAGGAAAAGATGGAAATGGGTGGAGAGAGAAGCAGAGCAAGGGGAAAAAGCCAGATCCATGTAAAGACCTCATCAAGGTTCTTGACATGACCCCAGACCACTTACTTGGAGGGCTAAACACTCCTAACATGTAAGTACTTCCATTTTAAGATGATACAATAGGTAAATCAGGATAGGAGACCATGTACATCTTACAAATGCAACAACCTTGGAAACATGGTGAGGTTCTGCAAATACAATGGAAAGGACAATAGAAGAGGGCCAAGAGGACAAAGAGAACTAAGAGGACCACCTCCTGTGGTTATAAGGAAGAATGTTGGTGACAGTGGTAAAAGTTTTACTAAGTACATGGATGAGTTTGAGAATCACTTCAAAAAATCTATAAATGAAGAGGATCAAAAAGTCTGGAAGATAAAAGTGTTCAATAAGGCATTGGTTTAGGGAGAGACAATATATGCTACTGTGTCTTTGCATGATGATTTCATTGAGACATCGACCTAGAAGGCCACTTGGCCTTTAGGAGATCATTGGATGCTAATAATAGAATATAACCAAACCCTGATTATGTAGATGGAGCTCATGCGAACTTAGGTATGGTATGTACAAACACTATAGAGTGTATGGTTGTGATCATAGCACTTGGAGATTTATATTTCTCATTCATGAGATTTGTGTTTACTGGACAACATGCGAAGTTGAGCTACCTTTGATTAATGCACTTACTCAACTTGTGAAGGATAAAAGACCTTGAAACATATCATTTTTGCATTGTTTAATAATCAACAATCAAGGAGAGAAGATTTGTGAAGCATTTTAGTCATCTAGTAGATATATTGCATGATCACTTGAAGAAATTTTTTGGATTTAGCGTGTTAAAGGTACTGAGACTTTATACTCTTTTAGAAGTTATGGATGCACTCGTAATCTTTGATGTTGTCGATAGAACTAGGTATAAGTTCAAGAAACATCCATTTAAGTCTTGTGAGGATGATCTAGAAGGAGTATTTTTGTAAACCCCCTACAACGTGTTTCATGTGGAGGATATTAGGGCATACATACATTGCAAATATGAGACTATAGGAGAAGTCAACATCTACAATGAATTAGATGGGATGATAGAAGTAGATGGAACTATGGTAGAAGAGTTTAAACACTTGGAAGACCAGTCCATTATCAAATTAACCCTACTAAATGAGTTCCATGAAATTGAATGGTTCAAGATAATCCTAATTAGAATCCATGGCCAATTTATATGGATTAGAGAACAACCAGTAAAGATATGTGATGTGCTCAAATGATTCATGAGATAACTAGATTAGATAATGATGGAGCCCTCCTAGTAGTAGAGAAGAATAAAATAAAATGGGTGGAAACCCTAACCCATTCTACGTGGTATAAGAGAGTTATGACAATAAATGATATCTGTCAGAAAGATGTGAGGTTGGTAGTCAGGATGTGAGGTTGGTAGCTATGATATTAGGTTATAAGATGTTCTATAACAACATGCCTAACTCAGTATCACCTGGAGTTATTATGATGACATAAATAATGGTCAAGGAAAACAAGAAATACAACCTATGCAAAGTTATTGCACAATAATTTTTGGAGAATGTGAAGGTTATTAAGAAAGAAAAGACTAAGGCATTCAGGTTTGGATCACTATTGGTTCATATGTACATCCACATTATACAAAAATTCCCTAGCATGCACCCTAGAGCATGGAAAGATGATGTACCTAATGGAATTCAAATTTATGAGAGCTACCAAAGACATGACAAGAAGTGGGTGGATTGAGAACTATTTGCTATGACCAAAATCCTACAAAGGAAGATGAAGGAAAGATATAGGATACCTGAAGATCTAGTTGAGAAGTATAAGGACACTATCTATTTCATGGTTGAAATTGATTGTGTGTGCTTTGAGGTAGTTGAGCCTAGGAAGAAATGGTGTTATCCTATGGGGTATGAGGTCAGTTCTAAGGTTCTAACTATATAGGTAGAGCATGCATTAGCAATTGAAATAGACACTTCTGAAGAAATATGGGGAGCATATAGGGAAAAGTTTGAGAAGGTTAGAGAAGGACAAGAAAAAGTGACAAGGATGAAAAAAACATCTTGCAACATGGCAACTGATGCACCTCCTCCTTTTGAAGATGAAAAGATAGAAAGTTCTATTCCCGATGTGATAGATTTATCAATCACTCCTGAGAAGACTGCAGAAAAAATTCTACCTGCGAGAACTCCTAGAAGATCCACAAGATTTACCAAATAAAGAAGCCCTAAGAAGAAGAAGGTAGAAGTCGAGACACAAAACAAAGAGGAAAAAGTAACTGAGAAGGAAAAAGAAAAAGTAGTATAGAAGAGGCCACAAGATCTATGGAAACTAGACATTCAAATGCTACAAAAGAGAGTGATAAAGGATGGAAATCTGAAAACAATAAATAGGTATTATGAATGGTATGATTCTAAAAATCAAGAAATTATTGAGGACACAGTAATTGAGAAATTATTAGTTTTCAAGAAGAACTTGTTAGAGATAGAAGGAAGCATTCCTAGTGGCTATGAAAATAAGGGGCTTTGGGGGTTTCTTGGGGTATTTAAAATACTCGTTAGACTAGATCAAGGAGTCTTCCATGCCATGTAGGCACCATTCAGTGCCACATGGCACCTATGTATACTCGATCACCTTAGACTCAGTTGAGTCCTACTCTATCGAGTCTTTCTGTTTAGCCTAAAAGGAAACAAAATATCCTGCTTTTACCCAATAAAAACAAGAAATAGGAAAGATAAATAAATCTTACAAAAATGGTAAAAATAGGTTGGGAAGGAAATAAAACAAAAAAGAAGGATAAAAAATAAAATTGCACAATGCTAAAATATATGAGAATGTTAAGGATTGAAGAAGGGTTAAAATTTTCAAGGTCAAGAAAGCTTGCAATATGAACTTAAATAAGCACTTACTAGTCTAAATCTAAAATATTAACCTTTAAATAATGTGATTGTAAAACCAAAGAAAGAAAGGGAGAACCTTAAAATAGTTAACACTAAATATACATGGAAAAATACCTAAGGTACAATAAAATACACCATAGAAAGATATACAAATATATTACTAATCTGAATAGAGAGTACAATTCTCTGTAGAATATAGTATCACCCTATTAATTGTATATTTAAATAAAACTTCATAAAAAATAAAAATAAAAATAGAAACCACTAGCTCAAGGCTCCAATTTATAGAAACTTTGAGGAGTGAATATGGTCAATGTGGTGTCACAATACAACAACTAGCAAAATCATTTGAGAAAAAACTCATGAGTATTGCAATGTGGAAATTAGGGTTCACTAGCTCATGCATGACAACTAGGAAAGTAGGCCTATTCCCCATTTGGATTACATTCAAAATGAAAAGCTATCAAGATAACAATACAATTGAATAACACTTTTCTCAAGAGTGTCAAATTAATGTCATACTATTATGGCTTTAATTCCTTTGTTGATACAAATGATAGAATGAGTGATTTTTTTAGCTATGTAATTGAGATCTATGTATAATCAAATGATATTGACTAATCTAGAAAGTGTGAACATTGGAATATGTACAAAAATGAAAGGAGACTTATGTGGTGCACCTATAATTGAGCCCAAATGCGATGGTGTATATTTTCTTGAGGGTTCTTGATCTATCACATATTTTATGAATACCATATTTTGTGCATACCATATATGGCACATGACAGATAATATTTTTTAAGATTTGTAACCCTTACAAAAGCTGGAGAGAGAGACTCAAACATAGTTTGACCCAAACCATAGACTAGACCTAAACCTTATAACCAATACTTTAAATCCTATAACTAGTACCATGCTCTAAACATACCCTAAAACCTTTATTCACTATCATAAACCCTTTAAACTAGACCTAAACCATGAACTATATAAACCCTCTACTAATAAAATCTAAACCCTATAACTCTATATTGGACATAAATCCTAAACCCTAAATACTATTTATCTAACCCTCTAAACCTAAAACCTATAGTCAATATATCCTAAACACAATAAA